>JAPMUY010003318.1:0-25904 GCA_026901105.3 Galaxias olidus
TTGTCTTACGTGACGCCTTCGCCCACATTGTCACTGAACACCACCGCCTGCACCGTTTCACCGTTACAACATTAGCTTGCACAAGCGTTGAACCATTCGGCACCCACATCTTCACATAAGCGTGTCTGCTGATCTGGAAAGAAAACTAAGCACAGTGTTGCACAAAGTCTGCATCAGTTTCAGTTTGTGTGTCTACTCGGAAGTCTACCGTGTTTATAGTGTACTCCTCTGTGGAGGAGTGACTGCAGAGGGGCTTTGAATTTGATGCACTGTATATAGCTACTCTCTATTGGATTGCAACACATTTGAATTATTTGTTTATTTTAAATATTTATTTATTTATTTATATATTTATTTTGTTTTTATTTTATAAAACAAGGTCCTGCCTTGTAAACAGGGAACGGTTTGTTTTTATTTAATTTATTTAACCAGGAAAGATCCCGTTGAGATTAAAAATATCTTTTGCAAGGGTGTCCTAGCCAAAGTAGGCAGCAGCATAAAATAAAACAAGTGATTACAAAAGACACAAAAAAACGACAACACTACAAAAATAAATAATCTCGGTTATTAAAGAAACCTAGTCCCAGTCAGTCAACTAAAAATAATAAGTACCCACAACAACAATCCCTTATTTTGCCCTGTATTTTTATGAATATTTCATGGCACAGTTTATAATGTTTCAATATGTCTACACCAGTTTGTTGACATACTGTTCTGACTAGATGTAGTGGACCAATTGTCCTAGACATTAACGTCTTCTTCATGATTGCATGTCATTGTTTTGTAATTGTCTCAGAAACTACCTTGTTCTTAATGCGTGTACATCAGTGTTTAGTCATTCTCCCAGACCACTAACGTAATTGTCCCTTGACACTATTGCAGCTACAAAGGGGGTTGTAGATGTTATTACACAAAACATGTTTCCTTTAGGCTTTCTGTCATGGCATTAGTCGTTAAGGAAATGTTTTTATTTCAAATGCCTTGCACGTCAAAGGCCTGACAGTGGATTACACTGTGTTGGGCATAGGAAACACACAAACCCTTTAGTTATAAGAAATCACCCGGCCCAAAGAGAATCTAAATCTATGTGGAACTCGCCTACTCAGTCTCTGTGGTGGGATTCTGAGAATGCTGTGTCGTCGCGGGCAACCGGCCCACACCTTCCTCTTTCCCTTCCTGAGGTTAGAGGTCAGAAGCGGATGGTTTCTAGGAGTCACTTCCTTCTCTTTACCGTTTGGCAACGCTGATGGCCGACCAGGCCAAGCTCGGCTTCAAACCCCTCTGACTGCTCTGTGTCTCAGTCACTGTTTGTCACGAACAGTGCTCCGCTCGTTATCAGTGGTCTGCTATGACAGCCTTGGTAACAGTAGTCTTCTATGACAGACTTGGTATCTGTAGTCTTCTATGACAGCCTTGGTATCTGTAGTCTTCTATGACAGCCTTGGTATCTGTAGTCTTCTATGACAGCCTTGGTAACAGTAGTCTTCTATGACAGCCTTGGTAACAGTAGTCTTCTATGACAGTCTTGGTATCTGTAGTTTTCTATGACAGTTTTGGTAACAATAGTCTACTGTGTCAGCCTTGGTAACAGTAGTCTTCTATGTTAGCCTTGGTAACAGTAGTCTTCTATGTTAGCCTTGGTAACAGTAGTCTTCTATGTTAGCCTTGGTAACAGTAGTCTTCTATGACAGTTTGATATCTGTAGTCTTCAGTTTATAATTTAGAGTCTGCATCATTACTTTTCATATGGACAATAATGATTATATGATAGGATTACCGTCGTTTCAGACAACCGTTTTTTACGAGCCCATTAATTAACCTTATCTTATTTTCCTATTAATTATTTTCTTTTAAACAATAATAACAAATACAAAGGGCCAAAGAACGACCCTCTCCAAAGAATATACACAAAAGCTGGAGACTTAACAGGTCTTATCTGTTATAATGTAATAATAATACAATAATAATCTTTATTTGTATAGCGCATTTCATACAAGTGCAGCTCAATGTGCTTCACATAACAGCGAATACAAAAAAAATCTAAATTTAAACAAATAAAAAAATATGATTTGAAAATAGTAGAACTATGATTGTAAAACAGCATAAAATTACAAAGTATTTAGAAAACAATAATTACTAAAATAATATAAAAATGAAAGAAAATTTAATTTAATAGAATACAGCTTAATTCTCACACATCTACCTTAAAAATTAAGTATAAATATGCTAAAAGTTAAATTTAATGTACTAATGTTTTTAGTTTTTTTTTGTTTCCAGAAATCTGCTTCCTATCAGCCACGTGTGTACGGAGGAGGACGAGAAGCCCCTGGTGATGCTGCCCTTCATGAACTGGGGGAACCTCAAGCTGTTCCTGCGGCAGTGCAAGCTGGCTGAGGCCAACAATCCCCAGGTGAGCCAGAGTGGCTTCATACTGTGGCTTTATACTGTGGCTTTATCCTGTGGCTTTATACTGTGGCTTTATTCTGTGGCTTTATACTGTGGCTTTATAGTGTGGCTTTATACTGTGGCTTTATACTGTGGCTTTATAGTGTGGCTTTATACTGTGGCTTTATACTGTGGCTTTATACTGTGGCTTTATACTGTGGCTTTATACTGTGGCTTTATAGTAGTGTGTGGCTTTATAGTGTGGCTTTATAATGCGGCTTTATACTGTGGCTTTATAGTAGTGTGTGGCTTTATAGTGTAGCTTCGTACTGTGGCTTTATACTGTGGCTTTATACTGTGGCTTTATACTGTGGCTTTATACTGTGGCTTTATAGTAGTGTGTGGCTTTATACTGTGGCTTTATAGTGTGGCTTTATAGTAGTGTGTGGCTTTATAGTGTAGCTTTATAGTGTGGCTTTATACTGTGGCTTTATACTGTGGCTTTATAGTGTGGCTTTATGCTGTGGCTTTATACTGTGGCTTTATACTAGTGTGTGGCTTTATACTGTGGCTTTATAGTGTGGCTTTATAGTAGTGTGTGGCTTTATAATGTGGCTTTATACTGTGGCTTTATACTGTGGCTTTATAGTGTAGCTTTATACTGTGGCTTAATAGTAGTGTGTGGCTTTATAGTGTAGCTTTATAATGTGGCTTTATACTGTGGCTTTATAGTGTGGCTTTATACTGTGGCTTTATAGTAGTGTGTGGCTTTATAGTGTAGCTTTATAATGTGGCTTTATACTGTGGCTTTATAGTGTGGCTTTATACTGTGGCTTTATAGTAGTGTGTGGCTTTATAGTGTAGCTTTATAATGTGGCTTTATACGGTGGCTTTATACTGTGGCTTCATACTGTGGCTTTATACTGTGGCTTTATAGTGTAGCTTTATAGTGTAGCTTTATAGTGTAGCTTTATAGTGTAGCTTTATACTGTGGCTTTATACTGTGGCTTTATAATGTGGCTTTATAGTGTGGCTTTATAGTGTAGCTTTATAATGTGGCTTTATACTGTGGCTTTATAGTGTGGCTTTATAGTGTGGCTTCAAAGTGTAGCTTTATAATGTGGCTTTATACTGTGGCTTTATAGTGTGGCTTTATAGTGTGGCTTTATAATGTGGCTTTATACTGTGGCTTTATGTTGTGGCTTTATAGTAGTGTGTGGCTTCATAGTGTAGCTTTATAATGTGGCTTTATACTGTGGCTTTATACTGTGGCTTTATACTGTGGCTTTATAGTGTAGCTTTATAGTGTAGCTTTATAGTGTAGCTTTATAGTGTGGCTTTATACTGTGGCTTTATACTGTGGCTTTATACTGTGGCTTTATAGTGTGGCTTTATAGTGTAGCTTTATAGTGTGGCTTTATAGTGTGGCTTTATACTGTGGCTTTATAGTGTAGCTTTATAATGTGGCTTTATACTGTGGCTTTATAGTGTGGCTTTATACTGTGGCTTTATAGTGTAGCTTTATAATGTGGCTTTATACTGTGGCTTTATAGTGTGGCTTTATAGTAGTGTGTGGCTTCATAGTGTAGCTTTATAATGTGGCTTTATAGTGTGGCTTTATAGTGTGGCTTTATACTGTGGCTTTATAGTAGTGTGTGGCTTTATAGTGTAGCTTTATAATGTGGCTTTATACTGTGGCTTTATAGTGTGGCCTTATAGTGTGGCTTTATAGTGTGGCTTTATAGTGTGGCTTTATAGTGTAGCTTTATAGTGTAGCTTTATACTGTGGCTTTATACTGTGGCTTTATACTGTGGCTTTATACTGTGGCCTTATAGTGTGGCTTTATAGTGTGGCTTTATAGTGTGGCTTTATAGTGTGGCTTTATAGTGTGGCTTTATAGTGTAGCTTTATAGTGTAGCTTTATACTGTGGCTTTATAGTGTGGCTTTATAGTAGTGTGTGGCTTCATAGTGTAGCTTTATAATGTGGCTTTATAGTGTGGCTTTATAGTGTGGCTTTATAATATGGCTTTATAGTGTGGCTTTATAGTGTGGCTTTATACTGTGGCTTTATACTGTGGCTTTATAGTGTGGCTTTATAGTAGTGTGTGGCTTCAAAGTGTAGCTTTATAATGTGGCTTTATAGTGTGGCTTTATAGTGTCGCTTTATAGTGTGGCTTTATAGTGTGGCTTTATAGTGTGGCTTTATAGTGTGGCTTTATAGTGTGGCTTTATAGTAGTGTGTGGCTTTATAGTGTGGCTTTATAGTAGTGTGTGGCTTTATAGTGTGGCTTTATAGTGTGGCTTGATAATGTGGCTTTATAGTAGTGTGTGACTTTATAGTGTGACTTTATAGTGTGGCTTTATATTAGTGTGTGGCTTTACAGTGTGGCTTAATAGTAGTAGGCAAAACACCAGTTGACGTCAAGAGTATAACTGTCTTTTACAAGGCTCTTACACACTGCATTGAATACCCTCTGCTAGTCAGCTTGACTTCAGGGCAAGAGATAAATCTTCCTTTGAGACAGGCAATCAGGCTTTTGTGCCAGGGAAAAACCACATGTCGACTTTGATCCCCTATCTGCCCTTACTGTCAATCCAACCAAACCAATCAGCCTCCATACATACTTTTAACACACTGTAAACGTGGTGAATGTGGGGCGGACGTTGTCTCGCTTCGCTAGCTGCAGCGAGCCGCTCCAGTTGCTTTGAAAAGATGAGCCCCTCCCCCCCCTTTTGTGTCTGATCTCAGATTTCAGAAATGTGGTCACTCTTTTGATTCATATTCTTCTAATCATATACTTAAAGGTTACTGTAGGTTTATGTAATATAATATAATTCTTATATATTCTTAAACATATATATATTCTTCATATACTTAAAGGTTACTGTAATATAATATAATTGTTATATATTTTCATATATATATATATATATATATTCATATACTTATAGATTACTGTAGGTTTATGTAATATAATATAATTCTTATATATTCTTTAATATATATATATATATATTCTTCATATAATTAAAGGTTACTGTAAGGTTAGTATAATATAATTCTTATATATTCTTAAATAGGCCTATATACATATTCTTCATATACTTAAAGGTTACTGTAATTAAAGGTTACTGTAAGGTATAATTCTTATATACTTAAACGGTTAAAAATATATAATTCTTGAATTATATACTTAAATGTTACTGTAAGTTTGTGTTGTAAGGTTAATATACTATAATTCTTATATATTGTGTCTTATATGTTCTTCATATACATAAATGTTAATGTACGTTTGTGTTGTAAGGTTAATATAATATAATTCTTATATATTGTATCTTATATATTCTTCATATACTTAAATGTTATGAGTGAGTTAATAGAATAATTTTTATAAGATGTTATATATTCTTCAAACTTAAATGTTATTGTAAGTTTGTGTTGTAAAAAAAACAGTAAACACCAGGTTGTGAATCAGCTCTGGAAAGCATGGGGTGCTTCCTGCAGTGTAGATGGCAAAGGCTCTCAATGTCAGCACCTGGTTTTCTGGGAATCTCACTCTGCAAGAAAGATAATGAGTGAGAGAATGAAAGAAAAAAACAAAAAAAAACAGCTTGGAAGCCTGCTTCATGTAAATCATGGTAGTGTTCCCGTGGGTGTTATTCTACCAAACCTTGTTTGTTTGCTATGGTTTGAGTTGGAAGGACACCAGGCCACAGATGAACAGGCCCATGGTGTTTCTCTACCTCCAGGCTCTTAATGAATCCCCAGATGACTCGCACTGTTAGGCGTTAGAATGGCACCTCTAAACAGCCGTAGATCTCACACGGGGAGGGGGTAGAGCTCTCTCGTGTGTGTGTGGTGTGTGGTGTGTGTGTGTGTCATAACCCAGAGGGTAGAAGTGCATAAAGACACGGGTAGTTAGTGTACATTGTGTGTGTGTGTGTGTGTGTGTGTGTGTGTGTGTGTGTGTGTGTGTGTGTGTGTGTGTGTGTGTGTGTGTGTGTGTGGTAATAGGCCTCTTCTCAGAAAGGCTGCCTGACAGGGACGCACTGGCGGCACACTTCACACACCCTGTGTGTTCCTCTTCCAGGTACACGGGGATATTTACGTACGCACAGCGCCACTACGGTAACTCGCCTCACCAAGTCACAGCTCTGACGTCAAACCACGCTGACTAATAGAGCCTTTTAATGGGACATCATCAAGTCTTAGCAAGCTCTCGCTGTTGCTAATGCGATGCTTTAATTTTAGGTTTGAGTTCTGTTGAGGTTTTCTGCTAGTCTTTGTCTAGTAGTCGTCAGGGGGGTCTTTTGGACTTCTCTCCGTGAGGGGTGGGTGCTGCAGGCACTGGCCTGTGGCCACACAGCTGGTACCAGAGCTACATAACACCGTGTTCTCCTGGAAATCCCCTCCGGGCATCATTATACAGTGTGCTTTAACTACTCAAGGAAATGTTGCAGAAAATTTAAACTGTTGGCCCCTTTTTTTTGTTGTTGTTGAAATGTTGAGTTCCAAAATGATACCTCTCACTTAGGAATGGTAGCTTCTGTGACCCTGCATAGCTCCCTCCATAGAAACTGAATTTATTATGATAGCTTCTGTGACACTGCATAGCTCTGTACATAGAAGCAGAATTGGAATGATAGCTTCTGTGATGCTACATGGCTCTGCACATAGAAACAGAATTGGAATGACAGTTCCTGTGACCCTGCATAGCTCCCTCCGTAGAAACAGAATTTGTTATGATAGCTTCTGTGACACTGCATAGCTCCGCACAGAAGCAGAATTGTAATGATAGTTCCTGTGATGATGCTGCATAGCTCTGTACATAGAATCAGAATTGGAATGATTGCCTCTGTGAAGCTGCATAGCTCTGCACATAGAAACGGAATAAGTCAAAGAGAGAGAGCCATGATCACTGGTACTACAGGTTCCAAAGTGACTAACTCAGTTAACTAGAAGGTTTACAACTCAAGCATCTTTATTTCCTCTTCAGGCTATGCTTTATTAGATCATAAAAATGGACACGTTTTTACTGGGGTACTTTAACTAGGCGTGTGAGTTCTGTTTGTCCTAAGTCTATGTGTCCAAATCTTGACTCCTATTAGACCATGTCTCTCCCTGTTCAGGTTATGCTTTATTAGATCATAAAAATGGACAGGTACTTTAACTAGGCGTGTGAGTTCTGTTTGTCCTACGTCTATGTGTCCTTGTGTTGACCATGTCTCTGCCCCTCAGGCCGTCTCACAGCAGGATCTGGTGCACATGGCCATCCAGATAGTCTGTGGAATGAGCTACCTGGCCCGCAGAGAGGTCATCCACAAAGACCTTGCCACCAGGAACTGTGTGTAAGTCAACTCCATGATACAGGAAGAAAGACTGCTCATTAATCACATTAATAGACATTTATAACATTCAAAGAGTAGACGAAAGAATATCTATGAAGACCTGGCCACTAGGAACGTTGTGTGTAAGTAAACTCCATGAAACAGGAAGAAAATACTACTCTTTAATCAAAAGAATAAAGAATATCTATGAAGACCTGGCCACCAGGAACTGTGTGTAAGTCCTCTCCCATGGAACAGGAAGAAACACTACTTATTAAACAACATTAATAGACATTTATTACATACAAAGAATAGACAAAAGAATAACTATAAATACCTGGCCACCTGGAACTGTGTGTAAGTCCTCTCCCATGGAACAGGAAGAAACACTACTTATTAAACAACATTAATAGACATTTATTACATACAAACAGACAGACAAAATAATAAAGAATCACTAAAAAAGAGGTCATCCACAAAGAACTGTGTATTAAGTGAAGTTCCATGTCAGGAGGAAATACGAATTACTGAGGTCATCCGAAAGTGAACTTTCATGTCAGCAGAAACTGATCCTACTGTAGGGTCCACAAACCGTTAGAATGCTCTAAACATCTATGTATTTATATCAGATGTAGTAGTCTATCTCTGTGTGCATAATATCATACGTTACCACCATCATACATCTGTACTGTCCTGTCCTCCCCCCCTCTGACAGCATTGACGAGGGCATGCAGGTGAAGATCACAGACAACGCCCTGTCCAGGGACCTGTTCCCCATGGACTACCACTGTCTGGGGGACAACGAGAACCGTCCCGTCCGCTGGATGGCCCTGGAGAGCCTGCTCAACAACGACTTCTCTAGCGCCAGCGACGTGGTGAGGGAACGCTCACCGCTATTTTGAAATGAAACTCAACACACCCATTTCAACAGCCTTTTGTGTTGCTTTGCTAAAGCTGGCTCTATACATTTGAAGAGTGTCTTTCACGTCAACAAACATTTCATTTAGAAAGAGTTTAAAATACTTGTAATCAGTGTAACCATATATTAAGGTTTTTCTGCCAGTGTTTGTTTGTAAAAAGGCCTTTTTACCGTCAGTCTTTGTGTCTTTCCAGGTCGTCAGTTCCTCCCCACCCTGATTCACGTAACGTTAGTCACCTAGGACTATTAATCCTCTGCTCTCTGGTATTTGTGCTGGTTAATCATCCTAGGATGTGACACGGAAGGGAGTTGTGGGGTCAGGAAATGTTGAGAGTTCCACCGGGGTCAGCGGTAGGGTCTGCTGCGTGTCAGGGCCTGTTGTCAGGGGAAAGGGAGGTGCCACCACAAACACAATGTGACTCCACTCCTGACAAACGCCCTTTGACCTTTGGCTAGATGCTATAGTGTAGGGAAAAGAGGGAGGGAGTGCGTGGTCTTCTGCAGACAGCCTCAGACAAGGGAAGGTCGTCACCAATGACAGCTTCTTCTAATCCAAAATAACAACAAAAACACATTTCATTATGAAACCATAGAGATGTGTTCCTGCCGCTATCCTTCCTTACGGATCTCACTTCCTTATTTGTCCCCCCCGGAAGGACAGCGGGCCCGGTAACGGCCTTGCCCCCTGTATCTCTCACCCTGCTGCTATGTCCATGCTCTCCTCTCTCCACAGTGTGTGTGATGGGAAACGGGCTGAGTCGCACTGCAGCTCCGGGACATTGGCATAATGGACGCTTCTCAGTAAACCTCATTAACGCAATACGCACCAGGCTGCTGAACAATGTGCGTGCGTGCGTGCGTGCGTGCGTGCGTGCGTGCGTGCGTGCGTGTGGATGACCAAATTGCTTAGCGCTAGGACATGAGGAATGTTGGCAGGGTGCACAGGGTTTCCCCAAATAATCTCTGTCTCTCTACGCTCGTTTCTTTCTCTCACTCTTTCTCTCTTTCTCTCTCTCCGCTCCTCTCTTTCTCTCTCTCTCTCTCTCTTTCTCTCTCTCCGCTCCTCTCTCTCTCTCTCTCTCTCTCTCCGCTCCTCTCTCTCTCTCTCTCTCTCTCTCTCTCTCTCTCTCTCTCTCTCTCTCTATCTCTCTCACTCTCTCTCTCTCTCTCTCTCTCTCTCT
Source organism: Galaxias olidus (assembly GCA_026901105.3). Taxonomy (NCBI): domain Eukaryota; kingdom Metazoa; phylum Chordata; class Actinopteri; order Galaxiiformes; family Galaxiidae; genus Galaxias; species Galaxias olidus. The sequence goes on from JAPMUY010003318.1 coordinate 9,816, forward strand.
TCTCTCTCTCTCAGCGCTCTCTCTCTCTCTCTCTCTCTCTCTCTCTTTCTCTCTCCCTCTCTCTCCGTTCCTCTCTTTCTCTCTCTCTCCCTCATCTCTTTTTACTTCCTTTAAAGGGTTTAGGTCACGGTGGCTATGGTTGTGACACACTTACTCACCGTACACACACACACACACGTACACGTACACGTTGACTGTCTTAAAGACTCTCCAGGGATGAAGTGTTCCGTGCAGTATGAAGTCTGCCGTTCTGTCTCGGCTGTTGCCTGGTTGTCTCTAGGACTCAACACTGGGGTCCAGCTTTAATTAGGAGGATCACTTACATAGTCTGTAGTTTAGGCTTTACAGCTTAGAGAGAGCCACCAAGGTACATCTTTCATATGGTGTGTTCTCAGCTACATTGGTGATACAATATGTGCCTTGTTCTGTTTTCTCATGCTATTTATTCAAAATACTCTTCATGACAGACATCTGCCTCTTATATATTTGATTTTGCAGTTAAAAATCACTTTGCTTTATGATAAAGAATGGAAATGATTGAAACGCAGAATAAACTGAAAATGCAGGTCCTCTGCTCACAAAATAGTTTCATACATTTTTATTGAGTCAATCTACGTGGCGGCACTGTTGGTGCTGTTTTTGAGTCAAAGTAGCAGCCCATGTATCTTGCTGCACACCTGGGCCTGTTTCTACCGTTCTGCAGACCTGTCGCTTTCAAATTCTTATTGAACTGCAGTGGGACAATGCTCCACAGTCAGACCGTTAATCAAAGTCCTGGCATTGTGCCTGTGGAAAACTTTGTTCCAACTAAACCAACCCGAGTCACTGAAGTACCACGAGATCAGTTGACAAGGACCAAATACAACCTCCCACACATTTTTTTTAAAAAAAAAAAAAAAAAAAAAAAAAAAAAAAAAAAAAAAAAAAAAAAAAAAAAAAAAAAAAAAATAAATGTGTGTGTGTGTGTGTGTGTGTGTGTGTGTGTGTGTGTGTGTGTGTGTGTGGCAGAAAAACAAACAAAGAAACAAATTCAATACATCCTTTGTCAATACCGTAAAAACGGTACTACACGTATTAATAAATACTAGTATATACCAGCGTTGGACTTCTCTGTGTCTGTCTAAAATGGTGGCCTGTGCCGTGTCTGTCTGCCACAGTGGGCGTTTGGGGTGACCTTGTGGGAGCTAATGACCTTGGGGCAGACCCCCTACGTGGACATTGACCCCTTCGAGATGGCTGCCTACCTAAAAGACGGATACCGAATAGCACAGCCAATCAACTGCCCCGATGAATTGTAAGTGTCTCTCTCGTTCTCTTTCTCTCTCTCTTTCTCTCTCTCTCTCTTTCTCTCTCTCTCTCTTTCTCTCTCTCTTTTTCTCTCTCTCTCTCTCTCTCTTTCGTCTTACTCTGCCGTCTCATTTGACACTTATTGTAACCACAGAGCAGTGCTGATACAGTTTAATTATGATATGCATTTGTAGGTTTTGCGAACGCACACACACACACACACCCACGCGCACACGCGCACACACACACACCCACCCACGCACGCACTTACACACACCCACACCTTTATGCACACACACACACCAATGCACACGCACACTCAGACAAATTTTACATACTCAACCTAAACTTTTGCTGCATCTGATTTCTTTCATTTAAAAAAACAAACCTATAATGCAAGTTTCAATAGATGTTGAGTAGCTCTGATTTTGAGAGATTACAACATCGTTTAGTTTGCTGCTAAATATGGCAGCCTCCTGAGATTAAGCCTCCCGATAGGCTCTGCCACCTGTCAATTAACTGTTCCTTTACTGCATTGGCTCTTCTTGAAATAATAAACAGCAATTAGGTAGAAGAAGAAAAAAATCTGGAGCTATCATACACTCCTTAAGCAGACTGCAGGAAATGTTTTCTTTAACATGGTGAATCTAAGCACATGTACGGAAATGTTCATTTATAAACTCCACTACCACACCAAGCCAAGTGCGTGAAGGTTCAGCGCAGGTCCAAAAATCACCATGGTACTTCAGACCTCCTAGCTCCCCTCCAACCCACTGCTCTGTGTGTCAGCGAGTCTCTGTTTACATGAACAGGGCTCTGAAAGCAACCAAGTCTAAATTCTAAAGCCGCTATCAGCGCCCCCTTTTTTTTTTTTTTAAACCAGGCTTATCGACTTCCCCCGACCGACGGGGCGGGGCGTGGCGGGGCTGGGGGGGGGCTGGGGCGGGGGGGGCTGGAGCTGCTGTCAGGCTCTCTCTCAGCAGGCCTGTGTGAGGCGGGCAAGGCATCAAAGAGGCCGAGCTGTTGCCCTGACCGCCCCACACCCCCACCACCCCCACCCTAATAGTCAGAGTTCTGTTATAGAACTGCTGAGAGACACCCCACCACCCCCACCCTAATAGTCAGAGTTCTGTTATAGAACTGCTGAGAGACACCCCACCACCCCCACCCTAATAGTCAGAGTTCTGTTATTCAACTGTTTGGAGCAGCACACACTTCCTTTCTCTAAAGAATAGGTGTTGAATTGATACCTTCCTTTTTCCACAGTGTCAGACCCTGAGTACAGGCAGACACCACATCGTAGTGTATTTATTTGGATTGCCTCACGACCTTAGCGATGCTCTATCAGTCTAGAGATCTGCTACAGCGAGCGGTGGTTTGACTTCACAATGGCAATCAACTAACGATGGAATCACTAAAACAACAGTTAGACCACTGAATGTGCTGACTTATCTGGACTGTGTTTTTCTATCCATTCATTCATCCATCTCTCTCTCTCTCCCTCCCTAATCTCTCTTCTCTCTCTCTGTTTGTCTCTGTTTCTTTCTCTCTCTCTCTCTCTCTCTCTCTCTCTCTCTCTCTCTCTCTCTCTCTCTCTCTCTCTCTCTCTCTCTCTCTCTCTCCCTCTCCCTCTCCCTCTCCCTCTCTCCCCCCCTCCCTCCCTCTCAGGTTTGCAGTGATGGCTTGTTGCTGGGCGTTGGATCCAGAGGAGAGGCCTAAGTTCCAGCAGCTGGTCCAGTGCCTCACAGAGTTCCACGCCGCGCTAGGGGCCTATGTGTGAGGAAGACAAAGGCCCTTTGGGTTTTTCTTTCACCAGAAGCCTTGTGAGCGGCGTTGACCCTTGAAAGGAACCATTTCTGACATAGTGCCTTATCTAAAGGAAAAGGACGTTCACCTTGACTGTGTTTTTTTTGTCGTTGTAAAATAGTTTTTTTTATATATATATTTAGGTAGATTCAGAGATCCAGCGCATTAAAGAAGCAAAATCATCAGTTTTCAAAGTGGAGTAAGGAATCTGTTTTAACTTTAAAGTAACATTTTTCATGCTTTGAAAACATCTAGAGACAAAGCTACTTTACCAAGAGGACCTATGTGGTGAAAAGGACATTATTATCCTAAACAGATTCATCATCACTTTTTATATATACTATCCCAAGACAATCTCTCAGCCAGCATACATATTCAGTGAACACTTCCCTGTCCATAAAACGTTTGTGAACCAAACAGTTGTTGTGGTAGGTTTCTGTCTTAGGGAAGTAGATGTGTGTTTCATGTTTTCCAGTGAGATGGTGACTCCATGAAGGAGGATGAGATGAGGGTAGAACAGAGTAGACTAGAGAGGCTTCGTCCTCCTCCTGTTTTGTTTTTTAAACGTGCTGCTTTCTACTCAGTACGTGACGTCACTGCTCCTCACCTGACACTCCTCCTCTTCCTCACTGCGGGATACGACGGTCCAATGAGAACGACTTTAAAAAGAGTCAGTCTCTTCCCGTCTTGCTTTGCTGTAACGGATGTTGTTTTGCAGCGGTTTTATTGAATAAAGATGAGCAGTAGGATGGGGTTTCAAACTGAATGTCAGCCACCAGGAGAGGGAATCCTGATCGTTGGAAAGACACGCCCCACCTAAATGGCACACCTTTTTTTTTTTTTTTTTTTTTTTCTGTTTTGTTGTTATATATCCACTATCACGAATTCCAATCTTACAAACAGGGTTACTATGATAATGTTGTTCTTGATTCTGTTTTTATATATAAATATACATATACGTATGAATCTGTCTGTTCTGTGTCAGAACATTGCCCATCAATCAATCACAGAATGTTTTTTTTTTATGTGTGAGTGACTAGAAGTATAACGAGTCACTGTGAACAAAATAAAATGAAATCAGCCAATCAGGCAGTTTGACCAACTTATTGGGCCGGTTCAATTCAGACAGTTTGCAGAATACCAATCTGGGTCCCCTAGTCTCACAACCATTTCAGCTGAAGTTATGGAGACTGGTGATGTGCAGTATCACTAATACAATGCTAATTATGTTGTGTTTTTAAAATAAGCTATATGCTCATTTACCATGTTGCTGGATGAAATAGCTGTTATTCCCACCTGTGTTGGAATGCATAGAATGGCATTTTTGTGATGCGTCTTCATGATCACTGCATGTTGTTGAATTAAAAAAGGATATTTTGTTAATTATTTTCTTGATTTCATATTCACAGATTAAAAGAGATCTTTTTAAATATAGAATTGTTTGGTGATGTACTAACTTTTTCTCTTTAATGGACAAAAGTATCTATAACATGTATTTATCTCTTGTGAAGGCTAAGACCCACGGGTTCATTTTAAGACCCTGCAGACTCAATTTGTTTATAATATAATACTTGTTCTGCTTACTTTTATGCAGTTAGCAATATTTGCATTATTGGCAGAGAGATAAAAATAATAGGAATATTTTATTGTTTAAAAAAAAGAAGTTTATGTTTCACACAGTAACAGCTGACTCATATATTTTACTGTGGTTTTATTTTATTCACCAGGGATGTTTTCGAATGAGGCTCATTCTTCCCATGGACATTGCCATTGTTACAATACAAACGTTGCTTGAATTTCACCACTTTTTTTAGGTTGAAGCCGCACAACAATCTGCACTTTTGTTTTACTTTTTTTAAAGATGGCGTAATGGAAAGTAATGTCCAATCTAATTTGTGTGAAAACCATGACCAATGCCTGAGGTGCTGAACAATTCCCCTGTCCAACATCTCGGTATTAATTCAAAAATATCTGTATTAATCGTTATGTAAATGATGCCTAAAATGTAAATTTATGAGCGTTGGTCAAATTATGATTGAACGCCTATCGGCATTAAGTCGCAATTAATGATTTCTGACATAACTCCTCTAATTTAATCACATTTACCCCTTTTTTACGTTATAGTAAAAGCCTTTAGCAAGAGTAGACTATTTAGTTGTCTACCGCCCTGATAAGCATTTTCTACATCAAGAGAGATTAATTGAAGACTATACTCTTAACTGTTTGCCATTAAGTGCTTCTCATAAAGTGACAAAATTCCCTCGGGATTAAACAAATGCGGTTTTCTAAAAAGCGAATTAATAAAGGTTTACTGGTGGTTTCTGGTGTGTGCGCACGCATTTTGTGTTCACAAATCTCTGTACATAATGTTTTTATTTTTTTTTACTGATCAATGATGAGAAACAATCACTGGGTCGCTTGTGCCAAACATGGTCCTACTATAACGTTAACAAGATTTGAGCGTGTAGTTGTGGGCTGTTTCGAATTACATCACTGTAACCAATAAAAGCTCATTCAAGTTCATCGGAGTAGAAACGCGGTTCCCCCTTTTGACAAGCAGAAACCAACAGAGAAAACTGTTCTGCTGCTCTGGCCAGTCCTGTGGATCATCTACGCAAATGGAGATTTACTCGAAAGATATGAAGAGGCCAAAATCATTGTTCCGCAACATAAAGGTACATTTTAACAGTTTGTGACTTTTGATTTTGCTTTTTATTTTAGTGCTGTTGTTATTTCATATAATAGGCATGAAGTAAAGACAGTTGCATAAGACATTTAATGTCCAGTTTTGACCAAACATAGATCAATGGGCTAATATACATTGGATACTTTTAAAGTATGCATTTGAGACACTAACTTACTTTAAGAATGTGTATAGCGCTCATTTAGCTAAATTTGTTTTGATTTCTTGTCTCCAAGTGTATGACCATATAAACTTTCAACCAGTTAATCATATCAGGACTGGCATTTGATTGAATTAGCTTACATTGCGGTAAGTAGCCTAAACTCAATCTGGTTTGAATTGTGCCAGGGCGCAACTTTTAACGCTGCAGGTGTTTTTAAAGTTGGGTAACAAACCCTCGCTTTGTGCTCTTCAAGATTTGTTATTATTAAAAAAAATTTGCGCACAGATATCTTTGCAACAATAAAATAAATAGTTTCTGCTTAATTAGGGGATGCAAAAAAAAAAACATGTCTGTAATAATTCTGTTCTTGCATGTTTATTTTACATCTCATCGGTGAATGACTTTTTTGTCTCTTATCTTATATGCAGAATTTGGGGTGTATGTGAGGGAGCGAGCGAGATTAAATATTTGTGTCTGCCTTTGTGACATGCATGTATTTGCGGCAGCACAGTCACCTTAAACTTATTATATGGAAAAACAGACAAAATACTTAATCCCTCACGTGAGTAGGTGCAGGTGTAATAACATTTCCATTTTTTATAAGTCAACGTGACTGGTGACTGAAATATTGTTTTGCCATAACATCAGCAGAGATATGAGATAAGGTTTGTACCATCCTGAATTTGGCAAGCTGTTTTCTTTTTTTTTCTTTTTTTTTTTTGTGGACTAAAACTTGCATAATGTTAACAACTAGGGTTAGAGCATGAAGTGGACAGATTGTACCAGTTTGGTATTCACCTTGAGTGTATCACACGAGTGGAATGGCCTCTAATTGTAGGTTAAAGTCAGCTATTATCCTGTCTTACATTTCAGGTCAAACAGACTTTGTATACAAGGACTGGAACTTCTCTCTAACATATAGCTGCCTCTGATAATAATAATAATAATAATTCATTGTATTTAGTTTTTAGCGCTCAAGACTCAAAGCGCTTTACACAAATTGGTTGCCAACTTCAAACAAGACTGTGGATTCCTTATTCCTTTGTTTACTTATTCCTTAGTTTCCTTGTAGCTGTGGATATGAGTTGAGATATGCAGAGAGTTGTGTTATCGGGTTTTTTGTTATTTGGCTATACCTTGTAAAAGGCCCTTTCCCTGGCCGCCCAGAGACAGAGACAAACAATGTCAAATAGTCAGCGAGCGGGAAGGACAACTTCTTCTTCTACAGCTTTAAATTCACTTAGAGGGAGAGTGGTGTTTCCCCTGGAGCTTTTAACAAAGACTATAGAAGTCCCATTACACATAAGTGAGGAGGAAGGGGGGGGGGGGGGGGGGGGGGTGCTAGTCTGGACCCACCTTTAAAGTTTTGACAGAGAGAGAGAGAGAGAGAGAGAGAGAAAAACACTTACATATAACTATAGTATAACGTATACCATATGCAAATACTGGAGGAGACACAAACAGCGTCAAACTTTGCATAATATATTATACTAAGCCAAAGTCTCTCTCTGTGTTCTCAATCTGTCCTTTGAGTGTGTGTGTGTGTGTGTGTGTGTGTGTGTGTGCGCGCGCGCGCGTGCGTGCGTGTGAGACTGCATAACATCTACGTTTGATTGGCAGAGGTGGATGAGTTACAGGTACACGTTTATTGAGAAATGCGTGTGTCCCCGTGCGCGAGCCTGATGACTCAGTCACCAGTCAGATAGGTGACGAGCTGCAGCGTCGTTCAGGGGGTGTACGGCGCACACACACGTCGTAATGTATTCCTTATTAATACGCTGTCTGATTGTGTCCATCGTGAGCCAACACACACACAGACACACACACACGTCGTTAACTTATTCCTTTTTAATACGCTGACTGGGGAATCCACGCCCGTCCTTTGGGTTTCCAGAGAATCCACATCCAGACACATAATGAAGCTGATTTACAAACGACACACAATTATGTCATTAGTAGCGGAATGTGAAGAGAAGCACCTCCCATAGCCCTTTTAAACCCTGTGTGTGTGTGTGTGTTGGCTCACGATGGACACAATCAGACAGACTTAAGGTTTGCATTAACTTGGGATGAAGCTTATAAAAAATTGTCTGAATATGAATTTAGCTTCACTGTTCTCAGCGGGGTCTATACAGACTTTATTAAAGAAAGAATGGTCCAAAGATCATTGGCTAAAACACTGTACGTGTGTGTGTGTGTGTGTGTGTGTGTGTGCGTGTGTGTGAAGGGGGGGGGGGCATTTTTGTTGTACGACGGGAAGCCTTTAAGATCATAAACCTCCTGGGAGAATAAATCGGATGCCAGACCTCATATTTACCTCAAATCTACTGACCGGAGGTGAAAAACCCAGAAAATTTAATAAATGAAAGAAAATAGGCCTCGTTTTTACTAAATGTTGGTCTCGTTCCAAGAAGCCAAAGTCTTAAGTGTAGTCCAAGTGACGTAGGTCACCATGGCAGCTCTGTGGTCGGCCCACAGGAGAACATTATGTTCCTCACGGTTTGTTTGCTATTTCACAAGGGGACATTTTCCTTTTTTCTTTTCTTTATATGCCGCCTCAAAGTGTAGGTGTTTTGTCAGGCTGCACCTTCTCAGGCACACAAAGGGTGTGTCGCTAGCAGCTCCCAATAATATGAACAGTGACCTCCTAACGTAGCTCCCAACAATATGACCTGTGCCCTCCTAACCTAGCTCCCAACAATATGACCTGTGCCCTCCTAACCTAGCTCCCAACAATATGACCTGTGACCTAACCTAGCTCCCAACAATATGACCTGTGTCCTCCTAACCTAACTCCTAATAATATGACCTGTGACCTCCTAACCTAGCTCCTAATAATATGACCTGTGACCTCCTAATGTAGACAGTGATAGTGGTTCTCTGACCTGTCAACGCCACCTTTCAAGTGTGTGTGTGTGTGTGTGTGTTCCTGCAATTATAGAACATAGGCTCTTGCTCTTAAAACTATGTATTACTTATTTGCCCAATGGGGCAATGTCAGTTACACTGGCAGAAACAAAATGAACATGCGTCCTTGATGTAATACTAAATAAACATGCATTTGACTTGAATCAATCAGACAACTACAGGGCACAAAGTTAACCAGGTCAAAGGTCAGTTTGGAGACGGAGTTCAACTGAATCATTTTTAAAGCTTAAGAGCCTCTGTTACTGGTCCTATCGTGTTATCAGTGTTTTGAGGTTGATTTGTGTGTGTGTGTGTGTGTGTGTGTGTGTGTGTGTGTGTGTGTGTGTGTGTGTGTGTGTGTGTGTGTGTGTGTGTGTGTAAAAAAAGAAGTGATTTCATAACTGATCTATCAGAACTCTTTCAAGACTATGGAGTGTTCTGTCTTGTTTTTCCTGAAAACAGAACAGCAGAACTCCTTTCTTTGATTTATTTCAGTATTTAGAACTGAACTCACTTTTGCCTTCCGGGGACATTTTTTTGTCTGAGTGTGTGTGTGTGTGTGTGTGTGTGTGTGTGTGTGTGTGTGTGTGTGTGTGTGTGTGTGTGTGTGTGTGTGTTCTGCATCCAGGGGTGTCTCATAGTCTAGCATTGTCCCATGCACTTGTCCCAGAAAAGAAAACGTTGGTTTGTAAAACATTTGCTTTGAGGGCGGCTTCCCACTGATTCTTCCTCACAGCAGGCCAGATGGACAATGGCAACCCGGAGGCTGGAGTTCAGATTGTTGAAAGATGGATGAGGATGTAATCTATAAAGTACAGCATTTTACCTGTACACAACTGTTGACTGTTTGGATGAAGTCATTTTCTTTTGGAGACGTTCCGTACTATGTTTATTTTGAGAGCTTCGTCTTTGAATGAAACTCTATCTGGGTGATCATACCAGTTGTTCCTGGTCCTTCACTGTGGTCCTTCACAGTATTTGATTGTGAAAGGATATACCAATATTCAAAACCAAACGTTTGCTACACAAAGTGCTACAAAATAGCATGCATGGTAATCCCACGGTAAAAGTCAAATGTTCAAATGTGTTTGTGACAGTGATCCCAACAGTCAAATTTTGCTCTGAAATCCATTCCAAAAATTCATGTGTTTGTGACGGTGATCCCAACAGTCAAATTTTGCTCTGAAATCCATTCCAAAAATTCTAATTTCCCTGCAAGTATAGTAAAATTTTGCTCTGAAATACATTCCCAATATTAAAATTTCCCTGCAAGTATAGTCAAATTTAGCTGTGAAACTAAACTACTCAGCTTGCTGGGTGCAGGTGCTGGTGCCTGCCAAACCAGACCAGGCTGTAATTATCACCCAACCCCAGTTATGCTCATGGACTTCGTGTCTGTTTTACAGTGATAATCATCTCTTCCAAGCCATTGCATTATGTAACATACATATTTGTGCATGTTTAAGATTGAATGACCTCCTGCACCTTGTCAGCATAAGCAGTGTGTGTGCATGTTTTGGGAAGACAGAAAAAGCTACTGTGTGTGTGTGTGTGAGAGAGAGATGGGGGGGGGGGGGGGGGGGGCGTGTGTGTGTGTGTGTGAGAGAGAGAGAGATAGACACAGACAGACAGACAGAACGAACGAACGTGTGTACGTTTAACACAATTTTAATGTCATGGTGAATTTATGCTTACAGAATTAAAGCAGGCTGTGGGAATCCTCAACTGGGTATGAATGAGATACCTGGAACTGGTCAAAGACCCGAGTTCTTTGAATGGCATGAAATTAAATATTTCGTACTATAGCTTATGTCTCACAAAGAGTGCACTGTTTCAGAACTGAACCGGAGGCTATGGACGTGTACTATCTGCAACACAAACTAACAACCCGTCGTTGTTTTTAAAATCCCGTTTGGGTGTCTGAACATGCTAGCTCTCGTCGAAAACGTTCGTATAATTAGAGCCGTCTCGATACAAAACGGCGATGAAATATTAGCACTCGGTGTAAAGAAAAGCAAAAAAGGTGTCCATTGTGTGTGCTACTGGGGCCATGAAGCCAAGCTTGAAAATGAAGGGGGGGAAAAAAGCTTTTCTCCTCTGTCTGCCATACAGCGGGAGAAGAACTAAAGTTCTGTTTTGCATAGCAAACCTGTCTCCGACTCTACATGCCCCCCTGCTGTAGAGCGTCAAGTCTTCATAGACAGGCGACAGCTGCGTCCATGTAAAACGCCCGTCAGATAAATACCCGTCGAGGGAGCTGGCAGTCTGTCACCAGGTAGTCTCGCGATGCCACACTTTGTTGCGCGGGTCAACAGACTCTGGAGGCACGACACTTTAACCCTAAGAAATTAGTGAGTTTCAAAGTTGAGTTTATTAACGTCAACTTTTACATTTATAAGTGAATCTACACAAATTAAAAGATTTCAGACCTTTCCATATGTTAATATATTTTACAGTGCATGGTATGTATAGGATAATGTGAGGTTGGCAAAAATTGATTATAGGATACAATGCTGGTATGTATTAATGTATTTTTTGATGCCCTTCAAATTTATATCGTACTGTTTTTATTTTTAACTCTGGAATACTGAATCTCCCATCTGCACAACAAATTTACCTTTGGGACCTTGAACCTTGAACCCTGGATATGTAGGCCTAAGAGTATTAAGATATGACACTTTACTTTCCTAGTGGCATTTGTCTGATGTTAAAATAAACTACTTTCATCTATAATATTTCACAGCAAGGATTCTTGTGTTGTTTGTTTATTCAGTTAAGCGTTGAATATGACTTCCACCCCGTTTTCTAGAGGGTTCCTACACATCCAATTTTAGGAGATAATCATGCTTGTTTACACTGGGGTGGGGTGGGGTGGCAGGGTGTGTGTGTGTGGGGGGGAGGACCAGTATCTGGGCTCTGCGCCAGATCATTCTGGTGGTGAACCAATAGAAAATTGCTTCAGTTCATAATAAAAAACAAAAACAAAAAAAATTCCCACACACTGGCCATTTCCATTTGATCACTGCGACCTATGTGACTGTTAGATTATTCACAGTGACAGCACGGTCACAGCAGGGGTCATTCATGCTGACACAGTGTTTTAAAAACATGTTCCTGATAGTAGTTGTAAATGTTCACTTAATGATTTGGCCAGTATGAGTAGTAAAATAGTTCAGTAATGAAGTCCAAAAGCGATTTGACACCGTGGGGGCTTCACTTTCTATTATTAATATTTTGCTGGGGATCAGCAGCTTTGACATTAATGGAATTTAAATATATCTAAAGATCCAACGTGTTCTATTGGATGTTAGAGAGGCATGCAGAATACGGAATATTGTTGAAGGAAATGGTGATTCATAAATATTTGTATCTCTCCCTCTCTCTCTTTGTCTGTCTGTCTGTCTGTCTGTCTATCTGTCTTTCTCTCTTTTTTTCTCTCTCTGTCTTTCTCTGTCTCTAGCTGTTTGTGCTGTGCCATGGTCTGCTGCAGCTCACCCAGCTCCTCTACAGCTCCTACTTCAAGAGCACCATCACCACCATTGAGAGGCGCTTCGGGCTCAGCAGCTTCTCCTCAGGCGCCATCTCTTCTCTGCATGAGGTGGGCCACCAACACCAAGAGTGTCTCATCGTTAAAATGTCTCGAAAATAACAACAAAATACACCGTCACCTCTCTGAACGAGGAGGGCCAGCAATTTGTGTCTCACCGTTAAAATGTCTAGAAAAAACAAGGACAAGTAGGACAAGTCGAGCAGCACAGAACAAATGTAAAGGACACTTTACTGAACAACTAACTATACTGGATTTTATACAGGCATTTTGCCATGGGAAAATAACTTGCATATTGTTATTAGTACTTATTACAGTAGTAGTAGTAGTAGTTGTTGTTAGTTGTAGTAGTAGTAGTAGTAGTAGTAGTAGTAGTAGTAGGTACTAGACTGCTTAATCAGAACTTGAATTAGGGCTAATGTAGAAATAACTTGCATATTGTTATTAGTACTTATTACAGTAGTAGTAGTAGTAGTAGTAGTAATAGTCGTAGTAATAGTAGTAGTAGTTGTTAGTAGTAGTAGTTAGTTGTTAGTAGTTGTAGTAGTAGTAGTTGTAGTAGTAGGTGCTAGACTGTTTAATCAGAACATTGCCCTTGCATTAGGGCATGTTTGTTTCATGCCCTTGCATTAGGGCTAATATAGATATAACTTGCATATTGTCGTTAGTACTTATTACAGTAATATTAGTAGTAGTAGTAGTAGTTGTTGTTGTTGTTAGTAGTAGTAGGTACTAGACTGCTTAATCAGAACTTGAATTTGGGCTAATGTAATGTAGATATATTTGGTGCTCTGCCCCTTAGTTAGTTGCTCAATCAGAGTGCTTAATGTTCCTTGGTCGAGTAGTTAGCCAAAGTCAACACAGCATAACAGCTCAGAACACAGATTGATTTATTACCACGGATACTCACACACACACACACACACACACACACACACACACACACACACACACACACACACACACACACACACACACACACACACACACACACACACACACACACACATAATTAATTAAATAAGAATAGCAGAACAATCACTTTATCACAATTTCATTTCCTGACTGTTCAGGTGGGACTTGATTTTCCGGAACATTGTCAGTTAGTAAGAAAAAAAAAAGAAAAGAAAAAGACAGAACAATACCTGATATGTGTGTGTGTTCCTTTGCTATGTGAAGTTTCATGATAACAAACACGAGCCACGCAGGTTCAAACGCTGACAGGTTTACTAGTCATTAATCTCTTACTCTTTAAAATTGTTTTCCAACTGCATGTGACTTGCACAAGTACTTCGTTGCAGTATGTCTGAAGAACCATTTCGCCAAAGTTGTTTGGAACATTAGTTTTAATAAAAGGGATAACGTTATTGTGATACGTTGCTTGCACTTCATTCTGTCTCCAGGGTAACGCCTGCAGCATACAAGTACATCCTGGATTTTAAGAACTTTCACCAACACAAAGTACATCAAGCATTATCAACAGATATATTTAGTTCCTGGATTTTCAGAGCTTTCACAAACACAAGAATGTGGCATCATCGTGTGTGTGTGTGTGTGTGTGTGTGTGTGTGTGTGTGTGTGTGTGTGTGTGTGTGTGTGTGTGTGTGTGTGTGTGTGTGTGTGTGTGTGTGCGCGTTGCCTGTTAATTAACCAATTGGCTGTCTCTTTCCCCAGGTGGGTAACACTGCCCTCATAGTGTTCATCAGTTACCTTGGGGGGCGGGTTCACCGCCCTCGCTTCATTGGGATTGGTGGACTGCTGATGTCCGTCAGCGCTTTGATCCTGACCCTACCTCACTTCCTGTCAGAGCCCTACACGTACAACTCAGCTTTCAGCGGTAAGATAATGAAGTTCAACGCAGATCGATAAAATGGCAACTTCAAAAACGTTAGGAATCAGTATTCTAAATCTCATCTTAAATGTAGTGCAGTGTAGTGTAGTGTAGTGTAATGTAATGTAGTGCAGTGCAGTGCAGTGCTGAGATTGGAAAGCTCTACTTCCGAGTCTTTGGCTGAACCTCAGATGAACCCCTTCATGAATCCCACGGAAACCCCTTTAGTGTCAGTGCACTTGAGGGAAGCTAAGGAGATTAGGACCCTCTCTCCCAGGCTGAGGGAGTTCTACGGAGATTAGGACCCTCTCTCCCAGGCTGAGGGAGTTAATTGAGTCCGAGACCGGTTCTCCCTTCCTCATCATCATTGCTGCCTTTTAGACTGAGAGGTCAAGCCTCGGGAAGGCTCCCTGTGAGGGTCAAACAACATGGTAGGAAATTGCTGTTGAAATTACAGCTTGTCTGTTTGTCTGTCAGCCAGCAGCCACAGGGAGGTAATTAAACTGACGAACTGTCTTTGATAATTTTTCTCTTCGCGTCACGGATATTCCCCCTCTAAATCTGTTCTCAAATGTATTAGCAAATTTTGGCGATTTTTTTTTTTTTTTTTTTTTTGCTGATCATTGTCTCTTTTTCCTCTGTCTCTTTCCCTTTCTTTTCTTCTCTCTCTTCCTGTGTTCCTAAGCGTCTGTCATTACTTTCATAATCTGACTGTAGCACATTTGGTTGGTTTTGTTTGGACCAAATAAGCAGCACATAATACTGGGGTTACAACTTATTTAGATCCTGATAGTATATCTCTTACTCTGTCCCTTCCCCACTCCTTCCTCTCCTCCCACAATCTCTCACTCTCTCTCTTGCTCTCCCACCCTCTCTATCTATCCATCTCTCTCTCTCTAACTCACTCTCTCTCTTATCTCTCTCTCTCTCTGCTATTTCCTTCTCGCTATCTACACAACTCCCTTTTTTAATGTCTTCTCTCACATCCTCTCTCTCTCTATCTCTCCTTTATCTCCTCTATCTCTCCGCACCCCGTAAACCCACTCTTCCCCCTCCCCCAGGAGACAACCGGCGGGACCTCTGCAACGTCCTCGGGGCTAACTCCAGCTCCAGTGGAGGAGGAGGAGGAGGCTCCTGCGGTGAGGGGGAGAGCTCCAAGCAACAGGCCGACACCAATAACCTGTGGCTGCTCATGGCTAGCGCCCAGCTCCTGTTCGGGGTCGGCTCCGTGCCCATCCAGCCCTTCGGCATCTCCTACGTGGACGACTTCGCCGGGGCTGGGAACTCCCCCCTCTACATAGGTAAATGAAAGGGATAGTTCACTGCTCCGGGATGTTTTGAACCCAAAATAACATGTAGATTTTGCTTTGAATGGAAACTGCTGAATTATAGTGACAGCTGGAAAACTGTGAAACTCAAGAGTTTTAACCCGCTGGAAATTAGCAGAGTCTAAGTCCCTACAACGGTAACACTAAATAAAGTCTGATAATTGCAGCCCACAATTACACCATGTAATAGGTACGTCGAGTATTTCTGTCTTTACAAACTCGCTAGAGGCAGAATTATGCTCTCTTTATTTAGATGTCTGTGACAAAGGCAGAATTTATAAACTATCTAACAAGTTCTGTAGTTTATGCCACAATGAAATGAAACACTACCTGGGTAATATCTGAAGCACTAGCATTAAGTTTGGCATTTTTCATTATGTTTAGCATTAAGTTTGGCATTAAGTTTGGCATTAAGTTTAGCATTAAGTGAGCACTGAATGTTTGTTTCATTAAATATTAGCAGTGTCTGTATCTCTGTATGCATGTCGGTCTTCTTGTCATTTCACCCAACAATTTTTCCCATTGCTTTCAGGGTGC
>JAPMUY010003319.1:0-25537 GCA_026901105.3 Galaxias olidus
ATTATTCATACCGTGGCCATAACAAGACTAATCGCATTGTATGGCTAGGAAGTTACTATGGCAAACAATAATCTACAAGCATTTATGTCCTTAATATTAGGATATCTTGAAATGCATTATCTCGCAAACGTATACATACTATGCTAATTATAATTATATTATACTAAGCCTTGAGGGGAGCTGCAATGAAGGACCAAGATGAACCTTATACCCTTATAACCTCAGCTATACTGCCGTCTAGTGACCGCAATAAAATGTTGGTTAACGTACGTACGTACAAGCTAGATCATTAATTTCCTCTGGTAAAAACATGAGTAGCCTACCTCAGTTTTATTGTGGTCAATTGTGGGACATCCAAGATGTAAAACAATTTGTTAGAAGGGAGAGTGACATAATTAGGCTACTGCATGCGTTCCGCACAAGCAGCGTAGGTTTATCTAAATGTCTACACAGCTTACCTAATACCAATCCAAAACGCAAATTCTTCAATTACGTCGTGATTATAATAGTGTTGCCTTGCTAATTATTATCTTAGCATGAAGAAAATAGAACTATGAAACTTTGGCTAATAAGGGGCTGTAATAATCATTTGCAAAATGGTCACGTTCGCAACGAAAGATGGTATCATCAGTAGTTCCGTCTGTATGGTTTAACAAGCATGCTAGCTAATGTCCATGGATATAGCATAGCTCCATATCCAAATTGTGATTAAGAGTTCAGTAAATCAAAACCAAAAACATAAATTTAAACAGCAGCGCGTATGCATTGTGCGGCACCCTTGAT
The DNA here is from genome assembly GCA_026901105.3 of Galaxias olidus. Classification (NCBI taxonomy): domain Eukaryota; kingdom Metazoa; phylum Chordata; class Actinopteri; order Galaxiiformes; family Galaxiidae; genus Galaxias; species Galaxias olidus. The sequence goes on from JAPMUY010003319.1 coordinate 784, forward strand.
AGGTGTTAGCCAGTGTCTTAATTTGGACATTAAGACGTGTGTTTTGCAGCATTCCAGAAAGCTATCATAAGCCAGTCAGTGCATATAGTAATACTAGCCCTGTTTACACAATGAACACATTTAATTTGATTGAGAGTAGGTCACTTACTGCTACAGCGTACTCGTAGTAAATCCAATCCCGTTGAAAGTAATCCATTTACAATTCCTGCTGTTAAGTACAACGCCTGTGGTAAATGAAGTGAAGTCCTGTTGCTAGTACTAGTATGATGTGCACAGGTTTTCCATACCCAGTAATTTCAATCACATAATAACCAATCACATTGTAACCAGTCGGTACAAACGTAACAACATGCAAATACATAACATTAACGTTAGATGGCGGCATTTGACCGTGAAATCTCTCTCCCATTCAAAACCGTCCCCCCATTCATTTCAACGGGGCCAAAAAATTATTAAAATTAATAATTAAAAATGTAACACGTGACCCGATCACTTAGCTGTATGTAAGCGCAATGGTCTGCAATACCCAAAACATGTGGGCACTGGAAAGGAATCTACTGGGTCAAAACTGCGGGCGTTGATAAGGCGCCAAAAACAGGCCTAATAATAATAATGATATTATTATTGCATGATGCAATCACATAATTATTGTGTCCTACATCAGGTTGTGGTAAACTGAAGGTGTGTTTGAATAGGCGGAGATCAAAATGTATTTTTTGGTTAGGAACCTTCCTAAATGAGTGAAATGACCCGGAAGTATCAAAATGGCAGCCATGATAAGAACTGGTAGAATACTTAAAGGCTTATGTCGAATAGTAAAGAAAAAGTAGGTCATACTGTATGTCCTTAACTAAGCACTTTTTCTTAACCTTGATAGAAAATGGCATGAGGTCAAGGAAAGATTTGAAGGAGAATTCATAAGGACAACCGCGGTGCTAAGTCAGTCCGACTACACTTACACTAGACAACATTACATCATTACATTACATAACAATCATTTAGTAGCGCTTTTATCCAAAGCGACTTACAAAAAATAGGAGACGCCTGGCTCTTTTCGTGGCACCGGGTCAAGCCAGTAGCAAAGTCACTGGCTTTTGGCTTGGACCAGGCAAATCAGCCTCAATACTTCCCCCTGGTGGTGGCAAGCCACTGGCTTTACTGGCTTTTGGCTCTAGCTTTACTAGCTTTGGCTCTGGCCAGACAAACGAGAAGGGGGAGGCTGCAGACCTGGAGCCCAGACAGCCTGAGTCCCCTCAGACAGCCACAGTCCCATTAGGCAGCCTGAGTCCCCTGTAGTATACTTATCGTCCAGTTAGTGGCGGTAATTCACCTTAAACTGGTTTGCCAACCGCCAATAAAGAACCAAAAAGAAGACTAAGAAGAGAATACACACGCTACACAAGTTAGAGGTTTGCTAATTTCTAAAAATTGATTTATTAAAATTAGTGTTGTTCAGCAGTCCCGTAATGTTATTATGGGTTATTTAAAGAAACTCGCTTAGTGTTTATCAATTTATTGCGATATTCCTCGTGATTTCAACGTTTTTAGTTGCACCACGCATTGTCTCCAACGCAGTAGCCGAGTTAACTATATTTATTTTAGCTGAAGTAATCGATATTGTTAACTGAATGTTAACAATTTGTAAATTCTTAGTCAGTTTTGGGACCAAAATCTGCAGTCCGACATGTTCGCTAAAGATTTAGTTTATTTACTTGATACGTTAGACCTATCTAATGTATACATAGACCTATCCAACCCCCTCTGCCCTTAGTTATCTCTGTAACCCTCAGTCCTTTTCTATATGTATTTATATTTTCCATTTTCTGCTATCTGTCTCTAGCTCCCATACCTGAGATGGCTTCCTCGGGTAAGATATTCCTCAGACCCCCTCACCGCATAAAAACTTACGCCACATTGGTTCTGGAGCCCCTCTCTCTCTCTCTCTCCTTTACAAATAACCATTTTCTATCCAACTTTCAATTTCTTTCTTTAGTGAACAAGAGGACTTTTATTAAAAAAATTGAACATCTCTTGAAGAAGAGAGGCGAGGGCCAGGAGTCAATTCCCATTGGTTAAAGTTTTAATAATTACTTCATGGGTCATGAAAAAGTTTACAAACATTTTACAAACAATAGTGAGTAGTACAGCAGATATTTAATCAATGGTGCATATCATTACACTGTATGTCTTGAGGGGTTATATATTTGAATTGAATGTTTATATATAAATTCTGAACTGAAACTACATGGATCACTCAATTGCACATGGCTCCTGGCAATCAAAGCTTAGTATGGAGCTGGAACGCAGACTAACTTTACAGAGGCTACGATCTGGCAGTGTGGAAGTAGCAGGGCTGAGTATATGTAAGGCTCTTGATGATGGAATGAGCTGCAGCTGGTGGGGCTCTGCTCTGACTCCAGCACACCTGTCTCCACTCACACAAACAGAACACTGGGGAAATGGTTAGGGAGACTAAATAGAGGGCGTGGCAGGGGCGGATGTAACAGAAACTTAGAACCAGGGCGATACGTGTGCGTAAAATTGAATCGGCCGAAGAATGGGGCCCACCTGGCTTGCCGGGAATTCAGGCGCTTGGCGGTCTGGATGTAGGAAAGGTTTTTGTGGTCTGTCCACACGACGAAGGGTAGCTCCGAGCCCTCCAGCCAGTGGCGCCACTCCTCAAGGGCCAGCTTCACTGCGAGGAGTTCACGGTTGCCGATGTCGTAGTTCTTCTCTGCAGGTGACAGTTTACGGGAGAGAAACACACAAGGATGGAGTTTCTGGTCAGAGGAAGAATGCTGGGACAATACGGCACCCACCCCAGTGTCAGAAGCATCCACCTCCACTATGAACTGGAGTTTCGGGTCTGGCTGGATGAGGACTGGGGCAGAAGTGAAGCGGTGTTTAAGGTCCAGGAATGCCGCCTCTGCCTCGGGGGTCCAGTGGAACGGAGTGGAGGTACAGGTGAGTGCATTGAGAGGTGCTGTCAGACGGCTATAGTTACGGATGAACCGTCTGTAAAAATTTGCAAACCGAAGGAACCACTGTGACTGCTTCAGGTTAGAAGGTGTTGGCCCCTCCTTGACTGCCAAAACCTTGGCAGGGTCCGTGAGCACCTGCCCTTGGGCAATGATGTACCCCAGGAAGGAGACAGAAGGAACGTGGAATTCACATTTTTCCCCCTTCACGAAGAGTTTGTTCTCCAACAACCGCTGGAGAACCAGGCGAACATGTTGCTGGTGAGCCTCAGGATCCCTTGAAAAAATCAGGATGTCAACCAGACAGACAAAAACAAAGCGTCCAATCACATCCCTGAGCACATCGTTGACTAGGTTTTGGAAAACCGCAGGGGCGTTGGTGAGACCAAAAAGCCTCACCAGATACTCGAAATGGCCGAGAGGGGTGTTGAATGTCATTTTACACTCGTCCCCCTCCCTGATGCGAACAAGGTGGTAAGCGTTCCTGAGATAGAGTTTGGTGAACACCATGGCACTATGGAGGGGGCCAAATGCCGAACTGATGAGCGGCAAGGGGTACTTGTTCTTGACCGTGATGCTATTCAGGCCACGGTAATCAATGCACGGCCTTAGAGAGCCCCCTTTCTTGTCTACAAAGAAAAACCCCGCACCCACCGGACAGGAGGAAGGCCTGATAAGTCCTGCGGCAAGGGAATCCTGGATGTACCTCACCATAGCCTCGTGCTCCGGAAGAGAAAGGTTGATCAGCCGGCTGCTAGGGAGGGGAGCCCCTGGGTGGAGGTTGATGGCGCAGTCATACGGCCGATGCGGCGGTAGGGATAAGGCATGGTGCTTGCTGAACACCGGAGCTAGATCGTGGTACTCGGGAGGAACAAGGGATAGGTCCAGAGGCTCAGGAACAGACTGAGGAGCAGACAGCGCAGGGGCAAGTGCCGAATGTAAACAATTGGAATGACAAAACGAGTTCCAAGTGGTTACCTTGCTGGTGGTCCAGTCAATCTGCGGGTTGTGTAATCTTAACCATGGGTGACCGAGAACCAGGGGAGAGTGAGGGCAGTCCATAATATGGAAACTGATCTTTTCCTGGTGGTTTCCAGACAGACGGAGGATGACCGGGACAGTTTTCTTGCAGATCCGGGCGAGCAGCTGACCGTTGAGCGCCTTGGCCTCGAGGGGTGAGTCCAGTGGAACGGTCTTCAAGCCCAGCTGGGCTACGACTCCTCTGTCCAGGAAACTCTCGTCAGCGCCTGAGTCGATGAAGGCAGACAGAGGAAAGGACTCACTCTGCCATACCAGGGTGCAGTCCAACAGGGATCTAGGGGAAGATGGGCAGGTGATTTGGCTCCACTGTATATCCCCTTCTACTGTCGAGCCTCCTCTTTTACTGGACGTAGGGGACAGGCAGATGGAAAATGGCCAACCTGGCCACAGTATAGGCAGCTCCGGGTGCTAAAACGCCGCTGCCTCTCCTGATAGGAAAGTTGAGCTCGGCCCAGCTGCATGGGTCTCGGTTCTGGGAGGGACCTGGGAGGGCAAATAGGTGGAGAAGGAGGACAAGACAAGGAGGCAGGTGTTGCAATGGGGAATGCACCCTTACCTCCCCTCTCCCTCTGACGCTCTCGGAGACGGTTGTCAATGCGGATGGCCAACGAGATGAGTTCATCGAGCACCCTAGGCTCATCCCTGGACACCAACTCCTCCGTGATGGTCTCTGTGAGGGCGTTCTGGAACGCCCCCTGAAGAGCTTCCTCATTCCATCCGCTCTCAGCAGCAAGGTACGAAACTCAATCGCCATTTCCGTGATGCTCCGGAAACCTTGACGGAGGGACAAATGTCGTTTAGTGGCGTCTTTACCGCGGATGGGGTGGTCAAAAACTCTCGATCTCCTCTATGAAGCTGGAGTAGGAGTAGCACAGCGGAGACTGCCTCTCCCACATGGCTGTGGCCCAGGAAAGCGCTGCTCCACAGAGGCACCCAATCAGGTACGATATCCTGGCCCGTTCTCTGGCATAAGAGGTTGGCTGCTGCTCAAACACTAATGAGCATTGCACCAAAAAGGCCTTGCATGTTCCTAGGTAACCATCATAGCGATTGGTAGTCGGAACCATAGGTTTACGAGGCGTGGCTGAAGGACTAGGGGCTGGTTGACAGCTCTAGGCAGCGGTTTGGCCTTGTAGTTTCGACAGAACTCGGGAGATGTCCTGAACCTGGTCAGAGAGAAAGTTCAGGGTCTGCTCCTGCTGCTTGGGCTGAGCTCCCTGAGTAGCGAGAGCTTGGCGGACCGGGTCTGAGTCCGCTGGGTTCATCTTTTTGGCCAGATCGTACTGTTACGTAGGGGCTGAGCAGATGAACCCAAGTGCAGACTAAGATGCTGAGACGGGGGTAACGTGACAAAAGAGCTTATTTCCAGGCAGGGGAGCAAACGGTATGCAAGACTGGAGGAACTGGGCTGGAACAATGGACAGGTTTCTGAGGCTGGATCGCAGTGGAGGAACAGGAGACAGGAACCGGAGTCAGAGCAGACAGAGCTGGGTGGGAGGAAAAGACACAGACAGGTTAGCTGCAAATAGAGCGATGGCAATCAAAGCTTAGTATAGAGCTGGACCGCAGACCAACTTTACAAAGGCTACGATCTGGCGGTGTGGAAGTAGCAGGGCTGAGTATATGTAGGGCTCTTAATGATGGAATGAGCTGCAGCTGGTGGGGCTCTGCTCTGACTCCAGCACACCTGTCTCCACTCACACGCAAACACAAACAGAACACTGGGGAAATTGTTAGGGAGACAAAGTAGAGGGCGTGGCAGGGGCGGATGTAACAAGATAATAACACCGTATGGCTCGTAAGAACCAGGGGAACATTTAAATGTAAAATATGTGTATGTTGACCTAAAAACGTACGAGTGGTGGCAGTTTAGAAAAGTAGGTCAACATTTTCAGATCACCGACTGCCACACTAATTCTGAACATTCCACCCATTCATTCCAATGGGAAGTATTTTGGCACTAAATCTTAAATATAAAAAAAGTGCTACAGAACTGTCGTGGATCCGATCTTTATACACTCACGAACATAAATAAAATAGAACACAATAAAACACAGACACTGAAATGGTTGGGATCAAATACTATATTGTTGTACAACAAACTTGTAAACACAAGTTAACCAGATAATAAAGTTTGATACCAGTATTTTACCAAGATAGTACTTCTGCAAAGGACAAAGTTCGTTTGCAAAAGGATCATACTCACACAACGTGTAAGACGCTGCCCGAAGAGAATGATGATCTAAACCTAAAGTCTGCTGTCTTATATCTACATCCATAGAATGCGAGCCTTGTTTTTTCCAGGCTGCAACAGGTGTAGTGAAGTTTAGAAGAATGCAGCTTAAAGGTTGGAATACTATATCCAGCCTAGGGGTTAGAACAGTGACCTCTTGGAAGTTATATTCAGCTAAAGGGTCGTTAAACTTATAATGATTAATGCCTTGGTTCAAAAAGCACGTTCTCCAATAGATTGCCTTAACAGAACCTTCCCAAAAGTAATAGCAACTTAATTGGGATCAATACGCACATTCTGATACCTTTCATGTCTATGTAGTGCAAAAACTGTGGGAGCAGGGTTGCCAACTCTCACGCATCTAGCGTGACTCTCACGCTTTCAAGCCCTGTCTCATGCTCTCGCGCTCCCAAGGCAAATCTCATGCCAAATCACTGACACCAACAGAGATGAAAACAGGCGAATATAAGTCTTTCTGGTTAAATGAAGTGAACAGCATTGACTATAAGATAGCTGAGTGTTCGATAACCGGGTGTTTTATTTGGGTGTTTCCATGCAGCTGCATCTACACTCTCATTGGTGCGCAATGCTTATCTCTGTGGTTAGATTGGGCTGCTGCAGTAATCTGGCTGCCCAGATTCGCCTCTACAAACATCTTCTTTGCTCTGTCATACTTGCATTTTAACTTAAATGCATATTAAATTGTTCTCTGAAGCTTCACAGCCTAGAAGGCATTCTAGCAAGTCAGTGTTGTGGCCAAATTTGGGCATCCTAGCGGATGTTCCGGCCTGGGATGTAGTTCAGGGGTGAGGGGACGGTCAGAGCGAGGGCCAGGTCACCAAAGAGACAGTATGTGCCTTTTGGAGACACTGAAGGCTAGAAGTTTGGGTTAAGTCATAACATTAAGTCATGTCTTAGCTTCCTGCGTAAATGTCTTTAGATATGCTGATTATGAACATGTGATCCATCTTGTCCAATGGAATGATTGTTTATCTTATAGACCTATATACTTGTTAGAACCTTGTTAACTAATTAGAATTTACTATGTCTTTAGACTGATCTAACTGTAGTATTTTCTCTGTGTTCAGACTCTGTAGTCATCAATAAAATTTTACTTAATCTTTTCATGGTTTCTCCCTCTCATTAATTGGTTATTTTCTGTCATTGAAATTATCCATAACAATTGGCGACAAGGATGAGGATGGATATCTCCTTGGCGTGTCTCCACAGGGCTGGCTAGCCGCAGGCTGACTCAAGGAAGGAGAAAGACGCCCGTGGAGTCTGTGGGGAGACGACTGGATACTCCATAAAACAAACTTAGAGGTGAGATTCCAAAAACAAAAGAATCGTGTACTAAATTATCTAGATAACAAGTGGGAATACTTCACCCCACGGAAGCTTGTCTCCAGTAGGCCAAAGCCTAGAAGTAGCTGGGGAACTAACTAATCTCCGGGAGCCGTAATAGTCCAGTTGAGGTGGTTAACTGCAACAAATTGTAGCTGGGGAATTAACCAATCTCCGGGGGCTGTGGTAGTCCGTGGCCCAGTGCCAACTAGTGGTATGCGAGAGTATACTGAGAGAAGTAATTAATCTCTGTCGTGGGGTTTCACCGCCGAAAAACGTAGTTAGGTAGAGGCTTAACTAAGAGCTTAACTTTAAATAGGCTCAAGGTAAAAGTAGATGCGTGACTATATAGATGTCTTACCCAAAATAGTTTCAATTTAGATAAAAGGACTTGTAGATTTGTCTGCATACTGAATCAACACAGTGTTAGAATTCTTGGGGTGTTAGAATTCTTGGGGAAAACCTAATGTCAGTGTGTGTTTGTGTGTTAACTGAGTGTTAAACTTGTCCTGTGACAAAGTCCCCAGGTCGAATCAACGGAGAGCCATGGTAAACAGACAGACAAAGGCGGTTCCTAAATTGGACAGTCCTTTGACTGGTCCTATTGCAATGGTGGCCCAGAGGATGGGTGAGAGTAACATTTTTCAAGTTAACTGGTGGAACAAGTTAACGGGAGGGGAGTTTCCTCTCCAGGGAACGCTAGAGGATTCTCTCACTCCATCACAGGAGGCTGTGTATTGCATGCGAGATTCAGTGCCACACATAGCCCTGTTTAAACAGCCTGATGTGTTTTGGGACAATAGTGCTTCATGGATCACAGAGATGCAAAATTTAAAAGATTGGAAAGAGGGAGAGGGACAAGATTTTTCTCCCTCAGCTCAATGTTTTCGTTTTGAGTTGAAAACAGAGATAGCCACTGTGCGCAGTGGCGGTCTGCCAACTTTTCAAGGTTCCACACAGTTGGTCTCTTCCTTACTTGGTTTAACAATGGAGGAACAGGCCCTTGTCTCTCAAGTACCTGACAAACTATGGGCAAAAGACAAGTATGATGTGGGATTGATAAAGGGGGCGCAACCTTTGGTTGTCAAACCAGAGGGCACTTTTAGACCCAGAGGGAGCACAATTTCCCCTTAAAAAGGAGGCGGAAGGAGGCATTCGTCCAATCCATGAGGCCTTAGTTAAGAGTGGGGTAGTCGTCCCGGCTCCTGATTCTCCCTGTAATTCACCGATATTCCAATTGAAAAAGTCAACTGGAGGTTGGCATTTCATTCATGATCTCCGTCTGGTAAATGAGTGTCTTTCCAAGGGCACCTGTTGTTCCTAATCCAGTAACCATTTTGTCTCAGGTACCACCGGAGACACAGTGGTTCAGCGCGATTGACCTCACAATTTTTTTTTAACAGTGTCCCTGTAGACCGTGATTCACAATTTTGGTTTACATATACATTTGGGGGCCATAAGTACAAATTCACACGAATGGCTATGGGTTATGTTGGGAGTCCTGCTGTGTATTCTGAAGAACTATCTAGGAATCTAGAAGGCTGGATTCCCAGCGAAGGTAGTGTGTTGATCCTCTTTGTAGATTATCTGTTAATCTGTGGGAAACTGGGGAATCTTTGAATGCAGATACTGTGTCTTTGTTAAAATATCTTGCAGAGAATGGACACAAGGCGGCGAAGTCAAAACTCCAGCGGGTAAGAAAGAAAAGTCACATATCTAGGTCATAGGTGACCCTGCAAGGCCGCAGTTTGAATAATAATCTACTGTTGGCTATTCAGCAATTCCTAAGTCTGTCAACAAAAAGCAAAAGATGTGCCTGTTAGGGGTAGCTAAGGACTATGTAGCTAACACAACCAGATCTGTTAAGCTGGACTCTGAATGGAGAACAGTACTTGTGTACACCCAAGAATATTTGCTAGCATCTTTTTCCCTGTCTGGGATGACATAACCATAACAAACTTTTTTCTCTTTATGTCTCAGAGAGAGAGACAGCTTCATGTGTGTCACAGCGAGAAGAGTTCTCCCCACACATTTCTGTGTGGAGTTTGCATGTTCTCCCCGTGTTCGAATGGGTTTCCTCCGTTGGTACTCCGGTTTCAGGACAGTCCAAAAACGTGCAGGTTAATTGGTTGCCCGTAGGTGTGAGTGTGACTGTGAGTTGTTGTCTGTCGATGGGTTATTACTCATGTCTCAGAGAGAGGCTTCATGTGTGTAGTTCTTTAGAGAAAAGGATGCTGTGGCTGTGGCTCGAAGTCTCATTCCATGTCTGCGTTCTGTGGTTTGTATGTCCCGCTTGATGTTACATTTCACACGCAGTACATGCACTATTTTTCAAGCCAAGACAGCATTTCTTCACAGATTGCATTCTCCAGTATCAAAATGTCTGCTGACGATGGTACATGCTAATCTAGAGTGCTGCATCGCACTGTTGTTTCATCTACTCTTAATGCCGTCTCTTTCATAGAGGGAGATCCTTATGATTGGGTAAAGGTAGGGGAGTTCTCATGTCGCCGAGACCGGATCTCACTGACATTGCTTATGAGAATGCTGATAATCTGTTCTTTGTTGATGGTTCAGTGCAGCGCTCACAGAAGGGGTGAGCCTATGGACCAATCACTCACAACGAGACCGGAGAGTGGACGCCTAGACATCTTTTGCCAGAAGAGGCTGAGTTGTATGCGCTCACTCGAGCGTGTGGACTCTCTTTGGGTAAAACACTTGTCGTTATACCAATTTATGCCATGTCTATGCTGGTCATATAACTTTAATTCCTTATGGAGTCAGAGGGTTTTTTCACCTCTACTGGGAAGCCAGTGGGCAATCATGCCCTTGTGAAAAAACATATTGGCTGCCATTCAACTTTCTCCCTTATCAACTCTACCCATTTGCTCTCCAGGATGTCTCCTTGCTTCAACAAGGGGCTGACGCTCCAAAGGGAGGGGGGGTAGAAAGGGCAGTCATATCATTGGGAGAGCCCATCCACCCCGAAATGCCCATAGTATGTGTATAATTGATAAATTATAGGAAAGCTGACAGTTAAATTGTCGAATATTAGTAGAAAGCCATACTTCTTGAGGTTTCATTACATAACAAATTCATTTTAAGACTTATGATATTTGTTTACATTTTTGGGTATTGTTTCTGAGTCAGACTGATTTAGTTTGAGAGTGCCAGAGTTGTTTTACGTTTAGTTTGAACAATATCAGATGTCACCACTATCTGTTTTTGTTTGACTTTGTTAGGGAACATTCGGCCATGGGTCGTTTTGATTTGTCTACAGTGAGTGTTTTATTTTCATGTAAAACTGAACCGCAGGCTTACTAAGAATATACATTGATTAAATAATAGCCAAAAGGTTGTTATATGTCACTAATAAGTGTCTTTTTGTTTTCTTCTCTCAAGCTAGAAGGTAGTTAAGCCTCTGGACACCTGGGACTTGATCAATCCTGGGCTTCCAGAAATGCCTGTTATTTTTGAAGGTGTGCTATTTAGCACTATTTACAAGAATTATCGGAGGCAAGTTGCCATAAGTTAATTGAAAATCCAAATTAACCACTTTGGTTTGCTTAAAATTGGAATAAGATATACTCATGCCTAGGTGTCACCGACTCCTCTCTGTATTGGAACTGGTGGGTGCACACACCTTTTCCTGAAATAGAGACGAGTCCAGACTTTTACCAGGCTAAGAGTACAACAAATTGTGACTGAATAATGCTAATTCGAGTCTCCCTGAAGGAGAATAAAATTGCTGCAAGTGTCAAGAATATTGGTGTAAAACCATTTGCATGTCAATGCCTATACTGGGTTGTGTAGCTTTGTGTTTCTTTTCTTTGGTTTTCAGAAGCTTTTACAGCCTCTTCAGAAGCCATTGTGTCTGTGAGTAATTATACATCACAAGTTTTAATATTTAGGCTGATATTGATATTAATTGTCTGTTTTGATGCATCCACTTGTTCAGTTCTGTACTATTGTGACTTAAGTTACAAATCAGATTATAGAGGGAGCTGAAATAAGCCTCTGAGTCTTGGACTTTGGACTGTCCATTATGGCTCTGATTCTCCTCTGCTACACCATTGAGGATTGATGATTTTCCAGCTAATGGAAATATCCTTTTTACAAGTTCTCAGTTCTTCTCAACGTTCTGGACAAACACGACGGCTGAGTACTGTTTTGTCATTTTGACAAATTCACAATTGTTTTCTGATTTTGATTAAATATAGTGTCTTAAGAACTCATATTGAATCAAAGTATATATATATATATATATATATATATATATATATATATATATATCATCAGAAACAATTTGTATAAGTGTTTGAACTCATCTGTATGTATGTGCTAGGCACATCTTCTGTTGAGCTGTCGAACGAAAGATTACTGCCACACCGCTTGTTTGGTTCCTCCTGTATGCTTGGTTTTCTGTTCCTGATTAGGAGAAACATTCCCAGTGGACGCAGACATTGGGGGAAGTTCCACAGAGGGGACAGGGAGGTCCAACCCGAAGACATTAAACCACGACAATGAAGGAGACATGGGAAATCATTTCCATGGATTAGACCATGTTGAACTATTGCATTTTCTCAAGACTTTCCATTTCCAGGCTTGTGAGACACAGCAGACTATACCAGTGCCACAAACATCAACAAAGATGCTGGGACTGGTGAAGCAGTTCAGGCACAAAAGGGGACACTCCGAGATAGACGGGGCCTGTTAACAACCAACACAGCGGAAAGAGGCCAAAGAGGCCAATTGCTGGGTTCACCTGTCCCACTGCGAGCCAGCCTGGTATCCAGAAGGCCAAACACCAGAGACAGAAGGAACATCCAGCCCCACCATGGAGGACTGAGATGGGTAGTATTATCTATGAAAGTGTCTTGTGTTTTTCATTCTCTGTTCTCTGATTCCAGGAGAGAGTTCTCTCCTGCAGCTGGCGTCTCGAGGCCATGAGATACTACCGCCACCGATTGGTGACGCTGTTCCCGGGACAATGGATAAAGAGATCCATAGGGTTCACTCCAAGAGAGCTGAGAAAGATCGACTGGCTGAAAAGATCTTGCAGATTACTGCCAACGGGCGGCAATCACAACGAGGTTTCTAACCTCTGCCAGACCTCACACACATGCACACACACAAACTTTTTCTCCCCTTTTCATGACATTTCACTCAAGTTTGATGTGACCCAGTGACAATCATTGAGTCACCAGGGCACTCAGAGACTGTTCCAGATGCCAACAAGCGAAAGCCAGGACACGCACAATTAGAGAGACAATCTCAGGGCAGCGTGATCCTGAAATTGGGACAGGACATGTTCATTCTTTACAAGAAGGAATCATGTGTTGTTGCTCTTTTTCCCAGGATATTTTGTGTGTTGAAGTTCACTACATCCGAGTTGGTGGTAAAATATCTTCATCTACATCTATATCTATACACATACTGAGAAATCTGTTAAGGTGCCTCTATAGGAGGTTTGTGAAGTTTGGCCATACACATGTTCTTGATTCTGAATGTCATTCACACGATTTGAATAAGTCCCTATGATAATGCAATTTGCTGTTGTGCTAATCATAGGTTTCCTCTTCTGTGCCTGTCTGGTGGCCTGTGTCAAAGCACTCATGGGCCGCCTTTCAGGAGCAGCAGTTCAGGCAACACTTGTCCTCCCTAGCAAGGAGGATCCAGCATTCAGGATGGGAATTCACCCATTTCTGACTGATGGTTTTGACATATCGGATAACTGATATGTTTTCTGGGACTAGTATGCCACGCCGAGTTGATGATGTCAAGATTGTCTATGATTAGAGGTCGGAGTCTTGCATTTTTTTCCCCAAAAGGGTTTTTGCTGCCCCTTCGGTCTGTGCATACTAGTTTGTTATTCTTTTCTTTTTTTTTCTCCGGGTTTTTTCTTTTTTTTCTTTTGATAGATTACTTTGAAATGAATATGTTATTAATTTCATATTTTGATTTTAATATGTAATTTCTGTATTCCGGTCAAGCCTTCGCCATGATCTTTCCCTCAGAGACTTGCAGAGTTGAACCACTTCCCCTCATGTGGCTGCAAGACCCTGTGACACAACACCTGGTGTCCATGCAAATTTGTCTTGTATTGTTGAAGTGTAAGATTTTTTGTATTCTCAAAGGGAGGAATGTTGTGGCCAAATCTGGGCATCCAAGCGGATGTTCCGGCCTGGGATGTGGTTCAGGGGTGAGGGGACGGTCAGAGCGAGGGCCAGGTCACCAAAGAGACAGTATGTGCCTTTTGGAAACACTGAAGGCTAGAAGTTTGGGTTAAGTCATAACATTAAGTCATGTCTTAGTTTCCTGCGTAAGTGTCTTTAGATATGCTGATTATGAACATGTGATCCATCTTGTCCAATGGAATGATTGTTTATCTTATAGACCTATATACTTGTTAGAACCTTGTCAACTAATCAGAACTTACTATGTCATTAGACTGATCTAACTAGTATTTTCTCTGTGTACAGACTCTGACTAAGACTCCGTAGTCATCAATAAAATTGTACTTAATGTTTTCATGGTTTCTCCCTCTCATTAATTGGTTATTTTCTGTCATAGATTGAAATTATCCATAACATCAGTCACACTACTAACCTGGCCCTAAGCAAGTTATAGGACTGCTATCAATCATGGATTATACAAATAATTAATATACAACCCCAGGGTGTTTTTTTTCACAAACTTTAATAGCCTAAAAATGATCTGAAAGTTAATACATTTAAACGCTATGTGACCCGCTAGCTAGTTTATGTTCACTGTCGAACGTTTAGTGCACATAATCAAAGGATTAAAGCGCGCCCATGTACATGCGCGAGCACGTGCGCGTGCGCACGCACAATCTCACACCAGCCACGTTTCTAAAGTTGGCAACTCTGTGTGGGAGGAGTAGGGGTGTGAAATTTTGCTATAATAATAAGTATAATAACTAGATAGGGCTACAATTTCTGTTGAAATTGTGATGTGTACTTGTAGCCAGCCACCCCCGCTGTCCGTGGTCTCAGCTGTGTAACGCTATCAACTGCCAAACTGAGGTCGAAACTGCTGCTGTTGCTCCATGAACCAATCATATCATAATAGTGCAGTGGCTAGCCAGCTAACGGTTACACTTGTAACCATTGCGCGCTAATGTTTATCCATGGAACCACGGCAACCTGTGCAATGTTCGTCAAGTACAGTAAGAGGTGGTCGCATTCAAACGGTTCTACGAGGAAAACTATAAATTCCACAGCTTAGAGTATGATTCACAAGAACCAGGTGAACATTTCCCTGTATAATATGTCTATGAAACGTTTAAATTGGAAGCGATCATATGTTAGCAAATGACAATGAATTCGAAATCACCAATGTTAAGCAAAGCGCTAATGTTACCCTCTTAAATGAGCCATATTATGCAAATGCGGCTCTGGTTGAGGACGTGCCAAACATTAGTCAAATGTGTGACTTGGTGACGTAGGTAAATTACGGAAGAAAACGCTGGACTACAAATGAGGCGTTTCAAGCAGTTCAGTGGCAGTGTTTTCTGTGAGAGAGAGCAGCTCGCTTTTGGAGTATGGGCTGTCGTGTCTTTTCCAATGGAAGAGATAGCAACTATTTACTTCAAATACAAACACTAGGAGTCGAATGTGAAAAGTTCAGAAGGGCAGGCTTTATTCAGCATCAAATAAAGCTGAGTTGGCTTCTAGGATCACAACTGAATTGTACAGCATTGTCAATCATTTAAATACATTCTCTAGGTCTACCCCACAGTTCTGGCAACTCCTCAAAATGCAAACAGACAACACTCAATTTCCATCATCACCTTTCAATTTCTTCCAGTGGGTGTTGGTATCTATAGATTTTAGCATAACACCATTCTCACTTCGGCCCCTCTTCTTTTCCTATGGTAATCTCAGGCATGAAATCCATTGACCCCAGATCAATGGTCTTTAATCATGACCCTGACTTTCTATATATTTATGAGTTTGTCAATGGCTTGCATTCTTTCCCTGTTTTGCCTCTGAAAAGTAATTTTAAGTGTCCTGGAGGACAATCAATCAGAATGAGTTACCATTGTTACAAGCATTTGCTTATCTACAGTATGCTGCACCCATTGGGGCCTTCAATATACCACATCTCAAACTCAGCACTATTCGTCCCACATTCTCTGCCTCTTCTGATAACTTTACTTAGTGACTAAACGTAATATTACTTGATATAATTCCTGAATGACCTTTAACAGTGATTACACAAAGGTACAAACTTTTAGCACAATATACCATATGGCTTTGTAACTTTTCAGACCTTTTACATGAACAACATACTAAAGGAAAGGGAAAAACCCAAAAAGCATAATAGGTCCCCTTTAAGAATGCGGATCAAATCCCAATTGCTTTAAATTTGATATCTATTTTCTATATTGAAACAAATTTGAAAAAAAGCCAACCTATTTTAAATAGTTGGTTACAAAGAGATCGGTCGTATTTTGTTAACCAAAACTGAAGGTTTATCAAGACTTATCTACCCTGCTATCCATAGGGGTTCCAAATAAATTGATAAAAGTAATTAACCAATCTCATTTTAATTTTACTTGGAAAAACAAGCATCATTATATTAGGAAAGGGGATGTTGTGAAATAATTTGGAGAAGGTGGTCTAAATGTAATAGATTTTTGTGACGACCTGGAACAGCCTCAAACCTGAGGACTGTGGGTCTGCATGAGGGAGCACAATCACACTCATCATTTACACCTGTGGGGCACGGGGCTGAATGTTATTGGTGGTGTTGTGTTATATGTACTGCACGGTGGTGGCTGGTTACTTGTGCAGTCATTGTATTTGTTCACGGATAAATAAAACGGAATACCTATTTGAGCTACGTCTCCTGCCTATCTCTCTCTTCTCTCTCTCTACCTACTGCCTGATTGCTGCGTTTGGGTCCATCTTCCCTACACCCGCCCTGACAATTTTAAAGCTATGAATGGTTCTTTAAAGTTAAAATGTTTGCAAGCATTTGTAAGAGATGGGCACAGTTTATGGTTTAATTTTCCTATGGCCTTTTTAAAAGTTTTGACGGTATAAAGTTTTTATTAGTTTGTGATTATGAGTTGTCTAAATTGCCAATTAAGCTTTCCTCTTTCGATCAGCAAGTATTATTATATTGGAAACTTGTGTACAAACACAACTTTTCACCTCACAATGCACCGATTTGGAATAACCGATGTATTCTTGTTAAAAGGAAATCTATTTGTTATACTAATTGGCTCGACAAAGGTATCTGGTCTATTCTGCACCTAATGGACTCTAGTGGGAATATTTTAGAATTTGAAAGCTTTATCCAAAAATGTAATCTTGACTGTACACGTAAACAATTTTTGATGGTCATCAATGCTATTTCATTAGCAATGTTTCGTTTAGTAAAGGGTTTTTAGCCTATGCTACAGTTATACCAAGGTTGAACTGCTTATACAGTATATTGGTAATTGTACATTTTTGGACTGGGAGTGTAACAATTTAATTATTTTAATTTTACTTGGAAAAACAAGCATCATTATATTAGGAAAGGGGATGTTGTGAAATAATTTGGAGAAGGTGGTCTAAATGTAATAGATTTTTGTGACGACCTGGAACAGCCTCAAACCTGAGGACTGTGGGTCTGCATGAGGGAGCACAATCACACTCATCATTTACACCTGTGGGGCACGGGGCTGAATGTTATTGGTGGTGTTGTGTTATATGTACTGCACGGTGGTGGCTGGTTACTTGTGCAGTCATTGTATTTGTTCACGGATAAATAAAACGGAATACCTATTTGAGCTACGTCTCCTGCCTATCTCTCTCTTTCTCTCTCTACCTACTGCCTGATTGCTGCGTTTGGGTCCATCTTCCCTACACCCGCCCTGACAATTTTAAAGCTATGAATGGTTCTTTAAAGTTAAAATGTTTGCAAGCATTTGTAAGAGATGGGCACAGTTTATGGTTTAATTTTCCTATGGCCTTTTTAAAAGTTTTGACGGTATAAAGTTTTTATTAGTTTGTGATTATGAGTTGTCTAAATTGCCAATTAAGCTTTCCTCTTTCGATCAGCAAGTATTATTATATTGGAAACTTGTGTACAAACACAACTTTTCACCTCACAATGCACCGATTTGGAATAACCGATGTATTCTTGTTAAAAGGAAATCTATTTGTTATACTAATTGGCTCGACAAAGGTATCTGGTCTATTCTGCACCTAATGGACTCTAGTGGGAATATTTTAGAATTTGAAAGCTTTATCCAAAAATGTAATCTTGACTGTACACGTAAACAATTTTTGATGGTCATCAATGCTATTTCATTAGCAATGTTTCGTTTAGTAAAGGGTTTTTAGCCTATGCTACAGTTATACCAAGGTTGAACTGCTTATACAGTATATTGGTAATTGTACATTTTTGGACCGGGAGTGTAACAATTTAATTATGAGATCTACTATAACGAGTGAATATTTTCCCGCTCCTGTTAAAAGAAGGAATAATCTACAGCAAATTTATTCTACAAAAATGGTGACCAAAATTTGAACCAGATATATTTCATTTCCTTTAATTCCTAAAGCAAAAGAAGTACCCTTCAAAACTATAAATGACATATACCTATGTAATGCATTTCTGAGGAAAAGGTTTAATATGGATGCGAATAATTGCACATTTTGTAATTCAAACATTGAAGACCTGGAACACCTTTTTTATAGCTGTGAGTTTTCATCTTCATTTTGGTATTCCTTATACCTGTGGGTTAGGAATGCATTTAATGTTATTCCTCAATTTAATTATAACAATGTTCTGTATGGATTCTTCATGGAAGATAAACAGTTAGAATATTTGTGTAATAACCTGATGGTTTTGGGAAAGTTTTTTACGGAAGCCTTAAGAGGACTTACATTGCAACTTATTTTTTATCCGTTTTCCCAAGATTTTTATTTTTTAATAATCGTTTTCCCGAAATCCCGAGATAATTAAGTCGTTATAACGAGAAAACAACTTTTGTTTTCCCGAAATCCCGAGATAATTATCCCCTCGCTCACTGTTGATATGGATGCGCAGGAGATAGAGCTCATTGATCACCGCGTCACATTTCTGTTCAACCAAGGACAAACACAAGCTGAAATCGTTTTCAGTCGATGTAGTTGATTTAGAACGGACACTAATGTGTATGTCGTCCTCTATAGCCAAGCACAATGCTATTTCAGCTTGTGTTAGTCCTTGGTTGAACAGAAATGTGACGTGGTGATCAATGAGCTCTGTCTCCTGCGCATCCATGTCAACAATGAGCGAGGGGATAATTATCTCGGGATTTCAGGAAAACAAAAGTTGTTTTCTCGTTATAACGACTTAATTATCTCGGGATTTCGGGAAAACGATTATTAAAAAATAAAAATCTTGGGAAAACGAATAAAAAATAAGTTGCAATGTAAGTCCTCTTAGGGCTTCCGTAGTATTTTATACAGAAGTGCAGGTTTTTGAAGTCTGCACCAAATGTCATTGTTTTTAAAAAAGAGCTGTACATTTTTGTTCGGTCTCTGAGAAGAATTAGGAAAACTAATGCCTTAAAACTTTACAATTTAATGTCAGATCTTTTTGAAAACTAATGCCCTCTTGTGATTTGTGTTTGAAAACTTAGCTTTATTTCTGTTTTATTTCTGTTTGATTTTATTTTTATACTGTTGTTACTGTGTTATGCTACTCAGTGTACATTACAAGTGCCTTGTCTTTGTAATGCCTTTTTGATTTTGAGTAATAAAAAAATAAAAATAAAAAAAAGTAAGTTCTTTGCTTTTATTTAGAAAACCGGGACCGGAAATACAGTGTCTTGTTCACTGACGCTGGGCAGACTTGTGTGAAGATAGCATCTCTTTTGAGGTTTTTCTAGTTTTAAAATAACTTTGTTATTGCAGATAAGGACCGTCGAGCACATGCCGCAATACAAGGTCTGGATGAGACACCACCACCATAGCACCAAGTTAGCTAATAGTTGAAGACTTGCCAGTTGAGTTTTATTAATAAGTGGAATGTGTGGATTGATAGGATGTGTGCGTTACGACTGAGGCACCCTGCTGTACTAGCCAACAGCAGGCTAGCTGAAGCTACTCGCACTTGTTATTTGCCTTTCTGAAAGTATTTAACTGTTAGAAAATTACGTTTTGGCCCCTCTCTTGATAAAATGTACCTAAAGTTAGTTGTTAGCAAGTTGTGATGTCCAGACCATTTAGCTAACGCTGTTTTAACTTCATAAGATGGCTAGATACCGAGCTAGCTAACGTTAGCTCGAATTTATTTGACTTGTATTGTTTGATGCTGCCTAAATCTTAACATGTTGATGGTCTTGTGGGATCGTTTTTTAACGTAGCAGGTCATTACAATTTTTAGATAAACACTGTTGTGCGTCTTTTTAGAGAGCTAATGTTCTCTCATGATAACTAGTAGGAATGTAACGATATTTCGCGAGACGGTTACATCGCGATGCATGTGACGATTCAAATTGATGACATGAACAGGGCGGACAACAGAACGCAGTATTTTTACCCCTGAACGCAGAAAAGACAGTTGGTTCCGCGTGCTGTAGAACGCTAGCGCGAACCTATAGGGTTCTGAACTGAACAGAATGTCGGTTGAGCCTGTTCAGGGCTAGAGTAAAGGTTACGTTCGAAATCACAAAACGGCACCGACTGCTATCACCTAGTTAATTTTAATATAACTAATCGATAAACTAATGTAATGTAAAACAAACCATGCATTCTTGTTGTGAATAGCCTTCAACTGATAAATTTTGTAGCGGCAAGTTTTTGTAAATTAGCTTATGAGTTTTATTAGCTTTCTCCTACATGCCTGAATATAAGGGCAACTCGATTTCAGGCATTTTAAAATACAGTTCAGAGCCTCTTGTATACACCATAAAAATTTCATAAAAATCTGAAGGTATACATTTGACGATATTTAAGGTTGAAAATGGCAAGAGTGTTTTCAAAAATGCTATGGGACTTTCCCAACGTTCTGTAAGCCAGAAATGAAAAGTCACTGTAGAAGGCGTAGAGAGGTCAAAGTTCAGGGCAACTCGATTACGTGGGTCTCAAAATGAAGCTGAGAATGTCTGTCAACTACCATGTCATTTTGGGGCAAATCCAAATATATACATTTAGCGAGATTTGCCCTTTTGTATGGAGTGGTCTGCTAATATGTGGCGCCAGCGCGAGACGCAATGTGTAGTCATGCATGTATAACACAACTAATTCGCGCTTTTTATGGCACTACTGGTAGAGATACTTCTACAAACTATAATAACGGTTAACATACTTCACTAAATTAGTTAAAATCACTTCATTTTCCTTTGACAAGACCGGCCTATCACCGGCAATGGGTTCCACAGTGATTCTATTCTGGTTCAAGCTCGTTCACTGTGGATAGTGACAGCTTCATGCTTTCTGGGATATTATGTAAATGTATAAACTCAATGTCCTATCAGGAAAGCGGTGTTATGATTACGTTCCTTGACTTGAGGTCAGCATTAGACATGTTAGCATTAACTCTTCTCTAACACTTATTATAAAACTTGCGCCATATAACTGTATATTTAACAGGACTGAACCCATACTTCAGATAGTTATATCGACTGACGACAAGCACGTTCTATATCTGTTGTATGCGAAAACTAAAGTAGTATGCGTTAGAAGTCTGAGGTAAACATAGCCTTTGGTTTAGCTAATATTAGCTAGCTATATGGGTACATTTAATTGAGACACACAGGCTGTGTCTAGATTGTTTGGGCAAAATCAAAAGAGCTGAAAGGAGAAATAACTATCTCACTGCCACAGTCAATGAGTCCGTAAGCAGTCAAAATTTAGCGCCTAGGCAAGAGACGTCATTGAAAATTCATATTTCACTGACGCAGAACAATGGCGTTCCATTGACATTCCATGGTTTTCCTGACCGAAAAGCTCTGCTGTAAGTATAGGACTACCATGGGTAAAAAAAGTGTCTAAATTAGGGCTGTTTTCTCAAGATATCTCAGGATAGGAGAGCAGTAGATACATTCCGACTGCAGAAAACAAATCTACTGGGCAAGCGAAATAAAATAGTCACCAAAAAAAAACAAAAAACACATTTCTGAAATTTTGGTCTGTCCGCCCTAACATGAATGAATTGCAACAATACTAAGTGCCCTAAAGCTAAACTTTGTCTCGTTCGCTAGTGGAGGCTGATGGTTTTATGTATATACGTACTGTTGTGATATCTCTGTCATAGTTATTTATATATGGTCATGATGGTCATAACGATGACAGACCCGTGTGTAAAATGCTGTTTCGTAAACGGTAGTTGTTTCTGCGGTCTCTAGTCTAGGTAGCCTGGACAACTGACAGCACAATCACCCAGCGGTGAAGACAGTCGCGCTGTGTAGCGTTTTGAAAACGGTTTGAATCGACACAAATATAACGTTTTTGTTAGTCTGAGTCTTATCAGTCATTGAAAAGTAAAACTTAGTTCAACACTTTCACAACAAGTGTTAATATCTATACACCTCTTGCTAATTAACAGTTAGCTTCCAAAGAGCGTAGTTTTTGTTCTTACATGTACAAAGCCTTTACTTTGAGCAGTTTAATAAATAAATATACGTTTTATTTAATATCAAACGACTGATGAACTGGTTTAAGTACACATTCTAAAATCACTGAAATATGCAATATTTACCTATTTTTTATTGTTAAAAGCTTTGTATTATCATTTTCAAACTCACCACTTGGCGGTGGTCATTGCTGGACTTTGTGAAATTGTCTCAAATTTAAGGCCAAACGAGCACAGAAAAATGTAGCGCTCCTATCGCTTAAACCTTTAAATCCATCCACCCATTAGCTATACCGCTTATCCTATGCAGGGTCGCGGGGGGGGGCTGGAGCCTATCCCAGCCGACACAGGGCGAGAGGCGGGGAACATTCTGGACAGGTTGCCAGTCTGTCACAGGGCCGACACAGGGACAGACAACAACTCACACTCACATTCACACCTACGGACAATTTAGAGTCACCAATTAACCTGCATGTTTTTGGACTGTGGGAGGAAACCGGAGTACCTGGAGGAAACCCACGCAAACACGGAGAGAACACACAAACGCCACACAGAAAGACCCTTGGGTCAGGTGGTGATTAAACCCAGGACCTTCTAAAGGGCATCTAGTAGGACCTTGACCTTTTTAAAAATCCATCCAAGGAAAATCAAGATGTACACCCCAAAAACTGAGCGGCGCCCTCTTTGTATTCGGACAGCGGTAAGGTTTGCATTGCTCAATAGTGTGACTAGCTAAACAATTTGTTTTGTTTAAGATTTGTATTGTGTGGATTAAAATGTCATTGTGAGCAGGGCCGGTTCTAGCCTGCTATATTTGTTGGGGGGGGGGTCAGCAATACGCAATTTTGGGTGGGCTGTGCCCACCCTCGCCCCTGCCTACCGCCGGCCTTGCTAGCCAGTGATGAAATTTGCCGATCATTTTAGAATACAGTGTTCTACATATACAACTCGCTAAGGGAACGCTATCTGACAGTAACATTCTTTGTTGTTTTATATAGTAACAGCTCTCCTACTTTCTAAATGAATTCTCTCAAATATAATATTATTTAACAACAGAAATATCAGTAGTTGGTGTCAATAAAGATGCAACAAACTAAGGTTCTGTTTCCCCATTTAAAAAAATATATCTAGACAGTGATGCCGATCACTTCTAGAATATAATGTTCTACAGATAAAACTTGCTAAAGAAGTTCATTTTGAGTCCTTGCTCTCTCTGTAGTATCTCAGTTGTGCGAACACAGCGTCGTAGGGGATAGCCTTCTGTGAACGTGCGCTTCCTTCACCGTTTGGACGGGGGCGGGGCTGTGGGGAAACATCTCGACGGGGAAACAGTCTTTGATGCAACACCAACATCCAGCCGGCTACTTGTATGTTTTGATTAACATTTAGATTCGCTATGCGTGTACATTTACGACTGCTAGCCTCTTGCTTCAAAACAATGCGAGCATGCTGATGTGGAAACATGCCTATGAACGGACTTTAGCTATTGTCATGCAATGAAAAGCGGAATGGATTAGTTTGGAGATTGATCATTAGCCAATATTGGCATAGGTTTATTTTATTAATTTAAGGGCTTGATAAATCTTTATAAAGTGAAGGTGTCAATAAATTAGTAAGAAATTATAAATAAGGTCTAATGATTCTTAATCACAAAACTAATGATCAGTCAGGAATTGGTGTGTTTTCGAATACTAATAGGCTACTCTTTCCGGAAAGAACACACAAGAAGCCTAGCTCTCCTTTACAATAACTCACAAAATGTTTACAACTGGGTAGGTGAACTGCTCGCCCCAGACACGTTTTACAACCCCTGTCAACAAACGGTTTCTGTAGCGCAGTCCACTTGTGCTGCGGTGCAGGTTCTGCGAGGTAAGGTGGTCAGTCCAGTCGCTGGAAGCATCACTTTCGCATTTGCTCATAGAACAGGGCTGTACACTTGCTTTTTTAGGTTGTAGCACCAGTGCCAGCAAGCTAAAGATTTTAGTAGCACAGAGAAATATTTAGTAGCACACACAGGTGGGCAGTTGAACACGTTTTATCATACAAAAATACCTAATTTACTTTTTTTGTGCGCCTCTCGCTCTCTATCACCGTTTTTTGTAGGCATTTAATATAGGCTACTGTAAGCATGTGCAGAGCCAATATGAAGAAAAAAAAAATCCCTATATACTTTTTTGGGAGGGGGGTGGGGGGTTAGCGTTATCTTAGCTTGTCAACCAAAACATTGATGAGAAACTATGAGCTAGGCAACTGCAAGGACATTTCAGCATAAAAAAGCTAGCTATCAACGTATTCAAGTATTTATTTATGTCAGCAATGTGATGGAATCATGTTTCTGTGAAAGCGACACCCCTGCTGCTAACGTTTACGATGCACAGCTACTCCTGTGCTCGCTGCTGTGCTGTGTCGGCTAATCTTATAGGTTACATGACGTAGGCCTAAACAAATTCAATAATGTGTATCTAAAATATTCTTATCTTACAGCTTCTGGTCATGGCAAAAGTAGTTGGCTTACTTATGAATTTAACGACAAGTCGGCGACTGGTTAACAGGCTTTTTTGGTTTAGGTGATGTC
>JAPMUY010003321.1:0-10000 GCA_026901105.3 Galaxias olidus
ACCTCCCCATACCAACTGTTTCTTTCTCCTCCCTGTTTCACGTCATTTAAAAAAATCCTGGAACCGCCCCTGTTAACAAGTTCGATAAGATACAAACAATTCTGTGTCAAACTATGGTATCATATACAGTGAACCAAAGTCAAGGTCATAAAAAATATCATGAATCCGCCCCGGATAGCAAGTAAGATAAGACACATACAATTCTGGGTCAGAATGTGGTATCATGTAAAATAAACCAAAGTCAATGTAATTCAAGTCATTGTTGTTTTGTTTTGTTCTTCTTCCTCCCCCTGCAGCACAGGAGCTTGCAGAGGACCAGAGGGGAGAGCAGGAGGAGAGTGGAGCCAGCCAGCAGCACCAGCACCACATCCACACTGTTGTAGGAGTACCAGGGCATCCTGTAGGCCTGTGTTCGGAGGTGGGCTGCCCCCTGGTTCCTCATCACATACTCCAGCCAGAAGATAGCCTTGTCCATAGGTGTGATGGGCTGGTCCTGTGTAAGCGGGGACATTCTCTGCATGTTGTCCCTTGTGTAACTTGGATTATAAATTACATCTTTGAGAGCCTCTTCAAACGTGTGTCCGTTAACATCCGCTAAACCCAGAATCTTGCTAGCGCCTCTCTCTTGAAGGCGTAGAAGGTTGTCAAACTGGTCAAAGAAGAGAGGGATGCCCAGCACAGGGCAGCCATGGTAAATGGCCTCTGACTCCGTTGGTTCCTCCATGGGCCACAAAGGCTCTGGTCTGGGGGTGACCCAGGAGGTCTTTCTGGGGCATCCAGTCCACCAACATGGTGTTGTTACCCAGGGTGGAGGGGCGTGCACCAACATGTCTCCAGATCACCTGTGCATGAGAGGAAATCAATTCATTCAATATCTTACATCACAATAATACTTTATTCATCTTTTTTTATTTGTCATTTTAACTTAATATACCTGTCGTTACATTAGATATAAGTAAATAAAGCTTAATACAAGATTAACCAGTTAATTAGTCAGTAAAATTATAAATGAGCTAAATACTACAGTTCAGGTAAGTTTCTTTGAATAAAATCATGATTCAATAAGCATTATCGCAAAATATTATATACCGTGTTGTTCATATAAATGTTTTTGGTAATATTTGTACAATGTTAGAGAAGTTCTAGTGTACCTTCTGGGGCATTCTGGCAAAGGCACTTGCAATCTCATCTGCAATCTCACTAGGAAGAGCAGTGACCAGTGTCCCCAGCGTCATGACGATGACCCCATGCTCCCCAGCACTCTGAACAAACTCCTCCAAGTCTGAGGGAAGTGGCTGGGCTGGTGTGCACTGGAACCCTCCTATGTAGACAATGTTGGGCATGGTGGGCCGGGGGAAATCAAACACAAAGTCTGACCTGAACAACCAAATGTCTGCTTCCTGGAGCAGGGTGTTGATGTCACATCCCTCTTCAAAGTGCTTCTCACAGAGGGCGTCATAGACAGGCCCTATAAGGAATGTCTGCTGGTAGAGGATGATCATGTGGAAGAAGATGTTCCGGACCCTTTGGGGGAAGCTCATCTTGTCTGTTAAACCAGAACCAGGCACAGGGATGTAGGAGAAGGGAGACGGGGCCATGACAAAATGGCCTTCTCCACTAGTGATCCAGCGAACATTGAGCACCACAGGCAAGTTGAGGTACTTGGCCAGGACGAGCCCTCCTGCTATGCCTGGGTCTGTCAGGATCAGGTCATACTGGGTGTCCTGCATCTTCTTCACCATGTCTTCATCCTCCAGGATGCCACTCACATCCCTGCAGGCCAGACGGTGGGCTTCTGAGATCATGGTCATAAACCCTCTGGTGAGTTTGAGGAATGTCAACCAGGAGGCCCTCTCTCTCTGAGTCTAACAGATCAATGACTATTAAATTAGTTACAAATGTAAATAAAATAATGACAAATTAAATATATAATTAGTTTCAGATAATGAACTAATCAATAAATGATGGATTGATTGAACAGGCTGGATGATTAAAGTGTAAAGAAACATAAAATCCAGCTATGAAACAACGTGTCTTATTAAATGTAATTGTACATGTAATGTAAATAATTAATGAACAATGCTTTTGTAGAGGGGGATGTGGGAGAGAGGGAATGAGTGAGGAATTATTGAATGCCTACTTGATTATAGAATACAATTTTTTATTTTATTTTAACTAAGCCTCATGACATACCTTCATGTGTTCTTTCACAAAAGATTCAGAGAATTCCTTTGTCATTGTATTTCCATTGTACGTGATGGAGTCGTAGAGAGGAGACTTCTCTGCAATGTACCAGCTGGTAGAACTTCTGAGCACAGAGATGGTGTGTCCTCTGGCATGGAGCTCCTCAATCAGAACTTTCATGTTGATCCAGTGGCTCCCGTCCACAGGAAACACCAGAACCTTCCCTCCCTCACAAGGTGCTACCAACAGGAAGGGCAGACACACTGAGAGGAAAACAAGCGCTCCACATCTGCATCTGGAAGACATTATGCCTAAATGGAGGAACAATCGGTTATTAATTAATCATACCTGTTTTGAAACAATGCAGTCTTTGCTAGAAATGTTGGCACTCATTACATAACTTGGGATTTTATTTGGTTAGTACAAGACTAGAGTCTATTTTGGATTTCTTTGTCAGGTCACAATGTGTGGTAGTAGTTTGTTTATGTGTAGAGTAGATTAAGTGTCACAGTTATCTTTCTATATTTTGTCTTTCCACTCAGTTTTCCACCCCAGTTCAGTTTCCCATTTAGAGAAAATGCTCCCAGAAAACTCCATCAAATTGTGTCAGACCAAACCTTAGTAAATTCCGACGACATGTATACCCAACCGAGACGGGAAAAAAAACGTTTCAGTTTATGTCCATTGCTACTTCTCAGTTCCTGCTAGTGTACTCTACCGTCCACAAACGTTCACCTGGTGGCTGCATTGTTATAGTTTTGCTATTCATCACCATGAACTTTGTTTGAACTTTGTAGTCATCTAAATAAAGGTCACGTTGCAGAATAATACCCACGTTTTTACACAATTCAAGACAAGGAAAATAGAACTTACTCACCTGTTCTAGTGAGTCTTTACAGTTTCAACTCTGCGCAGATAACTGTCACTTGATCCGGAGAATACCTAAGCCATTGACGTTCAAACTCCAGATCGTGTGTGTGTGTGTGTGTGTGTGAATGACCAAAGGAAACGCTATTGATTTACAGGTTGCCCTTTTTAAAACACAAAAGCTAGTATCTCAAGGTCCAAGGGAATGTGAACACAACCCACATAGCAAACAAATCTGCCCACCTCTGCCCTGGTTCTGGCTGATCATGTAAATTACTTGGGCACCGGATTGGAGCTGGGCCCCCTCCGCGACACATATACGTGCCTTTATAAAATTCTGCCATGCAGATCATGTATTTCTACAACACCGGAATGAAGCTGGGCCATGAACGCACCCTTTATAAATCTTGAGTCATTATGCACATTCTGGGGCAGAGCAGTAATTCTCCTATGCACCAAACTGCCCGCAAATGTCCCAACTCCTTTTCATTCTCTCTTAATTCTACCCAGGAAGAAGACGCACATATATCGGTGAGTAATTCCTCTTTCAAAATCTTTTTTTTCCCATTAATTAAAATTACTACCATTTCTCAGTTATGGACTGTTTTTCATCGCTACTGTTTTGAAAACGCCTTTGTTTGTTTTTCTAGCTTTTTTCTATCAGGTTTTTTTTTTTGTTTGTGGGGAGGGGGGGGGGCACTTTTGCGGAGACTAAATTTTGTATGGTGGAACGAAAGACTGTCTCTCTGTTCAGAATTGCCTACTACGCATCCTTCACATAGGCCAACCAAGTATGAAATCATTATCCAGCATATTTTGTTTGGGAAGCAGGCATAGCACGCGTTTCCGAACACAGGAGATGAGTGATGGTGCAAAAAAAACATTTAAAATTGTGTTCACTATCCTATTCCTGTCTGACTACCTCATGATAAAACTAAACAATTATGAGGGAAGGATGATGGATTCAAAATAACAACTAATTGTATGCATCACCTCCCAACACTGCGGAAGCTTAATGAAAGGCTAGTCAAAGGTTTGGGAAATCTTTGCTACGATGTACGTCAAGCTCACAAAAGTCAATACAGTTTATTTCTCAAGCTCTCTACCTTGTTGGTCTGCTTCTCTTTGTCCCTCTCTTTATTTCCCCTGTCTCAATCATTTGATGTTCCTGCATTATGTTTATGTATTTACAACACTAAATACATTAACATAATGACATACCGGCAAACACCAGACGCAGTTACTTAAATAAATTATGAACAGTATCAAGACTGAACTATTACAAATGCTTCATATTTAATCATCCACCCATCCATCCATTTGCTATACCGCTTATCCTTGACAGGGTCACGGGGGGGGGGGGGGGGGTGCACCCTGGACAAGTCGCCAGTCTATCACAGGGCCGACACATAGGGACGGACAACAACTCACACTCACACTCACGGGCAGTTACCAATTAACCTGCATGTTTTTGGACTGTGGGAGGAAACCGGAATACCCGGAGGGAACCCACGCAAACACGGGGAGAACATGCTAACATATTTAATCAATCAAAATAAAATGTAAAAGGTAAAGATCCTGAACACGGCAGTCCCTTTTAAAACTAAGGCTCACTGAACCTTCATCCTCGCCTCAATTGCCTCTTTCCCTAACTGGGTCTAAGTATTACAATCATGAACCAATTTTGAAACCTCACCTCACACCCTGCAGCTCCACCAGCCGCTCTCCTCTCGTCTCGTCTAGTCTCTTTCATCTGGGTTCCCCTGATACAATTAAACTTGTATTTAATATTTCAAACAAAATAATACTGGACAATCAGGTGTTAATTCTGAGCTCTTTCGTATTTGCTAAATGCTAGAGATAAGGCGCAAACTTACCACAAATCCATAAGGCCTCACCTTACTCCCTTCCCTGCGATGAGAAGTCAAAAAACAATGTACGTTAAGGTTAAGACCAAGACAGTTCCAACCGAAGATGTTACACACAAACCGTTTTCATAGCTATTTAGTTGTGCTTGTGCTTTCTAAACCAGCTAGCTAACCAGCTTGGTCATACAAGTGTAGCCTAACGCGACAACGCGTTAGTTCGTTGTTACTCGCTATCTAGCGTACAGAGTCGCAAACCATCAAACGTGCCATCCAAAACTCATTTGTTGATTTCATAGTATCCATTGTTGAATTTAATAATGAATACTATTCAACCCGCATGACATGAATGAGAAACTATGTCGTTACCACATTCTAAGTCGAGTCTGAGCTTAATTATAAAGCTGGTGACATGCCTTGACACCAACCACTAGGGCCGGGCGGATCGATTCTGAAGTATGATTCCATAAATCTTGAAGTCGATTTTAAAAAAATCGATCCTCACGCAAAACTATCGATACCAAGTGTTTGCTTTAACCAGTATTGTTTTATAAGGATATATCTATTAGATTTATGATGCTAAAGTGAAAAAATAAATGTTGTAGTAATTTTGCATGACTCATTGGATCTGCTTCTCTTTCCGCCTTGTCTCGCCCCTCCGTGTATTATGTACACCGCTTTGCAGTCAGTCAGTCACGCAACTGACAGCTGTATGGCCTTTCTAAACCAAAACCAAAGTCTGAGAATCTTTTGTGGTCCGTTCAGCGTTCACTTAAGGTTATTAGATTATCCCAGATGTTAAATTGAAATGTCTGGCTTGAACATTTGTGGAACATTGTAGAACAGTTTAACACGTTTCATAGGCCTAATTGCTAGTACTAAACAGAAAACAGAGATAATTTTGTCCTTTTATTTAAAACTGATGTAATGACTTTCAAATAGGCTCTCTCTCCCCCCTCCCTCTCCTTACACAAATGACTTTCGTGGTTCACATATCTTCTCCTTTTTTTCAGATTGTCCCTGCATCAAGACAAAGTAAGATAATTTTGGCACACTGGCTACACGCTTTCTATCTCTTCCCCTTTATGTTGTAATTGTTGTTTTGCTGTCTCTCTGTGTATTAAATCTATTAATATCATTATTCTATTGTGTCTGTTGATGATTCTCATTACGTTGACAAACCTAGGTTGGAGTTCTAAGATATCCACCACATCAGTGTATTTGAATTATTTCGGCAGCACGGTGCCTCAATGGTTAGCACTGTGCCTCTCAGCAAGAAGGTCTTGGGTTCAAACCCCACCTGACCCAAGAGCCTATCTGTGTGGAGTTTGCATGATCTCCCTGTGTTTGTGTGGGTTTCCTCCCACCATTAAAAACATGCTCCATCCTCTGTTAACAGAGGAGCCTAGTCAAATGGAGCAGGGAACATTAGCATGTGACTGTTCTCTTTATAAAAGCTGACATTACATTCACTACTCCAAGTTCTGTGTTGCTAGTATGTCTGTTAGTGTGTTTGTGTGCTATCTGGCTACCTGATGATGGTATCTTGTGGTCCAAGAGAATGTGACACAAATATACAGGATACATGCTGAAAGAGTTAAAATGTGACTGTCCTACCTAACTAAGTTGGCTGTAGTTGAGAATAAGAGGACCTTGTAGGTTAACAGTGGAGTCTGGAGTCACATGGAGTAAGGAACATCAGCAGGTGGCTGTTCAGTCTCTGCTCCGTTCTCTCCCTAAAAGCTGACATTACATTCACCACTCCAGGTTCTGTCTGGGCTAGAATGTCTGTTTGTTTGTGTGTGTGTGTGTGTGTGTGTGTGTGTGTGTGTGTGTGTGTGTGTGTGTGCTGTCTGGCTACCTGTTGATTACAGATGCTAAATGGACCATAACAGACTTCACTCCTGCAGAAAGCTGTGTCCTGGCATCCAAGTTGTTTGTGAAGATGTTTTATAGAATGGTAACCCATTCATGGTGTTTATTCTTGGCTCTCAGATCTGAGGGGGCTTCAGCCTTCAGCTGGAGTGTGTCTTTCGGAGTTGACAAGCCTTATATGTTGTTTTTATTTACTTTACAGACATTCATAACTTGTGAGGACGACTATTTCTCACTGAAATTGGAAAATCTACAAACATTGAATAATAGAAGAAGATGATAGTTAGACTCATGATAGACATGATATGCCCATGGAAGCCATGACAACCGCTTCACCTATATTAGTTTGTGTTCCCTAAACCCAAACTTCCCCTCGGCCTCGTAAACTTTCAGTAGCTACTGTAAGTCTCTCTTCAATCTGGCTGTGACGGCACTGGGAAACACAACCCTGACCTCTGGTCATTTAACGTATTCAATGGAAGAGTCCAAAAAACAACCTAATGATTTAGGGTTAGGGTTCGGGTTAGGGTTACTCTGCAATGTGTTAAAACTTTCAACCTCTGTTAATGGCAAAAGTAGATTGCTGTCAAGCAGCCAAAGTAGTTATCTCCTGGCGCATCGGCCAAGACGTTAGCTAGCCCTGGTTCGGTTGTAGGAAAAACTATTAAGTGACTGAACAAGGAAGTGACGTCCCATCTAAAGTCCCGCTTGATGAGAGGACTGACAGATTGCATTTACATGCTCATGTTGACCCCAAGAGAGAGTGGTGTCATGTGAATGCAATAGACTAGTTGTCAGGAATCATAGATATGTGCAGTGTACAAAAACGCTCTCCAGCCCAACAACAACCACTTTCTCGTCAATGGAAGCAGCAGTCTGTTTGTAGCATTAATAGTGTTCTGTTTAAATTAATGAAAATTAGGGCAACTCACTCGGACGGATACATATTTATTTTCGCACCGAATAATTTTTTGTAGCGTGTGCTACCAAAACTGTTGCACTGTACGTCTTTATTAATAGAAAATTAGCCAAGCAACACCAATAGTACGTATGGTTGTTTCCAAATGCATTGACAGCTACTGTTCCTGGAGTTATTTTTATCTTGTGGCCAAGCATTATTAAGACGAGGCCTCAATTTAGTTCTCATGTTCCCATTAGGACTGTGGAATCGATTCCAGAAATAATCGATTCCCAACTCCAGTCATGGAATTGATTCCATGATAAGGAGTCAACTCTAGTTTAGCTCATTATCAATGTATTTATATTGATTATAAAGTGATGGTTATCATCACTGTCAAACTTCATCTAAACTTCTTACTCTGCCTTTTGAGGCCTATCTGGCCACATCTGCAAAGCTGTTGTCAAATCACTGATTACTTGACCGGTCATATGGCTAGGACCCATAAAAATGTTTTTACTCCTGCCGTTCAGTATTATTTGTATTGTCCTGCTGACAAAAACTGGCATTGACAATAAGCTTTGGCAACGGTTGAAATACTCAACAATAGCATTATGCCAAAAGCTAAGGGCACATTGGGCTCTATTCTCGATTACTAAGACACATTTGTCCACTCTGAGGTCACATTTTGAAAACAATTAATACAACATTCAGCTATTGATATGAACCGGTTCAACCTTACAGTAATTTGTGCAATTTGGCTGTGACAATTGTTGATACTTTACATAGTTATAGTATGTGCCAAAAGAGGCTAGCCTGAATTGTGTTATTTTTTCCAAAGATGATTTGACTGGAGATAACAAACCCTCCAAACTGCACATCCACTTTTTACACTTTTTAAAGATGCCCTGTTAAAAATACTGTAAAATATTTTAAAAAATGACATTTTCTTGGAAAATTTTCTTCATTAATTTTATTCTTGTATGCAGGCCTTTCCGTGCCCATGAACTGTTGATGAAGTGAGGTCTACAGTAAGCTTTGAGACTATACACATTAAGACATTCATTATGGGACAACTTTTGTACTGCATTGTTTCTTCACCAAAGAACCAATAAAGAATTTAACTCAAAATCCAAATGAATCAGAAACAAGGATTATTGTGCTACATCATAGTTTTTCAAACTCAGAAATGCTGCGTCTCCTACTGTAAATAAAATCAAAAGAAACATGGGTGGAAACGTTCCCGAAAGGTGGCATATTTCATAGATGGAAAGTACTGATTGTTGATTGAAGAGTTGTGCAAAGCAGTTTCATATGGGGGAATTATTGATTCAAAATCGTGCAAGCAATTTCTATACGCTAAATGATTTCCTTTTGTTTAACAGTTGATCCAATTGAGTTTTAGGTCTTTCCAACTGTTTTGACAAAGGGTGTGAAAAATCTGTGAAACTAATAAAAAAAAAGTGTAAACGCAGTTACAAGAGAAGACTTCTGCTGTGCTAAGAAAGTGATGACGAAGATCAAGTGGATCCCAGTTTCGTTCGGCGTGTGTATAAATCGCGGAAAACTGTAAATTATTTTGACAGGTTGGCTTATATAACATCTCTCTACAGACCAAAAAGCTTTCTCTGAGTGTGCAAACACAGAGTTGTTAGCAAAAGAAAAATGGAGAAAGGTCAGATGCGGAACTGTAGGCCTGGAAACTTTGGGGGGGAAAACCCCCGCTGGAAAGCGAAATGGAAACGCCATGTGAAGGTTGGTGTTTGTGCTGGAAGATAACTGTAGGCGACGCTTACGACGCATTTTGCTTATCAGGTAATTGAATATAATCGCCTTCTGCCATTAAATGCACAAACATTTTAAATAGGATAGGCCTACTGGATAGTGGACTCATTGATAAAACGGTACAAGTACTGGCATACCGATAGGCTTTCACTGTATTTCAATAAACTGAACGTTGTTTGAACGTTGTGGTAAGGACAGTCTTTTATTTCGATTTTTCTGCGTAACACAATCGCAAAAAATCTATGTAGTATGTTTAAAATCATACAATACACACATTTATGTTATTTTTATGCACGGCGCCACAGCTTATCTGGCAAAAAGGAGTATATACCACTGTTCAACGGACAAAATATAGCCTACACGTACAGTGCCTTAAAAAGTATTCACCCCCCCTTGGCATTTTTCATGATTTGTTGCCTCACAACCTGGAATTAGAATGGATTGTTTGAAGGTTTGCATCATTTCATCCAGAGAACATGCCTACAACTTTGAAGATGTGATTTTTTTTTATTGTGAAGCAAACAAC
>JAPMUY010003321.1:15000-26546 GCA_026901105.3 Galaxias olidus
GGAGTCCAGGAGGCCATTTACCATGGCTGCCCTGTGCTGGGTATCCCTCTCTTCTTTGACCAGTTTGACAACCTTCTACGCCTTCAAGAGAGAGGCGCTAGCAAGATTCTGGGTTTAGCAGATGTTAACGGACACACGTTTGAAGAGGCTCTCAAAGATGTAATTTATAATCCAAGTTACAGGAACAACATGCAGAGAATGTCCCGCTTACACAGGGACCAGCCCATCACACCTATGGACAACGCTATCTTCTGGCTGGAGTATGTGATGAGGAACCAGGGGGCAGCCCACCTCCGAACACAGGCCTACAGGATGCCCTGGTACTCGTACTACAGTGTGGATGTGGTGCTGGTGCTGCTGGCTGGCTCCACTCTCCTCCTGCTCTCCCCTCTGGTCCTCTGCAAGCTCCTGTGCTGCAGGGGGAGGAAGAAGAACAAAACAAAACAACAATAACTTGAATTACATTGACTTTGGTTCACTGTATTATTATTATTATATATATGATACCATATTTTGACTCAGAATTTTTTGTATCTTATCGAACTTGCTAACAGGGGCGGTTCCAGGATTTTTTTAAATGTCGTGAAACAGGGAGGAACAAGAACCAGTTGGGATGGGGAGGTTGGAAAATCTGAAACTGTTATGGTTGCTTTTTAATTGCAAATAAACACTGCGTGCTTGATTCTTTTCTTGTCCAAGAGAATGAAAAATAAATAACAATTTGGCCTCCCAAACGACCATGTGCTCGTCTGCTGTCCTTCGTCACTGCATTTGACCGGGGTCCTCAGGGACTTGAGGGCAACATTTCCCGACCAGAATGTAGGCAGAAGCCCAGCTCACTATCGCTGTGGGGAACAACTGTGCATAGGACGTGCAAAGAACCTGAGATATGGTTAAAAACACGATGTTCATAAAAAACTATTGTCGGGGAATTGTGGATTTGTATGTGGGTTGAATGTTTATTTGTATACGTTAATGTTGAAGGCCGAATTTAACATCAGACTCTTTATAATTAAATTAAAATTGCTCCACAAATGTTGCCCCTAGAAACCTTTAAATGCTGTAAACGTTTAGTAGATAGCTGTAAGTTGCACACATACAAAACATACTGTTGCAGCTGAAATAGTTTTTAAGATACAGGGTAAAAAAGAAAAAACTGTTACAATTGCCCCAGTCTACCGTACTAAGGTAACAATAAAGATGAAACGTTTGATTCATACAGCGCTTTTCTAAAAAACAAATCTAGGATTCAATAACTTGCCAAGCTGTTTTGGGAGGGTTTATATACAAAGCTATAGTTATTCCTGCAACGGTATGACCTGTGCACCTTGAAACTAGATTGTAGCCTTGTGAAATGGAGTGGTTGTAAAATAATCAGACATGGTTATATATTTATTAAGGGTGTGGCCAAATCCACGTAGGCTACCAAACACACATATTGCCTTGTAAGCATATTCAAAAAGTATGTACAGTACTGTGCAAAGGTTTTAGGCAGGTGTGATGTCTTTAAAGTTAGAAAAAAACAAAACATAAAAGGATAATGTTAATTGTGTATTTTTTTTATCAATTCAAAACATACAAAGTGAGGGAAAAGCAAATCTGTATCAAATCAATATTTGGTGTGACCACCCTTCGCCTTCAAAACAGCATCCCCTGCCTAAAACGTATGCACAGTACTGATTGTGGTGGGGTTGAACTTGGACTTGTACAGCTTGGCATCGCTGGGTGTGGTTGGGCAAATATCTGCCATTGTGCTCTGATCTTGTCTAGGTGGAAGAGCAGTAGGAACAACAACTTATGAGTCCACATCTCTACGGTGTCGTGCAAGTGTGTGAGAGTGAGTTTGTGTGTGTGTGTGACACTGAGGGAGAGAGAGAGTGTGTGTGTGTGTGTGTGTGAGGGAGAGAGAGAGAGTGTGTGTGTGTGTGTGTGACACTGAGGGAGAGAGAGAGTGTGTGTGTGTGTGTGTGACTGACTGTGTGTGTGGGTGCACGCGAGAGAGAGCACACTGCGGGTGACAGCAGCCTAGGTCATTGGACAATTCCGTGTCAAAATGGGAAAATTACCTCCCATGAATAGGCTAACACCTCTGTATGTAGCGATCAACAGTCAGAGAACGTTTAGCAAGCAGAGAAGATTGTTAAACTAAAATGTTGCACACACACCAGGCCTAGTAAAATTTAATTTTATTCAGAGTGGCAGGTAATGATAATAAGGCAAACACTCCCATCATGTGACAAGCAGAGATAGTGAGATTAGTAATACAAATGTTGGTTATTGGTTATGAATAGAATAAATCACACAGATTAATACAGCTGAGTGGAGCAACGCCTTTGGTGCTTGTAGTCAGGCGTCTGATACATTTCTTAGTGTAGGTCCACTTACTAAGTACATGTGGCACACATCCTAACCTAAAGAAAACATCAACACCATAAAGTCGTGCTCATTGTTATCCTTTTTTGGTTTTCTAGATGGTAATGATATTTAGTGTGCAGGTATAGAGAAATCTGATATTCGACTGTTATTTTGTCTTGTAAACGTTTCATGGATATTAAATACTCCTATTAATAATGGAATCATAACCAGGATGAATGTCAACTCCCAGTCTTGTTCATATAGTTTTGTGAGCGACACAGAAGAAGGGGTATTTCCTAAAGTGACTGCAGTAAGTAGCTGGGTACAGTTCTACAGCAATCTGACCGCCATGTAACGCAATGGCAACACTATGGGAATTTGGAAAATGTTTACATTTTAGATTTTTTTCCTTCTTTTCATGGTTACACAATTTTTATTTGACTTGACTTGTGGATTTAAAAAAAACATCATTAAAAACAATGTCATCCATCTTGTGTCCTTTGACCTCTTCACAGAGCCTTGTGACCTTTGACCACTTCACAGAGCCTTGTGAGCGATGAGGTGATAGGACGCCTCGTAGTCGCAGAGCTGGTTCAGCTGCCTGTCCTCCGCCGGCTGCAGAGTGAACTCCTCCACAGTGAGACCAAGCTCCTCCAAGCTCTGTTGGATGAAGGCCTGGCTGAGACGCACGCAGGGGAACCTCTGCTCCCCCACAGTGTAGAAGGTCTCATCCAGGTCCCCGATCAGAACCAGAACCCCCCCAGGCCTGAGCAGGCCTGTCATGATGGCTAGAGAGCGCCGGTACGCGGGCCGGTCCGTGCAGGCCGCCTCCAGGCAGAGGGACGACACCACGCAGTCAGCCGGTTCCACCGTCGCCGGGTGGAACGGGTTCTCCAGGGTGATGTCGCACTTTAGAACCCGTTTTATCCTCTGCCTGAGCATGTCTGTGATGAGGGCTGGAGATCTGGAGAGAGATGGTGAGAGAAAGAAAGAGAAAGAGAGAGAGAGAAAGAGAGAAAATGAGAGGAAGAGAGTGCAACACAGAGAGAGAGAGAGAGAGAGAGAGATTAGCGGATACTCCAAATATAGTTGATGTTTCAGAGGTCAACAAAGGCCATTGGAATTCTCCACTTCTTTTAAGTTGTAACGGTCCTGTTGCACATTTCAGAATCCTTAGACGCAGGCGTTTAGGACAAATCTCTGTATGTACTCCTATAGTCATATAGCAGTATTGTACATGTGCGGGAGGCAGTTTTTAAATCACTTTACTAAGCTGAGTCACCAGGCATCCAGCTCACCCTTTTCCCTCCAGGCTGCACACATGCTGCATGTGTCCACTCCAGTCAAAGCACCCCTCCTCTGCCTTCAGCCATCTCTCTATCTCTCTGCGGTTGCTGTCCACAAAGTCTGACACCACAATCTCCTGGTAGTGCTGACAGGCGCTGATCAGAGTGTGGATAGTGGGGCCAGTCCCCACCTCAATCAGCCTCTGTCCACAGTACTTACCTGGCGACACCCAGGGGTAAACACACGCACGCACACGCACGCACGCACGCACGCACGCGCACGCGCGCACACACACACACACACACACACAGTATATAAAATACCAAAGTAAACACAAACACAGCAAGGTAAGGGGCCAACATGTCTGTCACATAGTCAAAAGAAAGCCTGCTCTTGGAATATTAATGATTATCAAATTACTATATATGTATGTATGCATATGTGTATGTAAGTATGTATGTATGTATGTGTATATATACAGTATTTATTTATACACATACATACATATATATATATATATATATATATATATATATATATATGATTTTCTTTTGTAAGTATAAATACAAGAATATACTATAAACGTATCAAATATAAATCAAATGTACAAGCAAGTTTTTGTTCTTTGTATATATACGTTCAGACTGCTGTGAAGCTTATAGCAATGGGACTGGGACTTTTTGTTGTTTTAATGCCCTGGGCTTATAAGCATTGTACCCTTTTCTTCCAAGAGTGATACCTGATGAAAAGGTCTGACTCAGCTGTTGCAGGACAAATGTCACAAAGCGACGATTGTCTTTCTGTCCGGGCGACTCTGAAAACTGGTAGCAGTAGCCCAGGTAGGTGGTGGGGTTGAACTTGGACTGGTACAGCTGGGCATCGCTGGGTGTGGTCGGGGAACTGTCTGCCATCATCCTCTGGTCTCTTCCAGGTGGAAGCAGAGTAGGTACAACAGCTTATGATATAAGCCCACATCTCTACAGTGTTGTGTGTGTGTGTGTGTGTGTGTAAGAGAGAGAGTGTGTGTGAGAGTGTGTATGTGTGTGTGTTTGTGTGTGTGTGAGCATGTTTGAGAGAGTGTGTGTGAGAGAGTGTGTGAGAGAGCGTGTGGGTGTGAGAGTGTATGAGAGAGAGAGAGAGAGTGTGTGTGTGTGAGAGCGAGATAGAGAGTGTGTGTGTGTGAGAGAGAGAATGTGTGTGTGTGGTTGTGTGTATGAGAGAGAAAGAGAGAGTGTGTGAGAGAGAAAGAGAGAGTGTGTGAGAGACCGAGAGAGACAGTGTGTGTGTGTGAGAGAGAGAATGTGTGCGTGGTTGTGTGTATGAGAGAGAGAGAGAGAGATTGTGTTTGTGTGAGATAGAGCGAGAGAGAGAGAGTGTGTGTGTTTGCACACGGGACACACACAGCGGGAGACACAGCCTAGGCAGTGGCAGACAGTTGGGCCTGGGTCATTAGACACACCATTTCCTGTCGAAATGGGAAAATTCCCTCCCATGAATAGTCTAACACCTCCCCTGTACTGATTATGTAGCGATCAACAGTCCGAGAAAACGTGTAGCAAGCAGAGACGATTGCTAAACTAAAATGTTGCACATACACCAGGCCTATTGTAATACATATGTTTTCTCCAAACACATCCAAAATGCTTTTTGAATCTGTTTACAAGGCTTTGTATGTTTATTAGCGTACTTGGATTTGCCCACACCCTTAATGCATATATAGCCATGTCTGATTATTTTACTACTACTCCATCTCACCAGGTTTTTAAACTGTACAACTACAACCTACAGTTCCAATGCACGGAAGTCATACAGTTGCAGAAATAACTATAGCTCTGTATATAACACCCCCCAAAAAACAACTTGGGCATGTTATTAAAACTGCCCATTGAGTCTAAATAAAGTGCTGTATCAATCCAATGTATTTTTGTTGTTACCTTAGTAAATTAAGCCTCAGAAAGATCCAATGGTAAATCTGTGAAAAAAACATAAAACAAAACCTTTCCCTCCGCAGGGAAAAGACTCCCAACTGGTGTGCCCCTCATATAGATGGCCCTATTTATAACCTGGTCGTGGCAGCGTGGTACTATTTTAGGACGAAACATCCACTACTACTATGCAGAGATCAGGGTAGACAGAGACTAAGCTGGAAAGCAGAGTAAAGTATATTTCCAAACTGTGTCAAAAGCTGTCAAATTTACTCTTTTTTTTACCTTTCCAAATAGAATTGCTTGAACCTGTATTATGCTCAAACCTGTATGGATGGAGCTGTTATGGGTGTAGAAAAATAAAAGTAAAAATGTTTGGGGTAACTCGTTTACCAAAGATTAACAGCCCAGCACTGAACCTGATATATTCCAATCAAATCCTTCATAAAAATCTTCCAGTGTTCATTTTGTCCAAAGATTTTTACTATAAGTTTTGGTTGATGACCTTTTTTTCATGATTAAATTGTAACGACACCGTAAATAAAAGAAATGTTGATGACAAAAATTGAGCCGAAATCTTAGTTCATTATGCCGTGACGAATTAAGACAAGACGAAATAGCTGGCAGGGTTCACGCCAACAACCTAGATCAAAGTTGCCGTCTCAAGGCATTTGTTGTTTTCCTTTTTAACCATTAATTTAATTGCATAACAAATTCTGAATGCCTTCATGCATCTTTCTCATTTGATGATTATTTTTCCCTGCTCTGAGTCTGTATGTCCGCGCAATTTTGAGCAAATGCCAGCCCAACAGTATAATTTGAACAAGCTAACGTAACCGTGTGAGAGCTCCGAATGTCGCTTAAACCCTTCCTGCCAAGGAAACGGTAAATATAAATAATTTGATTGATTTGAGAACATTATGAAAACGTAACGTTACGTGTCATAGTGCCTGCTCTCGCATTGAAAGCAGTGACACTCAGAGCGGTGCTAAATTCATAATTAATTTTAGCCATATTGCATAAACTACGTTAACATCAGCGTTACGGTCAACATGGCGCTGCGTGTAGCCTATACTGTTCAATTGGTGGCATGTGTAGAAGTGTGCATATAAACAGAGCAATTTATGTTAATTCCGTTTAGGAGTCAGGACTAAAACATTGACGAAAATTTGACTAAAACCAAAACTGACTAGTCACTGATTAAATCATAACTAAAACGAATCAAAATGAAATTACGAAAATTTGACTTTAACGCAACTACAATTTTCAGCAAGGACAAGACGAAAACTTACTTAAAAATGCTTGTCAAAATTAACACTGCCGGAAACTCATTCAGCTGTCGTCCAATCTGTTAAATATTCTGTGTCCTTCAGCCCTTCCGAAGAAGCCCTAAATGTGCTCCTGTTCTAGATTTGTTGTTTAGTTTTTACTGTCAATATAAGGCTCTCTCTATCTGCACTGGCCGTGGTGTTTACACCTAAATCACAAGGAAGGAGGGGAATAGATTGTTTGCTGTTTATCCAAAAACATTGTCGTTGGCAGATTTCTGTATATATAAAATGTTCATATAAAATGTCACTTCCAAGATCATTTCAAACTATTTTGTGCCATGTGTCTGTGTTCAAGTTGCTGGGTAAAGAGGGCGAAGGTCGTTGGAAACGGGGGGAAGGTTTCGGTGGATAAGTGGAGGGGCACAGATGGGCACGTCGTTAAACTACTGAGCTACAGTCTGTTGTAGTGAGGACACAGCTGCCAACTCAGAGCTTTGTCATTAGGCTGAGGAATGCTCATTTTCTTTTAATTCTCAACTTCTTTGGTTTCATCATTCCTGTTTTCACATAGCACATGGTAACGACAGGGCAGGAAACGCAGAAAGCGTCCAATGAAGAGTAACTTAACTTTGGAGTTATGCTATAGTTCCCAGATGAGGTTAAATCAGTCAATACATGACTTAATCTATATCTGAGAAGTGCCGGATAATATTAAGTGTAAAGTTTAACAGTCCCCATGAATCGTAACTTTGGGGTTATTCTTAATCCCCAGATGAGGTTAAATCAGTCCATACATGAAGAAAAATATTTATGAAAAGCTCATGATAATATTAAGTGTACAGTTTTACAGTACCATTATGTGATAGGTCGCTGTTCGACACCATTCAACCTAAATGGCCAGGCCCTGTTCATTCATTGGATGTTATACTTACTACCACCACTAGAGTGCAGTATTTAACCCATTTAAAATATTGCAATCATGAGAATAATAGTGTGGAAGAAAATATGATCTTTAGATACTTTTAGTATGTATAATCAATTTGCACGACTATTTAGAATTAATCAAACACAAACATTGACTAAGGAAATATAACTCGTTTGATAGTGTACACTCGGATGCTAGCCTTTACCTAAGACGAGAGCTATGTCTGCCCACTTATATATACCCCAGCAACAACATGTTCCAAGTAGTTCCATGGCTTAGTATAAACAGGTGATAGTGGTGAAAGAATTGAGTGAAAATAGTTTTACTTTCAGCCCTTACCAGCTGACCAGACATAGTGGTGTACTAATATTCTTAGAATATGATTGAGATGATTGTGTCACTGCAATAACTAATGCGGTCATCAATAAACAACAATTCAGTCAGACAAACTCTCCATCTTTCAGCATTTATCACGTATACATTCGTTTGGCATGGTTGGGTTTGCGACATCTTGAAGCTCACTTCTGTACATATCCGGGACAACATCCTGAGGCAGGGAGCACACATACATCGATCCGCCTTTTGGACAGATTAGCCGAACACATTTGCAGACCCGAGGTGGCAGGTTGGGTGGAGGTGGAAGCATTTCCTATCACCTCATCCAACAAGCACAAAAACTAGCATTGACAAAAGGTCATATAAATACCTCCCTCCCTCGCTAGCTGATATTTGATTGTGAACAGGTGTGTTAGTGATAAGTGTGTGTGCGACACGCTGTATGACGGCTTACGTCAGCAGGGCACACAAATTATCTGGCTGAACTTTAGCTGACGCTCCATTTATGCATATTCTAACATGGGAATATATGATTATTTAAAAATTAGCATACTGTATAGTGCATTGCGATAATCGTTTCACTGGGTATGGTAAACAGTTTGTAACGTACAATAGCTAATAATGATAATAACAAACAAAAGAAATGATATGCTTCCATTCAAAAGTACTAAGTTAAACACACCAGAGTTTTCAGCGAGGGACTCCATTATTTTGATCCTTCCACCTGTCACAGCAGCTGGCCAATGTGGTGAAGGACTGATGTGATGAGGAAGGGCTCATGCCATAAAGGGATGATGTCATAAAAGGCTAATGTCATAAAGGGCTGATGTCATATAGGGCTGATGTGATGAAGGGCTGATGTCATATAGGGCTGATGTGACGACGGGCTGATGTCATAAAGGGCAGATGTGATGAAGGGCTAATGTTATTAAGGATTGATACCATGAAGGGCTGATGTGACGAGGGGCTGATGTCATAAAGGCTGATGTGATGAAGGGCTGTCATAAAAGCTGATTTGATGAAGGGCTGATGTCATAAAGGGCTGATGTGACAGAGGGCTGATGTCATAAATGCTGATGTGATGAAGGGCTGTCATAAAGGCTGATGTGATGAAGGGCTGTCATAAAGACTGATTTGATGAAGGGCTGATGTCATAAAGGGCTGATGTGAGAGAGGGCTGATGTC
The DNA here is from genome assembly GCA_026901105.3 of Galaxias olidus. NCBI lineage: Eukaryota > Metazoa > Chordata > Actinopteri > Galaxiiformes > Galaxiidae > Galaxias > Galaxias olidus. The sequence goes on from JAPMUY010003321.1 coordinate 24,285, forward strand.
ATAAGGGCTGACGTGACGGAGGGCTGATGAGGCCAGCCTGTCCAGCCAGTGCTGCACTGTGGAGAGATGTCGGAGCAGCTGACAGGACTCACCGCAGGAGGTCAGACAGCAGGGCGCCAACTAGGGACCCGTCAGACACACAGCAAGACAGTCCTGCAGAAGCTACACACACACACCGTTTGTGTGTGTGTACGTGTGTCATGCTCTCACTCACTCACTCACTCTCACTCACTCACTCACTCACTCTCACTCACTCACTCTCACTCACTCACTCTCACTCACTCACTCACTCACTCACACTCACTCACACACACACACACACAGGTAAAATGATGCTGTATGGATACTGATTCATCTGTACCACACAACACAAACTGTAATAAGAAGAATTAGTGTACTTGACTTGTGTTGAGTTGACAGTCTTTTTCAAGAATACCAAAACACGGAAACACACTCTGTAACTCTGCCCTCATCCAAATAACAGGTACGCGCATGTGTTGGCATCATGTGGTTCTAAACTGTTGCTCCAATGTGGAGGGAAGGATCAAATTGAAAGCCAGGTCACCATAGAGACCGCATGTGCCTTCCTGAGACACTGAGGGCCAGTGTAACGTAACAGAGATGTATTCATGTTCCTGCATGCATACGTGTCCTTCTAATACTGGAAGGTAACACATGAGTTCCCCCCTGACCTATGGAATGATTAATTTAGTTTAGATCAATATAATCGTTTCAACCTTGTCAACAAATCAGGACTTACTGACTGAATTGACTGTAGTCATTTCTGTGTACAGACTTGTTCTCTGTACTCATCAATAAAATTGTACTTGATCACTGCCCATTTCCATCTCTCTGTGTAAATGGTTATTCTCTGCGAAAGAGTGAAAAACATCCGTGGCACTGCATTACGAAGGCTTTCAGGTGTCAAGGTTGTTCAGCGTGTGAAGCCCAGCCACTGAGGCGTGCTGCAATCCCCCCGAGACACCGTAGGTTTCACCAGTCAGTAAATGTTTACCCAACGGCCACTTTGTGTGAAGTCCAGATCTCATCGTGTGGGTGATTACAGAGTGGAGAGACTCTCGAATGCTGGTGTTTGGACGGGGGGAATGCTTCCCTCTCTGGTAACAAAGACAAAACAGATGTTAACCTGTTGGGGATGAGAGTCGGTGCTGTGGGACTGCATGGGTACACATCGTGTACTTACACTTGGAGAAACACTCGTGCAAACGCTTGTTGTGTGTGTGTGTGTGTGTGTGTGTGTGTGTGTGTGTATGCGTGTGTTTTTCTTATTTGTGTGTGTTTAAGTGTGTGTTTGTTATTTGTGTGGTTTATTTGTGTGTGTAAACGTGTTTATTTGTGCGTGTTTGTGTGTGTGTGTGTGTGTGTATACGTGTGTTTTTGTTATTCGTGTGTGTGTATATGTGTGTGTTTGTTATTTGTGTGGTTTATTTGTGTGTGTAAACGTGTTTATTTGTGAGTGTGTGTGTGTGTGTGTGTGTTGCATGTATTATTTGTATTTTGGTGAGGGATTTTGGTGATCTGTATTCTGTGCTCTGGATCTGGGCTCTGGGCTCTGGGCTTTAGGCTCTTTGCTCTGGGCTGGCTCTGGACACCACAGTAATACTGGATGAAAAAGCACAGCCGTTGATTGGTCCTCTAAAAGCTGATCCATCACAGTGTAAACTGGGTTCTGGGGTCATCTGAAGTTGAAACCTCTGCGCCTAGACCCCAAACTCAAGCCCAGAGCCCTAGACCCCCCCCCCCCCCCCCCCCCCTTCCAATACACACACTCCCATAAATCCAGAGCCTAGAGCACAGGGGTAGATAGAGAGAGGTGAGGCTGCTGTGAGGTAAAATACATCTCAGGTGGGTGTGACGGTACTCGATGACCTAAACCCCTGGGGATTTTTAATCATCAGAGAGTGCAGGACACAAACCGTTTTAAATGATCACATTGTGTAGGACGAAAGCCTTTCAACAGAAGTGTGTGTGTGTGTGTGGGGGGGGGGGGGGGGGTGTGGGGGGTGGGGGGGGGCGCGTTTGTGGTGCTGCACAGTAGTTTTTTAGACACAGTGAAAAATGTGTGTGTCTAGCCTGTCATTCTGTTATAATTGCCTTTCATCACCGCTTGAGACTCTTTGTCTTCACGCTGGGCTTTCTCTTACTTTATCTCTAATTATGGCCTTCAGTATCTCTGGCTTTAATGTAAATTGTGATTTATTCATAACATGCATTTGTGTTTAAAATCCAATCACTCCCCAG
>JAPMUY010003322.1:0-26602 GCA_026901105.3 Galaxias olidus
ATGACCCTCTCACTACACTCACTCACTATATAGGTGAGGTCAACCATCTTGTGTTCTATCTCTATGGTCTCATTATTCAACACATTAATTGTAAGAAATTATTATCTTAAGATGGACAGACACTGTCTTATACTATCAATACACATTATATTTTATAGCCAGAGAGAATAAGTGTGTGTGAGGGTTGTGATAGCATCTGTCCAGTAGAGGGTGCTGCAGGACCATGGAGGGGAGACCTTCAGCTGGCTGATCATGGATTGGTGACAGGTGTGTTTAATCTAATGATCAGTGAGATGAAGGTTATTTGTAGGTGTCTGTTTGTTTCAGTAGGGGAGAAGGAGTCTCCACTGAGGAAGAAACTGACAGACCGACTGGCACGAAAAGTCTGCAGTGTGTGTATGTGTGTCAATAAATGGGTGAAAACCCAGAACAGTAATCAGTGTTGTCTCAATCTGTGCCTAAGGACTCTTAACAGTGTGTTTAGCACTTTTGTAATCTTCTGCTATAAGCAGACCGTTAGCTTGAATTGGTCCTGTGTCTTGTGGTTTGAGCGTCCTGGCCGCACCCTTACCTGGCCAACACAAACACCTGAGATCACCTGACCTCACCCAAGCAATCAACGCCAGCACACAGAGCTGCAGCCCAGCATTTCATCAGCCTTGTTTGACCTGATGTGCCTGCTTGGTTTCAGCACCATGGACAGCACTGCAGCAAGGGAGAAGCACTGGGAGACAACTCATTGATTTATGAACATAATCCACAGACTAAACCCTGCTCTATTCCAACTGAGGTTACCTTTTTCTTGGCCTCTGAGTTCTTGAGTTAAAAGTAATTTGCTCTAAACTATTGCCCATATCTGTACAGTCAAACAGATGGCATTCAAGCTGAACGGTAAAACATATTTGCTTGTAGCTCAAATCAATAAAAACACTTTCTGGACGAGTCAGGAAAATGTTGGGGGACATGGAAATAAGTTTAAACATCCAAAACAGTGAACTATTCCTTTAAGTTTCCACTGAAAGGACAAGCATTCTTTCAAATAAAGGCTTTAACATATAATTAGATGAAGGACAGCCCCGAGTGCAAATCAAGCTGTACAGACAGGAACGTTGTTTGTGCAATTGTTTTTTTCCCCCCAGAATCCACTGAGTCAGGAAGTGTTGCTAAGCCTGTTAAAGTAGTACTCTCTGAGGTCACCATGACAACACAATGTGAGACTGTTGTCATGGGGAGTGGTGGCGCACCCTTTATGGTGTAACTCTGTGTTTCTGGGTAGTTGATTGGTTTCACCTGTCCTCGTTTGTTTGTGTCATTATGTCCACCTGGGTTCTTTGTGTTTTACGTTTGTATTGAAGTTCTAACCCTTGTTCATTCATTGTTGAATATCACGTTCTTTCAAACTATCGTTTTGTTCCTGTATTTTGAGAAATAAATTACGGCTGTTTGAAACAGCGTTGACCTAGATGCTAACCTCAACTTGTAAAACCCTAGTGTCTTTGTTAATAATAACAATAATGTCATAATATAATTTATTGGTGTATGCCTTTCAGAACAATCAAGGTCACCATACAACATACAGTTTATAGAGTAACAGAAATATCAAAAATAGCATTAATTATTAAAAATGATTGCTGTGTATTAAAAGGAAGATGTATGGCTGTTGGCGTAGATACCCTCTTCCTGTTCCTTTTTCCTCATCCTCTGATTGGCTGAGAGGTTCAATCACTCCCAATGGGGACGTTGTCATAAACAGGGGCGGGTCCATCAGCCTGCTGAAAGACACCACAGTGTTTGTGTTTAAAAACAGACTGGAGGGTAAAACAGCAACTATGAACATCATCTCTAGATTCTACTGTGACTCAGTGTCAGTGAGAACTCACATCTTTGTTCACAGCTTTCTTGTGTTTCTTCCTGAGGAGTTAGAATGATATACACTCAGTTAAATGGTACTTATTCAACATCCGACCTCTTACACTTGTCTTTTACAAAATATTTTTAGAAAACAAAGTGATTTTGAGGAAAATACCTAACTCATCCTGTATGTTACTCTACCAGATGTGACTCAATCAAACAATTCTGACATTATTTTTTCTCACCAGCACCAGATCAGAACTATGATGAGGGTCAGTACCACCAGGACAGAGACTCCACCTCCAGCTGAGACAGCAACAACACCAACACTGCTGTCTGAGGAGGACAAACACACAGTAAAGGGTTACAGTGCTGACAGTCAGAGATACATCATATACAAGTAATTACACATCAGATTTTCTCTTATCATGAAGACTCTCCAGCCTATAATACAGGAGCGTCTGTTAAATTCAGACTCACCTATCTCCAGCTCAATCAGAGTAGAGTTGTTTTCCCCCAGTGAGTTCCTGGCCTGACAGAGGTAGTGTCCAGTCTGGGAGGGGTCCAGAGAGGCCAGAGGCAGTACCTGTCCTGACCCTACCAGGGAGCTGGAGCTGGGAGATCCAGTCCTCCTGTACCAGGTGTAGTTGTCTACTGCTGGGTTGGCATCACTGCTGCAGGTCAGGTTAACACTGTTGTCCTCTGCCAGACTGCCTGAGGGACTGACCTCCACTCTCACATTCACTGGAGCATCTGATTCACACATTAGAATGGACTTATTATCTTTTTTTTTTAATTGTATTCACTGAAGAGAACATTTGAAAGTTAATTGACTTAAGATATGTTTGAATATTTCTTTCACATTGAATATTCAAAACCACAGTGTCAGATCTGATGGTCTCCTGTCTGTTAACAGCACAGGTGTAGTTCCCAGCATCCTCTCTCCTGGCCTGGAGCTCTGGCTTAGGTACTGGTTGTCCATCTCTAAACCAGACCATGGTAGGATTCCCAGGCAGGTTACAGGTTGTGGTGCAGGTCAGAGTCACCTTCTCTCCTTCTCTCACAGTGGTGGGGTTTACTGTGACAGTCAGCTCTGATCAACAGGAAGTAGATAGGAAGACAGAAAGGGATCAGTGAGAATGTCTGATTTCCTGACAATAGAAGAAGCTACAGTTATATAGTAGTTATAACTACTGTTGGTTGTCTTTCAACAATCTCTGTTAACATGAGCATGACTTAATCCAAGAACGATGTTATCATGGTCTGGTACTAAGTCAGCATCTCTTCATCCACGGTGCTTGACTCTCTGTACTATCACTGCTAGTCAGCTGCTTAACAGAAAGCAACCGAGTCAACTTAAATTAACAATTGGCAACGAAATAGGCCATTGATATTGGATATGTAAATTACCTGTCAGAAAAATTAAAAGTCTGTAACTGTTCCATCCATTGGGTTGTTTGTTATGATCATTAACCACCTCAAACCTAAAGTGGTAATATCCTTCATCACTGTCCTGTAGGTTACTGATCCTCAGGCTGCAGTCCTGCTGGTTATTACCAATATATTCAACACGACCTTCATATGAAAGGAGATCAGAGAGCGGAGTCTCAGTCCATTTGCTTCCCATGGATACGTCTTTATACCAGGTTGTCTTGGTGACAGTGTGAACTGAGGGGTAGTAGTAGGAGCATCCTAACACCACTGATGACCCTCTCACACCACATGGAGATAGATTGTTAAAGTCAACCTTCCAACCAGAAGGACCGGTCCAAACTCCTGAAAAACCCACTCAACTAGTAAAACATGAGTTAACAGATACAACAGTTCATCAATTCAGATATTAATCTGTGTCCTTTATGCTCATCATATATTTGATAACCTGCAGACTGAAATTAATATATTGTTCTATAAAAGGAGCTAAGACCCTGTCATGTCTCGTCAACTTTGTTAAATGTTATGTGTTTGTGAGGTTGAGTTGTGTACTGATCTTCCCTCTCATTTCAGAACCTGACTTCTCCCCTCGTGTGTTCCTCGTCGGGATAATTGCCTGCCCCGCCCCTTATTGGTGTCACCTGTGTCCACTTACCTCCTGTTTAAATAGTCCTTGTTTTCCATGTCCTGTGCCAGTTCGTCTTTGTACCATGTGTCAAGCGTTCCCGCGATTTATGAATATTCAAGTGCTTTTTGGTTTTGACCCCTGCCTGTGCCATCGTCCCTGTTTTTGCCTTCTCCTTATCGGATTGTCTGCCTAGTTTTCTGACTGCCTTCCTGTGTACCGAACCTCGCTTACCAATAAAACGATCTTTGATACACCTATATCCCGTTTAAGGAGTCCTGCATTTGGGTCCAGCCTTCCAGTGGTGCCACCGGGCATAACAGACCCTATAGGGATTATTATGTTTACCATTCTCCTCACCTGGTATCAGAACCAGAACCACCAGAAACACACTGGCCATCTTCAGGATCCACATGACATCAGCATACAACACCTGGATATAGGACACACCACACCCTATTCAAAGTGGTCAGGTAATACAAAGGTCATTGTTCCGTTCCGTGTTTTGTCTCTCACCCCCAACTACTTTCCTCAGCTCAGGTGCCCATCTGTGATTGGTCCATTATTACTTCAGTTCTGCCTCTTATCAACCAATCATCCGTCACTCCACCCTATATAATCTGCTGTTTTGCTGTCAGTCAATAGATGGGCATCGCTATTCTGTTTGTTCAGTCTTGTGTGTTGAGACTATTAAGAGTTTGTCGTTCAGACAATATAGCTCTGTGTGAGAACAAAACGTGTGTGTTGTTAGGGGTCTAATGTTGTTCTTCTCTCTTCATGAAATATGGCTGTGGGAATGTCTGATTTCTAATCATATCACAGGGTGTACGTTTACTGAGAACCTCTCTTGGTCTGTCTGAATAGAACCAGCAGTACTCTCCCTTGTGCAGAGTTTGTATGCTGAATGACTGACTTCTGCTCTGACAACTTTATAGATAAATAGTAACTGCATGTGAAGTTAGCCACCCAGTGTCAGAGAGAACCACTAGTTTAACACCTCCCTCACTTTCTATGAGGAACTGCAACTTCTTTAAATAGAAAAAAAGCAACATTTGAGAATCATGACTTCTGGTCTGACAACTAAACTCTATAGATGAATAGTAACTGCATGTGAAGTTGAAGGCCCAGTGTCAGTGTGAACCACTAGTCTAGCACCTCCCTCATTTCCTATGATAACACCTTCAGTACACAGAACATTTAACAACTTTAATTCTTCAAAAAACATGTCTCAGATATAATTTTGAAAAATGCAACATGTCAACCAGAACACAAAACACGTAATTGAAAAAAGGACTCAAAACTGTTTCTGTCTTTTCAATTGACAAAAGTTCTCAACAGACATCTGCAAACACATACTTATCGACAATGCTATACTGTTGGTTAAATAAAACACTATAAAAAACATTTTCCTCATCAAAACGAAAGGGTAAACTGAATATGTAAAGCAAACATATCACATTAGACAGCGATTGAATGCCAATTCTACTGGTACATCTTCGGTCATTGTTTTAGATTAATCTCTGAGGTTAATGTTACAGTTCTGAGTTCTCAAAACTACATGTAAAAGTAACTACATGGGAAGATAAATCTGAAGTTGTAGTGAGAACCAGAATTTCACCCCAAAATGCTCACCCTCCTTTGTAGTCCGTCTGCAGAACGACTGACTTCTGTTCTGACATCCATACGTATAAATAGATGCTTGGTATCTGCATGGGAAGTTAGAGAATTGGTGGTTACCCAGCATTTTAACACCTCTGCCCTTACTTCTATGCTTCACACAATCACTTTATAGAGAACACTTATCAACAACTTTAACATACTGTATTTAAATAACAAAAACTAAGGACACTTTTATTTTGTCTAGAAAGAAGAAAATCCCCCAGAAAATTGAAACGTCTAGAAATTAAACTTCTCGTAATGAAAACATTTTCTTTTTTGTATTGACATAAAGATATCTTGGTGTACAATGTAATATAGTGAAATAAATGCTAACTCTTACTACTGATACATCTTTGGTAGCTGTTGCAGTTCGACGTGAGGTTTCTTTTGCAGTTTGACGTTCTCAACACTAGGGGAGCAAATCCTCTGAGCACAACTAGGCATCTATTCAGCTCTACAACACAACTGGAGTGTGGTATAAGAGTCCAGTAAAAGAACAACAGTGGAATATGCAGAGTGATAGGGTGGAGGATAAAGTTTTAAAGTTAGATATTCACTTTAATTTAACCCTTAGGGCAGCACGGTGGCTCGGTGGTTAGCACTGTTGCCTCACAGCAAGAAGGTCCTGGGTTAAATCCCCACCTGACCCAAGGGCGTTTCTGTGTGGAGTTTGCATGTTCTCCCCGTGTTCGCGTGGGTTTCCTCCGGGTACTCCGGTTTCCTCCCACAGTCCAAAAACATGCAGGTTAATTGGTGACTCTAAATTGCCCGTAGGTGTGAATGTGAGTGTGAGTTGTTGTCTGTCCCTATATGTCGGCCCTGTGATAGACTGGCGACCTGTCCAGGGTGTACCCCGCCTCTCGCCCTGTGTCCGCTGGGATAGGCTCCAGCCCCCCCCCCCCGTGACCCTGTACAGGATAAGCGGTAAAGTTGATGGATGGAATTTAACCCTTAATTAACTTGTGCACTTTATCTAAATTATTTTAAATGTAACATTAACAATAACACGTGAAAAGAAATTGGATGAGCCTAATGATGGATTCTTCTTGTTATTTTTAGATTATTCTTCTGAAGTCCGTCTGCAGAGTGACTGACTTCTGTTCTGACAGCGATGCGTATAAATAGATGCTTAATATCTACAAGGAAGTTAGAGTACCAGTGGTGTTACCCAGCATTTTAACAGCTCCTCTTTCATTTTATAGTGTTACTTCCACAGTTAACAGAGTACACAAATCGACAACTTTAACATACTTTATAGATATAACAAAACACGTAAGACGTAATTTTTTTAACAAAATGTGAAAATAAAGGTAATGCTAACTCATACTACTGATAGATCTTTCGTAACTGTTGTCTTTCAAAGTACGAAGTTTCTGTTGCAGTTTGATGTTCTCAACACTAGGGGAGCAAATCCTATGCGCAAAACTAGGCATCTATTCAGCTCTACAACACAACTGGATTATAGAATGAGAGTCCACAAAAATAACAGCAATGGAATATAGAAAGTGATAGGGTGGTGGATAAAGCTTTAAAGTTATGAATACACTCTCATTGCATGATTAATTTCTGATTAATTTGTAAATTATTTTTAAATGTAACAACATTAACATTAACACGTGAAAAGAAAAACAACAAATAAATGCATAAACATAATAATGGCTACTATTACAGAGGGAATCTATACAGGAATGTTTAAGTGGTAGACACTAGCAACTATAAGCAAAGTCTCAGTACCAGTGTGATGCAGTTATACAGCACTGACACTAGGAGGCAGTACATACACATGATTCAGTCTTTAACATATTGTAGACACGTCCAACAATCAGCCTTTTACATCTGGCCTTTCAACAATCATTGTTATGAGATTAAACCTGTTAAAGTGGATTGTTTTATCAGTCTAACAAAATAACAGAAGTACAATTGAAAGATTCAAAGAAACTAGAGATAAAAGAGAAACTGTCAAGGGTTTGGTCCCTCCTCAGCCACCAGAGGGCTGTTCAGCACCATGGACAAGTCCTGGAAAAGACTGCGCCTCACCAGGCCTATCATTCATGATTAAGCATCATTGTTTCCACCTGTGTTACTTTGTTTCTATGACATCATTATTTCCACCTGTGTTACTTTGTTTCTATGACATCATTGTTTCCACCTGTGTTACTTTGTTTCTATGACATCATTGTTTCCACCTGTGTTACTTTGTTTCTATGACATCATTGTTTCCACCTGTGTTACTTTGTTTCTATGACATCATTATTTCCACTTGTGTTACTTTGTTTCTATGACATCATTGTTTCCACCTGTGTTACTTTGTTTCTATTGACCCTTTGTATTCCTTATTGAATGCATTATGATGCCAGCTGGTAAAAAGATCTACCAGAGCAATTGCCAACTTATCCCGGGTGCCCGGCCATTACCGTGACTTTGTTGCTGTCTTCACCAAGGCACACAGCTGTGTGCTTCCTCCACATCAAATGTTTGACTGCACCATTGAATTGACCTCCTACCAGGGACCATGCCTCCTCGGGGGCCCACTTTCACCGTCTCTGCACCTGAACACCAGGCCATGGAGAAATACATTGAGGAGGCGCTGGCGGCCGGGTTCATTCTATGTTCCACATCTCCAGCTGAGGCCAGTTTCTTCTTTGTGTACAAGAAAACAGGAGACCTCCGTCCATGCATTGATTATCGAAGGCTTAACAACATAACCGTCAATAACGGGTCCGAACAATAACCGAGCAACTTCAAGGAAAAGCGTGCTTTACCAAGCTCCATCCACGCAGCGCCTACAATCTGGTGCACATATGAGAGGGTGATGAATGGGAAACCACCTTTAACACCCCAATGGACACTATGAATACTTCGTAATGCCCTTTGACCTCACTAACGCCCAGACTGTTTTCCAGGAGCTTAGTAACCATGTGCTATATGCTATATCATTCTTGGGGTACGTGATCTCCAAAGGACAACTGGAAATGGACCCCTCCAAGGTGCGCCCCCCGGTCAAGGAGTGTCCTGTTTCTGATTCAGTCAAGGAGGTCCAGAGATTTCTAGGATTCGCCAATTTCTACAGACGGTTCATTGAGGACTTTGGCACGCTGGCCCTGCCTCTCACCGACCTGACCTGAAAGTCTGCAAAGCGCTTTGTTTTCTCTCCCTCGGCCAAACTGGCTTTCGACATCATTTCGGCTCCGATGCTTCAGCTCTAAGAGGTGGGAGGGGGCAGTCCTTTCCCAGCGCTGCCTTCCCGAAAGGAAACTCCGTCCCTGCACCTGCTTCTCTCGACGCCTCTCTCCAGCCAAGCACAACTACAGTATAGGAGACAGGGAGCTACTCGCTGTCAAACTAGCCCTGGAGGAGTGGAGGCACTGTCTGGAGGGAGCTAACCATCCAGAAAACTTTCTGGAATACATTTCTTTCTCTTTAGCCATCCCTCAACCACGTTCATCAACACTTTAGAATCAGATCGATCAGAATTGGTCTTAGATTATCAACACTATAGAATCAAACTGATCAGAATATAAATGAGGTTACCAACACTATAGAATAATAAAAAAAGGACATTTTATATGTATATATTATATCTCCTCACACCCCTTGATATAAGTCTCTCACTCTCTCTCTTTCCCATGTGTCTCTCTCCCTCTCGCTCTTTTGTAATTGACATATAAATACTATATAGCATACTGTACAATAATGTTTATGGGCATACAATTTTACAATCTGTCAGAATATTTTGTTTACAAAACTACAGTACAATCAAAAGACACAAACATTTGAAGAAAATACATTTCACACACAGAACTAAATATTTCAATTTAGACAGGCATTATGTTAGGACCACTGGCTAGTATAAACAGTTATGACTTGGGTCCTAAGATTGTCAGCACTATGGGGCTTGATCCCAGTCTGGAACAAGTCGGGTAGAAATGACATTCTTTGCAGCACAAGAGTGACAACTCAGAAGAAAGACACAAGGCAGAACAACCAGCGTTGGCTACAAATACACTTAAAACATCATTTTATTTGTATAGCACATTTCATACACAGCTACTTCAAAGTGGTCAACAAAAGGTAAACCGGCTCAGGATCTCTAAAAAATATATATTAAAATAAACTTTAGCTTTGACAAAAAATTTGACATTAGCTCTTCCTACGTTTATTCTTGTGAAATAGTGCAAAATATTGAAAATTGGAATTCATTGTCACCTAATATAATAAGTGGGCCACATTATGTGACGGAAAGATATGTGGCATAAAGTTTAGATTAACAGTCTTATTTACAACAAATGGTCATCTGGTACCTCTCCGGGAACCATCACCTTATCGTGGTGGAGAGGTTTATGTGTCCCTATGAACCTGGGGGCTGTGTTGTCTGGAACCTTGTGTTCCTGGTAGGGTCTCCCATGGCAAATTGGTCTCGGGCGAGGGGCCGGACTAAGAATGGTTCAAAAACCCTCATGGAAAACCCTATAAGAGAGGATGATACCCGGCCCGGAGGAAGCCCGGGGTCCCCTTCTGGAGCCAGGCCCAGGAGGAGGACCCGTCAGCGAGCGCCTGGTGGCCGGGCTTGCCACGGAGCCCGGCCGGGCATAGCCCGAAAAGCAACGTGGACAACAACAACATCTCTTCTTCTCCGTCCCGTGGGCTCACCACCCGCGGGAAAAACCAAGGGGGTCGGGTGCGCTGCCAGAAAGGTGGCAGTGAAGGCAGAGGTTTTCGACGGATCGGACCCGGGTGGCAGAGGCTGGCTTTGGGGACGTGGAACGTCACCTCTCTGGGAGGGAAGGAGCCGGAGCTTGTGCGGGAGGTGGAGCGCTACCAGCTGGATCTGGTGGGGCTTACCTCTACGCACAGCCTCGGCTCTGGAACCTCACTTCTGGACAGGGGTTGGACTCTATTCTTCTCCGGAGCTCCCCAGGGTGAGAGGCGCAAGGCTGGTGTGGGGATACTTACGAGTCCCCGGCTAAGTGCCTCTATGTTGGAGTTTACCCCAGTGGACGAGAGGGTCGCCTCCCTACGCCTGCGGGTCATGGGGGGGAAAACTCTGACTGTTGTCTGTGCCTATGCACCGAACAGCAGTTCGGGGTATTCGGCCTTTTTGGAGACCCTGGATGGAGCCTTGTATGGGGCTCCTGAGGGGGACTCTGTAGTCTTGCTGGGGGACTTCAACGCACATGTGGGCAATGATGGAGACACCTGGAGAGGCGTGATTGGGAGGAACGGCCTCCCCGATCTGATCCCGAGTGGTGGCTTGTTATTGGACTTCTGTGCTAGTCATGGAATGGCCATAACGAACACCATGTTCGAACATAAGTATGCTCATAAGTGTACCTGGTACCAGAGCACCCTAGGCAGAAGGTCGATGATCGATTTTGTTATCGTATCATCGGACCTGAGGCCATGTGTTTTGGACACTCGGGTGAAGAGGGGGGCAGAGCTGTCAACTGATCACCATCTGGTGGTGAGTTGGGTAGGGTGGTGGAGGAAGCCTCTGGACAGACCTGGTAAGCCCAAACGTGTAGTGCGGGTGAACTGGGAACGTCTGGAGGAGTCCCCGGTCCGGGAGGCCTTCAACTCACACCTCCGGCGAGGCTTCTCTGGCATCCCTGTGGAGGCTCGGGGCATTGAACCGGAGTGGGCGATGTTCAAAGCCTCCATTGCTAAAGCTGTGTCTGAGAGTTGTGGTCTCAAAGTCTTAGGTGCCTCAAGGGGCGGTAACCCTCGAACATGCTGGTGGACACCGGTGGTCAGGGGAGCCGTCCGATTGAAGAAGGAGGCCTTCCGGGACATGCTGTCCCGGGCGACTCCGGAGGCAGTTGCAAGGTACCGACAGGCCCGAAGGACTGCAGCCTCGGCCGTGGCAGAAGCAAAGCAGCGGGTGTGGGAGGAGTTCGGAGAAACCATGGAGAAGGACTTTCGGCTGGCGCCAAAGCGGTTCTGGAAAACCATCCGACACCTCAGGAGGGGAAAACAGGGAACCATTCAAGCTGTATGCAGTAAGGATGGGACGTTGTTGACCTCAACTGACAAGGTGATTGGGAGGTGGAAGGAGCACTTTGAGGAACTCCTGAACCCGACAAACCCACCCTACATAGTAGAGACAGGGCTGGAGGATGATGGGGGATTAGCATCAATCTCCCTGGCGGAGGTCACTGAGGTAGTCAAACAACTCCACAGTGGCAAAGCCCCAGGGGTTGATGAGATCCGCCCAGAAATGCTGAAGGCTTTGGGTGTTGAGGGACTGTCATGGAAGACACGTCTTATCAACATTGCGTGGAAGTCGGGGACAGTACCTAAGGAGTGGCAGACCGGGGTGGTGGTTCCCCTGTTCAAAAAGGGGGACCGGAGAGTGTGTGCCAACTACAGAGGCATCACATTACTCAGCCTCCCCGGGAAAGTATACTCCAGGGTGCTGGAAAGGAGGGTTCGACCGATAGTCGAACCTCGGATTGAGGAGGAACAATGCGGTTTCCGGCCTGGTCGTGGGACAACGGACCAGCTTTTTACCCTCGCGAGGATCTTTGAGGGGGCCTGGGAATATGCCAATCCGGTCTACACGTGTTTTGTGGATTTGGAGAAGGCGTATGATCGGGTTCCCCGGGAGATACTGTGGGAGGTGCTGCGAGAGTATGGGGTGAGGGGGTCTCTATTCAGGGCCATCCAATCTCTGTACTCCTAAAGCGAGAGCTGTGTCCGGGTCTTCGGCAGTAAGTCGGACTCGTTTCCGGTGAGGGTTGGCCTCCTCCAAGGCTGCGCTTTGTCACCTATCCTGTTTGTGGTAGTCACGGACAGGATCTCACGGCGTAGCAGCGGGGGAGGGGGGCTGCGGGTTGGTGGGCAGAGGATTGCATCACTGCTTTTTGCAGATGATGTGGTCCTGATGGCATCATCAGTCTGCGACCTGCAGCACTCATTGGATCGGTTCGCAGCCGAGTGTGAAGCGGCTGGGATGAGGATCAGCACCTCCAAATCTGAGGCCATGGTTCTCAGCAGGAAACCGATGGATTTTCTACTCCAAGTAGGAAATGAGTCTTTACCCCAAGTGAAGGAGTTCAAGTATCTCGGGGTCTTGTTCTCGAGTGAGGGGTAAAATGGAACGAGAGATGGGCCGGAGAATTGGAGCAGCGGGTGCGGTGTTGCAGTCGCTTTATCGCACCGTTGTGACAAAGAGAGAGCTGAGCCAGAAGGCAAAGCTCTCAATCTACCGGTCTATCTTCATTCCTACTCTCACCTATGGTCATGAAGGGTGGGTCATGACCGAAAGAACGAGATCGTGGATACAAGCGGCGGAAATGAGTTTCCTCCGGAGGGTGGCTGGCATCTCCCTTAGGGATAGGGTGAGAAGTTCAGCCATTCGTGAGGGACTCGGAGTAGAGCCGCTGCTTCTTTGCGTAGAAAGGAGCCAGTTGAGGTGGTTCGGGCATCTAGTAAGGATGCCACCTGGCCGCCTCCCTAGGGAGGTGTTCCAGGCACGTCCAGCTGGGCGGAGGCCGCGGGGCAGACCTAGGACCAGGTGGAGGGATTATATCTCCACACTGGCCTGGGAACACCTTGGAATCCCCCAGTCAGAGCTGGTTAATGTGGCCCGGGAAAGGGAAGTTTGGGATGCCCTGCTGGAACTGCTACCTCCGCGACCCGACCCCGGACAAAGCGGATGAAGATGGAGATGGAGATGGAGACCTTTATAATCCTCAGTCTACAGAATCCTTTTCCCTCCTGAGAACAAAAACATGACATCATCTTTAACTTTTAAAGTATGATGTGTAAATGATTGTGGTGGTGATAGTTACATCCTTACCAGGCCCAGACCATAACAAAGGGAAGTATCAACAGGTGGTCAGGTTGTCATGGTGACAGTGTGACTTGAGGGGTAGTAGTAGGAGCATCCTCACACTACTGATGACCCTCTCACTACACTCACTCACTATATGGGTGAGGTCAACCCTCTTGTGTTCTGTCTCTATGGTCTCATTATTCAACATATGAATTGTAAGATATTATTATCTTAAGATAGACAGACACTGTCTTATACTATCAATACACATTATATTTTATAGCCAGAGAGAACACGTGTATGAAGGTTGTGACAGCATCTGTCCAGTAGAGGGCGCTGCAGGACCATGGTGGGGAGACCTTCAGCTGGTTTATTATGGATTGGTGACAGGTGTGTTCAATCTAATGATCAGTGAGATGAAGGTTATTTATGGGTGTCTGTCTGTTTCAGTAGGGGAGGAGGAGTCTCTGCTGAGGAAGAAACTGACAGACCGACGGGCAGGAATAGTCTGCAGTGTGTGTATGTGTGTCAATAAACGGGTGAAAACCCAGAACAGTAATCAGTGTTGTCTCAATCTGTGCCCCAGGACTCTTAACAGTGTGCTTTGTACTTTTGTAAACCTTTGCTATTAGCAGACCATTAGATTTAATTGGTCCTGTTTCTTGTGGTTTGGGCGTCTCGGCCGCACCTTTACCTGGCCAACACAAACACCTGAGATCACCTGACCTCACCCAAGCAATCAACGCCAGCACACAGAGCTGCAGCCCAGCATTTCATCAGCCTTGTTGGACCTGATCTGCCTGCTTGGTTTCAGCACCAGGGACAGCGCTGCAGCAAGGGAGAAGCACTGGGAGACAACTCATTGATTTATGAACATAATCCACAGACTAAACCCTGCTCTATTGCAACTGAGGTTACCGTTTCTCTTGGCCTCCGAGTTGCTCTGAACTATTGGCCATTCCTATACAGTCAAACAGATGGCATTCAAGCTGAACAGTAAAACGTGTTTGCTCAAATCAATAAAAACACTTTCTGGACGAGTCAGGAAAACTTTGGGGGACATGGAAATAAGTTTAAACATCCAAAACAGTGAACTGTTCCTTTAAGGTTCCACTGAAAGGACAAGCATTCTTTCAAATAAAGGATTAACATACAATTAGATGTAGGACAGTCCAGAGTGTAAATCAAGCTGTTTAGACAGGAAAGTTGTTTGTGCAATTGGGTTATTTTTTCAGAACCCACTGAATCAGGAAGTTTTGATAAGCCTGTTAAAGTAGTACTCTCTGAGGTCACCATGACAACACAATGTGAGACTGTTGTCATGGGGAGTGGTGGCGCACCCTTTATGGTGTAACTCTGTGTTTCTGGGTAGTTGATTGGTTTCACCTGTCCTCGTTTGTTTGTGTCATTATGTCCACCTGGGTTCTTTGTGTTTTAGGTTTGTATTTATGTCCTGTCCCTGGTTCATTCATTGTTGAATGTCACGTGCTTTCAAGCTAACATTTTGTTCCTGTGTTTTGAGAAATAAATTACGGCTGTTTGAAACAGCTATGACCTAGATGCTGACCTCAACTTGTAAAACCCTAGTGTCTTTATTAATAATAACAATAATGTCATTAATACCATTTATTGGTGTGTGCCTTTTAGGACAATCGAGGTCACCATACGACATACAGTTTATAGAGTAACAGAAATATCAAAAATAGCACATTACTGGCTGAGTATTAAAAGGAAGATGTAGGCATGTTGCCATAGACACCCTTTTCTTGTTCCTTTTTCCTGATCCTCTGATTGGCTGAGAGGTTCATTCCCCTCCCACTGACACTGGAGAGGTTGTCATAAACAGGGGCGGGGCCATCAGCCTGCTGGAAGACACCACAGTGTTTGTGTTTAAAAACAGACTGGAGGGTAAAACAGCAACTATGAACATCATCTCTAGATTCTACTGTGACTGAGTGTCAGTGAGAACTCACATCTTTGTTCACAGCTTTCTTGTCTTTCTTCCTGTGGGGGCGCAAAGAGTACAATCTCATTAAAATGGTAGTTATTCAACATCAGACCTCTTAAACTAGTCTTTTACAAAGTACTTTCAGGTAACAAAGTGATTTTAAGAGAAGAAAACACCAAAATCATCCTGTATGTTACTCTTCCAGATGTCACTCAACCTAACAAGTCTGACATTATTTTGTCTCACCAGTACCAGATCAGAACCATGATGAGGGTCAGCACCACCAGGACAGAGACTCCAGCTCCAGCTGAGACAGCAACAACACCAACACTGCTGTCTGAGGAGGACAAACACACTGCAGATATTTCACTGTAAGAATGAGACCATCCCAGCATCATGAGAAACATGAAATATGTAGAATATTGAGCTTGATCTTGCTGAAACCGTGGTGGGGTTTACTGTGGCAGTCAGCTCAGATAAACAGGAAGTAGACAGGAAGACAGAAAGGGATCAGTGAGAATGTCTAATTCCTGAATAAAAGAAGCTACAACTACTGTAGGTTGTGTGTCAACTATCTCTGTTAACATTAGCATGACTTAATCCTAGAACCATGTTATCATGGTCTGGTACTAGGTCAGTGTCTCTTCATCCACAGTGCTGTAGAGTGTAGAGATATACAGCACCTTGTAATATAAGCTCCACCAGAGTAGAGTTATTTTCCCCCACTGAGTTCCTGGCCTGACAGAGGTACTGTCCAGTCTGGGAGGGGTCCAGAGAGGCCAGAGACAGCACCTGTCCTGACCCTACCAGGGAGCTGGAGCTGGGAGGTCCAGTCCTCCTGTACCAGGTGTAGCTGTCTACTGCTGGGTTGGCATCACTGCTGCAGGTCAGAGTCACACTGCTGCCCTCTGCCAGACTGCCTGAGGGACTGACCTCCACTCTCACATTCACTGGAGCATCTGATTCAAACATTAGAATGAACTTATTATCTTTTTCTTTTTAAATTTCATTCACTGAAGAGAACATTTGAAAGTTAATTGACTTAAGATTTGTTTGAATATTTCTTTCACATTGAATATTCAGAACCACAGGGTCAGATCTGACTGTCTCCTGTCCTTTAACAGCACAGGTGTAGCTCCCAGCATCCTCTCTCCCAGCCTGGAACTCTGGGTTTGGTACTGGTTGTCCATCTCTGAACCAGACCATGGTAGGATTACCATTCAGGTTACATGTTGTTTTACAGGTCAGAGTCACCTTCTCTCCTTCTCTCACAGTGGTGGGGTTTACTGTGACAGTCAGCTCTGATCAACAGGAAGTAGACAGGAAGACAGAAAGGGATCAGGGAGAATGATTTCCTGACAATAGAAGAAGCTACAGTTATATAGTAGTTATAACTACTGTTGGTTGTCTTTCAACAATCTCTGTTAACATGAGCATGACTTAATCCAAGAACCATGTTATTATGGTCTGGTACTAGTTCAGTGTCTCTTCATCCACAGTGCTAGACTCTCTGTACTATCACTGCTAGTCAGCTGCTTAACAGGAAGCAAACGAGTCATCTTGAATTAATAATTGGCAACAAAATAAGCCATTGATATTGGATATGTAAATTACCTGTCAGAAGAATTAAAAGTCTGCAACTGTTCCATCCATTGGGTTGTTTTGTATGATTATTAACCACCTCAAACCTAAAGTGGTAAAATCCTTCATCACTGTCCTGTAGGTCACTGATCCTCAGGCTGCAGTCCTGCTGGTTATCACCAATATATTCAACACGACCTTCATATGAAGGGAGATCAGAGAGGGGAGTCTCAGTCCATTTGCTTCCAATGGATACGTCTTTATACCAGGTTGTCATGGTGACATTGTGACCTGAGGGGTAGTAGTAGGAGCATCCCAACACCACTGATGACCCTCTCACACAACATGGAGATGGATTGGTAACGTCAGTCCACCAATAAGTAGTACCACACCCAACACCTGAAAAACCCACTCAACTAGTAAAACATGAGTTAACAGATGCAACAGTTCATCAATTCAGATATTAATCTGTGTCCTTTATGCTCATCATATATTTGATAACCTGCAGACTGAAATTAATATATTGTTCTATGAAAGGAGCTAAAACCCATAGGGATTATTACGTGTATCATTCTCCTCACCTGGTATCAGAACCAGAACCACCAGAACCACACTGGTCATCTTCAGGATCCACATGACATCAGCATACAACACCTGGATACAGGACACACCACACCCTGTTCAAAGTGGTCAGGTAATCCAAAGGTCTTTGTTCCGTTCCGTGTTTTGTCTCTCACCCCCAACTACTTTCCTCAGCTCAGGTGCCCATCTGTGATTGGTCCATTATTACTTCAGTTCTGCCTCTCATCAACCAATCATCCGTCACTCCACCCTATATAATCTGCTGTTTTGCTGTCTGTCAACATATGGGCATCGCTACTCTGTTTGTTCAGTCCTGTGTGTTGAGACTATTAGAGTTTGTCACTCAGACAACACAGCTCTGTGTGAGAACAAAACGTGTGTATTGTTGGGGGTCTAATGTTGTTCTTATCTCCTCATGAAATATACCTGTGGTAATGTCTGATTTCTAATCATATCACAGGGTGTACGTTTACTGAGAACCTCTCTTAGTCTGTCTGAATAGAACCAGCAGTACTCTCCCTTGTGCAGAGTTTGTGTGCTGAATGACTGACTTCTGCTCTGACAACTATAGAGATAAATAGTAACTGCATGTAAAGTTAGCCGCCCAGTGTCAGAGAGAACCACTAGTTTAACACCTCCCTCACTTTCTATGAGGAACTGCAGCTTCTTTAAATACAAAAAAAGCAACATTTGAGAATCATGACTTCTGCTCTGACAACTAAACTGTATAGATGAATAGTAACTGCATGTGACGTTGAAGGCCCAGTGTCAGTGTGAACCACTAGTCTAGCACCTCCCTCATTTCCTATGATGACACCTTCAGTACACAGAACATTTAACAACTTGAATTCTTCAAAAAACATGTCTCAGATATAATTTTGAAAAATGCAACATGTCAACCAGAACACAAAACACGTAATTGAAAAAAGGACTGAAAACTGTTTCTGTCTATTCAATTGACAAAAGTTCTCAACAGACATCTGCAAACACATACTTGTCGACAATGTTATACTGTTGGTTTAATAAAACACTATAAAAAACATTTTCCTCATCAAAACGAAAGGGTAAACTGAATATGCAAAGCAATCATATCACTCTAGACAGCGATTGAATGCCAATTCTACTGGTACATCTTTAGTCATTGTTTTAGATTAATCTCTGAGGTTAATGTTACAGTTCTGAGTTCTCAAAACTACATGTTAAAGTAACTACATGGGAAGATAAATCTGAAGTTGTAGTGAGAACCAGAATTTCACCCCAAAATGCTCACCCTCCTTTGTAGTCCGTCTGCAGAACGACTGACTTCTGTTCTGACATCCATACGTATAAATAGATACTTGGTATCTACAAGGAAGTTAGAGTACTAGTGGTGTTACCCAGCATTTTAACACCTCTGCCCTTACTTCCATGCTTCACACAATCACTTTATAGAGAAAACTTATCAACAACTTTAACATACTGTATTTAAATAACAAAAACTAAAGACACTTTTATTTTGTCTAGAAAGAAGAAAATCCCCCAGAAAATTTAAACGTCTAAAAATTAAACTTCTCGTAATGAAAACATTTTCTTTTTTGTATTGACATAAAGATATCTTGGTGTACAATGTAATATAGTGAAATAAATGCTAACTCATACAACTGATACATCTTTGGAAGCTGATGCAGTTCGACGTGAGGTTTCTTTTGCAGTTTGATGTTCTCAGCACTAGGGGAGCAAATCCTCTGAGCACAACTAGGCATCTATTCAGCTCTACAACACAACTAGATTATAGAATGAGAGTCCACTGAAATAACATCAATGGAATATAGAATGTGATAGGGTGGTGGATAAAGCTTTAAAGTTATGAATACACTCTCATTGCATGATTAATTTTTGATTAATATCTAAATTATTTTAAATGTAACAACATTAACATTAACACGTGAAAAGAAAAACAACAAATAAATGCATAAACATAATAATGGCTACTATTACAGAGGGAATCTATACTGGAATGTTTAAGTGGTAGACACTAGCAACTATAAGCAAAGTCTCAGTACCAGTGTGATGCAGTTATATAGCACCGACACTGGGAGGCAGTACATACACATGATTCAGTCTTTAACATATTGTAGACACGTCCAACAATCAGCCTTTTACATCTGGCCTTTCAACAATCATTGTTATGAGATTAAACCTGTTAAAGTGGATTGTTTTATCAGTCTAACAAAAATAACAGAAGTACAGTTGAAAGATTAAAAGAAACTAGAGACAAAAGAGAAACTGTCAGGTGTTAGGTCCCTCCTCAGCCACCAGAGGGCTGTTCAGCACCATGGACAAGTCCTGGAAAAGACTGCGCCTCACCAGGCCTATCATTCATGATTAAGCATCATTGTTTCCAACTGTGTTACTTTGTTTCTATTGCATCATTGTTTCCACCTGTGTTACTTTGTTTCTATGACATCATTGTTTCCACCTGTGTTACTTTGTTTCTATGACATCATTGTTTCCACCTGTGTTACTTTGTTTCTATGACATCATTGTTTCCACCTGTGTTACTTTGTTTCTATGACATCATTGTTTCCACCTGTGTTACTTTGTTTCTATGACATCATTGTTTCCACCTGTGTTACTTTGTTTCTATTGACCCTTTGTATTCCTTATTGTATGCATTATGATGCCAGCTGGTAAAAAGATCTACCAGAGCAATTGCCAACTTATC
Organism: Galaxias olidus; assembly: GCA_026901105.3. NCBI lineage: Eukaryota > Metazoa > Chordata > Actinopteri > Galaxiiformes > Galaxiidae > Galaxias > Galaxias olidus. The sequence continues at coordinate 20,156 of JAPMUY010003322.1, forward strand.
CCGGGTGCCTGGCAATTACCGTGACTTTGTTGCTGTCTTCTGCAAGGCACACAGCTATGTGCTTCCTCCACATCAGGTGTTTGACCTCCCCATTGAATTGACCTCCTACCAGGGACCATGCCTCCTCGGGGGCCCACTTTCACCGTCTCTGCACCTGAACACCAGGCCATGGAGAAATACATTGAGGAGGCGTTGGCGGCCGGGTTCATTCTATGTTCCACATCTCCAGCTGAGGCTAGTTTCTTCTTTGTGTACAAGAAAACAGGAGACCTCCATCCATGTATTGATTATCGAGGGCTTAACAATGTAACCGTCAATAACGGGTCCGAACAATAACAGAGCGACTTCAAGAAACAGCTTGCTTTACCCAGCTCCATCTACGTAGAGTCTACAATCTGGTGCACATATGAGAGGGTGATGAATGGGAAACCGCCTTTAACACCTCAATGGACACTATGAAAACTTCGTAATGCCCTTTGACCTCACTAACACCCCGACTGTTTTCCAGGAGCTTAGTAACCATGTGCTACGGGACTTCTTGGACCAGTTTGTCTACGTGTATCTGGATGGCATCCTGGTGTTCTCTGGTTTAGAGGAGGAGCACATCAGGCACATCTGGGCCGTCCTCCAGCTGTTTGTGAAACAAGAGAAATGCGCCTTCCATGTCTAGCAGATATCATTCTTGGGGTACGGGATCTCCAACGGACAACTAGAAATGGTCCCCTTCAAGGTGCGTGTGTTCCAGGAGTGTCCCGTTCCTGATTCAGTCAAGGAGGTCCAGAGGTTTCTGGGATTTGACAATTTCTACAGACGGTTCATTGGGGACTTTGGCACCCTGGCCCTGCCTCTCACCGACCTGACCTGAAAGTCTGCATATTGTTTTCCCTCCCTCGCCCAAACTGGCTTTCGACCTCAAGCAGTGCTTCATTTCGGCTCTTATCCTGCAGCTGCCCGACCCTAGCCATCCTTTAGTGATGGAGGTGGATGTCTAAGAGGTGGGAGGGGGGCAGTTCTTTGCCAGCGCTGCCTTCCCGATGGGAAACTCCGTCCCTGCACCTACTTCTCTCGACGCCTCTCTCCAGCCGAGCAAAACTACAATATAGGAGACCGGGAGCTACTCGCTGTCAAACTAGCACTGGAGGAGTGGAGGCACTGTCTGGAGTGAGCTTACCACAAAAATCTGAAGTTTATTAGAACAGGAAAGAGGCGAAACCCCAGGCAGATGGGGTGGGCTTTGTTCTTTGAACAATTTGACCTACTCATTACTTAACGTCTGGGGTCTAAGAGCGGCAAGCCTGACACCCTGTCCCAGAGGTCGGACTCTTCCACCCGTTCTCCAATGGAAGACACCATTGTTCTGACCTCCAGGATCGTAGCTCTGGTCCAGTGGGAGGAAGTGGAGGGAGTTCATCATTTGGCCCTAGGCACCTAGGCCCCCCTCGAAAATGTTGTGTACAAAACGACAGCACAAGTGGTGCAATTGCAAATCCCAATCAAAAGACACAAGCATTTGAAGAAAATATGTTTCACACACAGAACTGGACATTTTAATTTAGACAGGCATTATGTGAGGACCACTGGATAGAATAAACAGTTATGACTTGTGTCCTAAGCTTGCCAGCACTATGGGGCTTGATCCCAGTCTGGAACAAGTCGGGTAAAAATGACATTCTTTGCAGCACAAGAGTGACAACTCAGAAGAAAGACACAAGGCAGAACAACCAGCGTTGGCTACAAATACACTTAAAACATCATTTTATTTGTAGTTCACATTTCATACACAGCTACTTCAAAGTGGTCAACAAAAGGTAAACCGGCTCAGGATCTCTAAAAAATATATATTAAAATAAACTTTAGCTTTGACAAAAAATTTGACATTAGCTCTTCCTACGTTTATTCTAGTGAAATAGTGCAAAAATATTGAAAATTGGAATTCATTGTCACCTAATATAATAAGTGGGCCACATTATGTGACGGAAAGATATGTGGCATAAAGTTTAGATTAACAGTCTTATTTACAACAAATGGTCATCTGGTTATTGAAAAAGCTTTCTGCAGTTACTTGTTTATACCTCTAGATGGCACTACTTTGTTTTTTATCATTTGAAATCTTTCATTGGTCACATATCTAGTTTCAGTTCCCCATCTAATGTTGAACCACATCAGCGTAGATGAGAGAATCCTCCACCACCTGTGGTTTCCTACACCTGAGGAACCAAACATATCCAGCTGTTAACATCCTGAACACAGACAAGTTAAACAGAAGCTCATGCCACTACATTCATACTGTGTGACTCCATAACTGTCCTGTTTTAATACTAACTTACTACAAGATTATAATTCACATTTACAGATCTGACAACATGATGAACATACAGTGGGTGGTTGGGTCCGGAGGATTCCTGAGGGTGTGGACTGTGGTGTGGAGGTCTGGTCTGTCTGGGTTTCACTGTAGAGTAGAGAACCTGGTCTGCCTCCTGGACTCTGAGGGCCTGTGGAGCAGACTGGAGTTGATCCTGTGGGTTTCCCGAAGACTCTGTGTGGTTTGGAGGTCGGCTCCCTCTGGGTCTCACTGTCACTGTAGAGTAGAGAACCTCCTCCTCTCCCTGAGACTTGGAGGTCTGGTTATGAGGTAGAGTAGAATAGATGACAGTTTGACAGAACAGAGCAGAACAAAATGTTACCTAGAGAAATATACTGAAAATTTCCACACACTCAATAAAACTATGCCCATTCCACTTGAAAGACATTTTTTAGGACTTTATTTCAAACTAGTGGTAAAACCAATACTCATCAATCTTAACCTCATGTTCTCCTAGCAAACTGGTCTGATCTGGTCTGAAGAGAAGGATATAGAATATTGAGTCTGATCTTGCTGAAACCTTGATTGAACAATGTATAAAATTCCAAAAATGCAGTATGTAATAAAAAATGCACTTGTTTGAATATTTTACTCACATTGAACATCCAGAACCACAGGGTCAGATCTGACTGTCTCTTGTCCTGTAACAGCACAGGTGTAGTTCCCAGCATCCTCTCTCCTGGCCTGGAACTCTGGGTTAGGTACTGGTTGTCCATCTCTGAACCAGACCATGGTAGGATTACCTGGCAGGTTACAGCATGTGGTGCAGGTCAGAGTCACCTTCTCTCCTTCTCTCACAGTGGTGGGGTTTACGGTGGCAGTCAGCTCTGATCAACAGGAAGTAGACAGGAAGACTGAAAGTATCAGTGGGAATGTCTGATTTCCTGACAATAGAAGAAGATACAATTAAATGTCAGCCAAAACTACTGTTGGTTGTCTTTCAACAATCTCTGTTAACATGAGCATGATTTAATCCAAGAACGATGTTATCATGGTCTGGTACTAGGTCAGTGTCTCTTCATCCACAGTGCTAGACTCTCTGTACTGTCACTGCTAGTCAGCTGCTTAAGAGGACGGAAATGTTTTATCTTCAACAGAGCCACAGATAACAATTGGATATTGTCTTTACCTGTAAGATAAAGATAAATTGACTTTAGACTGTTCCATCCATTGTGTTGTTTTATATGATCATTAACAACCTCAAACCTAAAGCTGTAATATCCTGCATCACTGTCCTGTAGGTCACTGATATTCAGGCTGCAGTCCTGCTGGTTATCACCAATATATTCAACACGACCTCCATATGAAGGGAGTTCAGAGAGGAGAGTCTCAATCCATTTGCTTCCTATGTATCCTTCTATAGACCAGGTTGTCATGGTGACAGTGTGAACTGAGGGGTAGTAGTAGGAGCATCCTAACACCACTGATGACCCTTTCACACCACATGGATATGTATTGGGAGGTCAATCTTCCAATCAGAAAGACCACTCTAACCTCCTGGGAAAAAACAACCAGTAAAAAATGAGTTAACAGATACAACAGGTTCGTCAATTCAGATATGAATGTGTATCCTTTATGCTCATCATATATTTGATAACCTCCAGACTGATATTACTATATTGTTCAATAAGAGGAGCTAAGACCCTACAGGGATTATATTGTGTACCATTCTCCTCACCTGGTATCAGAACCAGAACCACCAGTACCATACTGGTCATCTTCAGGATCCACATGACATCAGCATACAACACCTGGATACAGGACACACCACACCCTGTTCAAAGTGGTCAGGTAATACAAAGGTTTTTGTTCTGTTCCGTGTTTTGTCTCTCTCCCCTCCATTCTCCAACTACTTTTCTCTGCTCAGGTGCCCATCTGTGATTGGTCCATCATTACATCAGTTCTGCCTCTAATCATCCAATCATCCGTCACTCCACCCTATATAATCTGCTGTTTTGCTGTCAGTCAATGGATGGGCATCGCTATTCTGTTTGTTCAGTCTTGTGTGTTGAGACTATTAAGAGTTTGTCGTTCAGACAATATAGCTCTATGTGAGAACAAAACGTGTGTGTTGTTGGGGGTCTAATCTCCTCATGAAATATGGCTGTGGTAATGGCTGAAATCTCATCATATCACAGAGTTAAGTTTGAATAGAATCTCTCATAGTCTGTCTGAATAGAACCAGCAAACAATGCTCCCCCTAATACAGTCTGGAGAATGACTGACGTCTGCTCTGAGAACTATAAATATGAAAATATGAACAGTAACTGCATGTGAAGTTGATGGCCAAGTGTCAGAGTGAACCACTAGTTTAACACCTCCCTCACTTGATGACACATTCAGTTAATATAACATTAGAACTTTAATATCTTTAGATTCATAAAAAAACAAAATGTATCTGCTATAATTCATAAAAAAGTGTACCATATGTCAACAAGAACTCAAACATGTAACTGAAAAAATGACTGAAAACTGTTGCTTTCTTTTCAGTTGATTAGAGTTCACAACATACAACTACAAGCACATACTTGTCAACAATGCCATACTGTTAGTTAAATAATACAATTATTAAAAACATTTAACTTCAATAATAGAGTAGACGGAACACTTGCAGCTCACATACTGGTGTACACGACAGTATACAGTGAATTGAATGCTAACTCATGCTACATCTGTATTCACTGTTGTAGGTGAAAGTCTGAGGTTAATGTTGCAGTTTTTTTTCTTCAAAACTAGATATAAAGTAACCACATGGTGAAATGAAGCTAATGTTGCATTGAGAACCAGTATTTTAACCAACAATGCTCACCTTATTGTAGAGTCTGTCTGCAGAATGACTGACTTCTGTTCAGACATCCATATGTATTAATAGATGCTTTGTGTCTACAAGGGAAGTTAAATAATTAGAGGTGTTACCAAGCATTTTAACACCTCCTACCTTACTTCTTAGCTTCATACCAGCAGTTAGAAGAGAAAACTTATCGACAACTTTAACATACTTTTACATTTACATAAAAGCATTTTTAGACACATTTTTGACAAATGTGTGAAAATAAAATTATTCAATAGAAGTTCAAAACTCAATAGAATTTTTTTTCACTTTATAATTGAAACATACAGTTATGAAAACATTGTGCTCTTTTTATTGTACTGACATAAAAACAATGTTATACTGTGTGAACTAAATGCCAACCGACACTACTTTCATTTTTTGTAGCTGTACAAAGTATGAGGTTAATGTTGCAGTTTGGTGTTCTAAACACTAGGGGAGCAAATCAGTTCTTACTCACCAACACTAGGAGGCAGGACATACTCATGATTTAGACTTAAATATACTGTAGACATTTATGGACCCGCCTTGATGAGAGGACTGACAGATTGCATTTGAATTTTCATGTTTCGTCCTAAAGAGAGCATGGTGACTTGAAAATGAAAATGCAATAGACTCGTAGCGCTGATTCGCGTATTGCATTTGAATTTTGTCCACTGCACAGCGTAGTACTGAAGATGAAGTCTTTGAAAATGCAATGGCAAATGCGATTTCCTTTTAATTTTCATATTGTTTGACAACTGCGTTTAAATTTTAATTGTGACATAAATAATGCTTGCACAAATGGAAAATGAGAATACATTTTTTATATTGCATTTTAATTTTCAAGTTTGAATTAACATTTGAATATTGTCTGCAGGATGGCGGGGTAGGACTTTGAAAATGTAATGTCAAACAGCTTTTTCATTTGAATTTTAATATTGACACACAATACCCATTGAAGCATTTGAAAATGCAAATGGAAATGGTATTTTTGCATTTTCATTTACATTTTGTCTCAAATAACACATACGAATATGGAAAGTGATAATGCTATTGTGGAATTGCTTTGCATTTTCAAGTTTACATTTTCATTTGAATAAAGTCCCTTATGGGCTTCCATAGACATTAATTGTAGATAGGTCAAACAACAGTGAGCCTTTTACATCTGGCTTTTCATTGAACATTTATTTTTGACTGAAACAGTTAACGTGAAGTGGTATCAGTCCAGCAGAATGACTGAAGTACAATTTTAGGTTTTAAAGAAAAGAGAACT
>JAPMUY010003323.1:0-80000 GCA_026901105.3 Galaxias olidus
TCTGTCAGAGGTCAGTGGAATATATTATACTGCCACACAATGGGATGCTGTTTAGCCTCCTTGAGTTTTGTCTGTCAGCGAGAAGGTTTAATTTACTTAATACCTCTGTTGATCAGTCACCTAGAGGGACTAAGAAATCACTTCATCAGCATGTAGCTGCCTTGTCAAACTGAATGTTGGGGACCATAGCCTGTCCGCTAGGTGGCAATAGAAACAGAGCATTTTGATCTCATCATTTGTGCTCTGTCTAAATTTTAATGTTACTCAATGCTTTTCCGATGATATGCTTACAATGACATGCTTCAAAGTAGTATCTTGGAAGGGTGGTTCTGTATTCATACCTTGCCTAATAGGAAATGTGCTACAGTGTGTCCTTTCTTCGAGACTAAGGCTGTTGAGTTACAGTACCGCCCACCACATTGACTGACTTGCCTTGTTCAACGGAAGCAGTCATTGAATGAGTCATTATGTGATGGATGCTAAAGGCTAGTTTGTTTAGCACTGTGTCAGCGCTGTGGAATGGCTCTGCTACCTTTTAATCTACTCATAGCCCCTTCGTCATTGATCACTATCTGCTCCTAATGGACTGTGAGACTTAGGCCTCCGGTTTTGAGCTGTGTACACAAACTGAATCCAAAAATGGGCAATACTTCCGAAGTACTGTTTAAGAGGTTAAAAGGAAACTACTCTCAAATATTTAGATTTCCCTCAATGAATGTTTTTCTTGGTTGAAGGAGGAAAAGGTTGGCACGGTTTAAGAACAAGGTTTAAGAACTATAATAGAGGCTACCGATACTATAATTTACTACTATCAGTTTCATTTTCAGAATTGTTTATTTTAGGCTCAATTCCAGTTATTAGGGAAGACTGGGGGTTAGGTATTTGAAATATTTGCAAAAGAGTTTTTCAGTTGGCTACCTGGTTTTTCTGGCTTGGGCCAGAAAAAACACATTCTCACAAGAGAAGATTGTGTTGGACTCCCTCCACTGCATCCTAAAATACTTCACCATATATGGGCGCAGGCTTCCCTGACGGCTTAAGATGGACTGCGTCTTTGTTTGTCTCAGAAGTCAGACTGAAAAATGTGAATGTAGGGGATAGAAGTGCACTGTGAACTCAAAGAGTCTTGTTTGACTTTTTAAAGAGTCACAGTGTTTAGGTTAGCAAAATATCAAATGCATTGGTCAGCTGCAGTAGCCCAGTAACATTGTGTTTAAATCTGTTTGTTTTCATATTAAAAAATATCTGTTGTAATTGTATTCTTAACTTCATTTGTTGCAGATGACCCTTGGCCATGACTTTGGTGCTGGGGCCTCGTGTCTAAAATGCAAGGACAAATGTGAGGGCTTTGAGCTGCACTTCTGGAGGTTGGTACCACTCTGCCTGCTCAGCGTGACTCATAAACATCTTTTATCCAGACCTCAAAAGAATGTGCTCTCTCAACAGCGGGGGTCAAAAGCTCAACATTACGCTGTCCCTGAAAGGGTTTGTCCCCTCTTCCAAACACTGAATGACTGGCCTACATAGTTCAGACTTCCTGTCTGATTTCCCTGTCTGGCTGTGCACACCAAACTCTTTGTACTGGTGACTCATTAAACATAGTGGTGTTGTCCGGCACACTAGGCAAGCATTCTTGAGTTCCCTGCAATAATCCACACAGTTAGCTTTCCTGAAGACGGCTCAACAGGTGCCCCGGTGTCCACTGGGAGTGGTTGCCATGGCGACCGCCACCACACCGTGGTACTGGAGTGGTTGGGCCGCCATGGAAGGCTGTGTGCAACAGGCAGAAACAGCCCAGGCTGTAGACTTTAAGCCATGTGCTGTGGTCTTGTGGGACCTGAAGGCTATGACCTACCCCTGGATGACTAATTAGACTGGTGACCTCACGTTTGCCTGCTTAGAAACATTTTTGACACACAAGTCACCATTGTCTGTCATATCTATGCCAGAGTGATTGTAACACCCCAGATGTCAAATTTAGTCACAATGTGTGAACCACTTTATATTGTCTAGGGAAAAGATAGGATTTGCACACCTGCTTTTCTTCGTCTGCTCAACGCATGTGTCTGTTCATGCCAGAGCATGCCTTGCAGTACTAGCTGATGACATAATCTTTCAGGGGAAAGGGGGCAAGTATTGTCAAGGCATGGCAAAGCTACAGCTATATACTGTATGCATTTACTTTTGAGGGTCACACATTAAACAAGACAATCGTTAGAAATGAAAGAATTTGATTAGACTCATAATGTGCACAGTACGGTCGGCCACAAGCAACAGAAAGGGAAAAGATTTGTCATTTTCACGAGATTATTCAAACCGTTCCTTTTTGAATCCCTTGTGCAGGAAAATCTGCCGGAACTGCAAATGTGGCCTGACGGACCACGACGTCCCGATGAACTCCGAGGAGAACAAGAAGGTGGGCAAGCTGTTCGAGGACACCAAGTACACGGGCCTCATCGCCAAGCTGAAGACGGACGGCGTACCCGCCTACGGGGGCAACGTGGTCACCATCTCCCTGGCCGGCCCCGCCACCGCCAGCCTCGTGCCGCCCAGCGCCGCCGCCGCCAGCGTTCTCCCGCCCCACGCCACCGCTAGCACGGCTCCGCCTCGCGGCTCCCCTAGCCCTGCACCGCACCACGCCACCGCTAGCCCCGCTCCAGGAGGCCCCCCGGTCCCAAGCGCTGCCAGGGCCGTGCCCGTGTCGGTGGGCGCCGCGCAGGCCAGCGTGGTGCCCGTCAGGAAGGACGCGCCCATGCAGTCGGTCACCTACGAGTGGGCACCGCCGGGGGCCAGCCAGTACTTGGTAACGCTTCACACACCGCAGAGCTCTGCTTATGTAGCTTATAGATTCAGGTGACTGATAAAAGCAGCAGTCTGTGGAAAACAAACAGTCGTTCACAAAGGGGTTGCTAGCATTATCTGCCTGTTGAAATAGGTTCTCTGAAACACTGTGAGTACAAGGTTTGACTCCAAGACTTGTGATATGAACGTCTTTTGCTTAGCGCTCTTACAAAGTTTTATATTTGATCGCTTGGCAGTTTATCAATCAATGCATATTCTTAGAATACATTTAGGTTTTGTAGGCCCATGTCCAATACGTTATTGTGGTTCAATCTTTCCTCCATTAGAGGTCAATGTCCCCTGAAACCCATAGGTTCAGTGCTCCACAGTTCTGTAGATTCCATCTCATAGACCTCATTACCAAGTGCCCTAAAATAGTGGTGATGACCAGAAAGTCATTCAAACGATGTGCAGCAGCAGCAGCAGCAGCAGCCTGCCTCCACCATCGCTTCTTTAAGCGGGTCAGCCCGGCATGCGGCCCCAACGGTCATCCCTAACGATCAGGGACAGTCCCAGCCAGCCGTCTCCCTTCAGCCCTTTTCTCACCTTCTCTGTTTGAAGCCCCTCTGCCACTGGACGTGGCTCCTCTGTGTGACTCATTTTGTCATCTCTCCCTCGTAGCTCAACTCCTGACCTGTTCTTCTCCCCGCTCCGTGGCGTGTAGGCGGTGCGCTACATCGAGCTCCTCCCCCCAGAGAAGCGTCCGGTGGCGGGCACGGAGGGTGCGGCCTACCGGCGGCAGCAGATGGCCCGTCAGCTGCCCGAGCACGACCAGGACCCGTCCATGTGCCACGAGCTGAGTCCCGCCGAGGTCAAGCTCATGCAGCAGTTTGTCCGCAAGTACAAAGACGAGGCCCTGGGCGTGGGCGACATCAGACTGCCGGAGGAGATGGCTAGAGGGGTCGGACTTGGGGACGGAGTTGGGTCAGGGGGTTCGGCCGGGGCTGGGCCTGGGGGAGTTGGGTCAGGGGGTTGGGCTGGGCCTGGGGCTGGGGGAGTTGGGTCAGGGGCCGGGGCTGGGCCTGGGGGAGTTGGGTCAGGGGGTTGGGCGGGGCCTGGGGCTGGGGCAGTTGGGTCAGGGGCCGGGGCTGGGCTGGGGCAGTTGGGTCAGGGGCCGGGGCTGGGCCTGGGGGAGTTGGATCAGGGGCTGGAATTGGAGCTGGGGGAGTTGGTTCAGGGGGTTGGGCCGGGGCTGGGGCTGGTGCTGGAGGAGTCGGGGCTGGGTCTGGGGCTGGGCCATGGGGAGTTGGAGCAGGGGCTGGTGTTGGAGGTACTGGAAGCGGTGGTGCTGGAGCAGAGTATGGCCCCAGGGCTGGGGCTGGGGTGGGAGTTGGGTATGGGCCTGGTGTTAGGGGTATTGGGGATGGTGCAGGTGCAGGGTATGGGCAAGGGGCTGGGACTGCTGGGACTGGCAGCATGGGACCTGTCTCCATGGCTGGAGCTGGAGCTTCACCTTTGTCTGGACCAGGGGCTAGGGGGCCTGGGGTTGGGGCTGGAGCTGGTGCTGGAGCAGGGTATGGGCCAGGGGCCGGGGCAGGAGCAGGGTATGGGCCAGGGGCCGGGGCAGGAGCAGGGTATGGGCCAGGGGCTGGGGATGGAGCAGGGTATGGGCCAGGGGCCGGGGCAAGACATGGGCCAGCGGCCGGGGCTAGTGCAGGATATGGGCCAGGGGCTGGGGGAACCGGGCCGGGATCTTCTGTGGGAGGAAATGGTGGTCCAGGAAGTATGGGTTCCACCGCCTTGACTGGAGACATCGGAACGCCCGGAGCTCATCCAGCTGGACTCCCGGGTCAAAGCTTTGTAAGTTTAGAATCCAAGATCCACCAAATATGTGTTTATTACTTCCTGTGTCTGTTTGATTATATTAGGAACTGTGGGTGTGTTGTTGTATAGCTTGTTGAGGACTGTCGTGTAGGAAATACGAAACTACGATATATGTATTTTTTGGGTACTTTTTCAAGATTACCTTCAAGTTCCATCTCGAGACATTTACATGGTCCCATCTCATAAAATAACAGACACCTTCCTCAAACCATTCAAAGCTGTAGTCATGGGCATGTTTAACTTTAGCCGACCCATTCTGTTTCTCCAGTTAAAGATTATACTTTCATTAGAACGAGAGAGTACCTGAACTCTTTTTCCAGCTCTAGTTCTTGCAAGGTCCTGCCTTGGCCAGAAGATGGAGCCGTGAGCCAGAACTTCGGCCAATGGAATCCTCAGTGACTCAGGCAAAGCCAGCTGGTTTTTAGTTAGCTTGGCGTGGTTGCAAAACAATGTTTCCATTTAAAGAAACTGGACTCACACAGATGTACCACAACCATCCAGACAATATGTAGGGCGTTATCGGAAATTCATTTTATACAGTACATAATGAAGAGGATGATAAGCATATTATTTGTGTTGCTACAGTGGTCTTCGTTTTGGTTCAAGGTTGCCTGGTGTAGACCAGTTTGAATATTGGGTGTCAAACCTTTTCAAACATTGTTTAGTCACCTTAAATTTTTTTTTTTTCCTCTGCACTTCCTCCCGTTCCTTTATCTTCCTGACTTGAATCTATTTCCATCAACCCACGTCTCTAAATCCTCGTTTAGTCCAAAAGCATAGAACACAGCAAAAAAAAAAAAAAAAAAAAGAAAAAGGTTTTGATTGACATCCAATAAAGATCTTGAACTAAAATAAAACAGTCCTTGCCGAGGCTCCAGAGCCCTATCCCACAGCGTGGCCCTTTCGGCCTTCCGTCTAACCCTCCTCCTGTGTCTCCCGTCTCCCCCTCCAGTCCTGCCACCAGTGCCAGAAGCCCATGCGGCAGGGCGAGCCGGCGGTGTACGCCGAGCGGGCGGGCTACGACAAGCTGTGGCACCCGGCCTGCTTCGTGTGCTGCACCTGCTCCGAGTTGCTGGTGGACATGATCTACTTCCTGAAGAAGGGCAAGCTGTACTGCGGACGCCACTACGGCGACAGCGAGAAGCCCCGCTGCGGCGGCTGTGACGAGGTGAGCGGGGGGCTCCGTGAAGAGAGGTAGACGACGCGGCGCGCTTTAGGCTTTAGCGCTGCACACCAACGTTGGACTACTCCCCGCTGGTGGTTCAGCCAGCAGCCAGTGCAGAAAGGAATTTGGGCATTAAACAAGTGTTGCATTCGCGGCGCAAGTGGGATTCTCTTACTAGGCACCGCCATAGATGTCCGTTTCTAGAAATCCCAACTAGAGCAGCCCTTTTCGTCCGTGTACAGAATGTAAACACACACAGGTCATTTCAAGTGTGTGTGTGTGTGTGTGTGTGTGTGTGTGTGTCCCTAGCTGATCTTCAGCAATGAGTACACCCAGGCGGAGAATCAGAACTGGCATCTGAAGCACTTCTGCTGTTTCGAGTGTGACTGTGTGCTGGCTGGTGAGACCTACGTCATGGAGGAGGACAAGCCTGTCTGCAAGCCGTGCTACATGAAGAGCCACGCCGTGGTAAGATAACGTGTGTGTGTGTGTGTGTGTGTGTGTGTGTGTGTGTGTGTTTTCACAGCAATGGTGTATCGACAACCCAAGGGATGTCAAGACCACCCTTGCGTGTAGATTGATGACTGAACCAGATAGGGTTTGAGGGAGACGTACCTTCCACGTAAACCGTTTCTACTCCCCCTCTCTCCCCCTCCGTGGAGCAGCGGTGTGCGGCGTGCCAGCAGCCCGTGGAGCCCGAGGCGCAGCGCGTGTCCTACGGGGAGCACCACTGGCACGCCGAGCCCCAGTGCTTCCAGTGCGCGGGCTGCTCCAAGTGCCTGATGGGGGAGCGCTTCATGGCGGCGCAGGGCTTCCTCTTCTGCTCCGTGGAGTGCAAGAAGAAGAAGAGCGCGGCCTAGGTGGGAAGGCCGAACGGAGGCTGAGAGGTAAAGCGCTGGTGCCTGAGCAGGGAAACGGCCTCGATGAGACGAAGATGGCGACACCTGGGTGAGGCGGTGAGCCGACCTCTGCTGCTCTTCAGTAACTGTGGGCTAAAGAACAGGAGAACGGGCCAGTAGGATTTGGGACCTCCTCCCCTCCGTTTCGTCCCAGTCACATGAGACTACTGCCTCTTTTTTTTCTGCTTCACCCTTCAGCCTACACGTTCAGTTCTTGTATTACTTCAGTGTACGTTTGTATAACCGACCAGCACTGACCAATTGTGGGTTCTTTTCCTCCAGCAGGTGAAACAAGTAGTGCCTAAGTTACTCTTTGGCTTGCCTTAAATATATCAACCGGTGGTCTTTTTCGATCCGGTTAATTGTGCCAACATCTCAGATTTTTCGTTTTACATTTACATTGCACTATTTCTTTTCTATTTCTCTATGAGATTTATTTGAGTTCGCCCTAGGAAATTGCAGTCTCAGTTTTTGTTGTAAGTAACGTTTGCCTAAAGTAAGCTGTTGGTGCTACTTGATAAACAACTGAAAGTGTTCTCGTTCAGTGCCACCTCGCCCACACAGTGTACTACCGAGCTGCGCCTCTGGGCTGCAGTATTATCAGCAACAACAGTGTTAACTGGCCCTGTGGAATGACTTCAAGAAAAAATCATAGCTTTTGCATGTTAAAAAAAAAGAGATGTTACACTGTCAAATTTGTGACCGAACTAGAGTTTAGGTGCCTGCACTAGGGAACACTCCAGTGTTCTTCTGTTGGCATAACTGTTGTGATGTTGTGGCTGACAGAGCATTTTCACACAAAACCCAAGGACAAACAATACAATGCCATGATATTTATAATGGCTGTTTTCTACTGTATTCTGCCCCCTCTCTGTCTTCAAATCTCCCCTGTACCCGTGTCTGTCCTGGCTTTGCTTTGCTTTTCTTTCAATGCACTTTATAATATTTTCCTTCACACTCTTAGACCCTAATAAATGTTTTTTTTGCAAGAGTTTGGTCGTCTTTTGGTTTATATGTACGGGCAGCTGTCCTCTAAGTGTTAACGGCCTCTTGTTACGACTTCATGGGACGACTACAGTTGCTAACATGCTAACACACCCCAAACTCCCACAGGGCCTTGGTGTTGCAAGCTACCTTTTTAAATGCAGCAGTTTCACACCGTTGGGACATCCGTGGCTGCTAGCGAACATTCCTTGTGGAAAAAGGACGTCAGAACGTGTTGTTTTTACCTAGAGACTGTGGAAGCGCTGCACAATTCATGGAAGCCCCGTCACTCTGCGAACCCCATTGTCCTGAATGGCAGCTGGCCCAAAGCAACGCTGCGTTTCCCTCCTTACACTTACCTTTACCAGAGCTAGTAATGAGTGTGTCCTGGTAGCCTGCAGTTAACCCTGCTAGATGCAGGGTATTTGTTCTAGTCCAACTGGAACTTGTATTGTGCTTAGGTTTTTATTGGCACTTACATTTTCATGTAGTTCCAACAAAGGTCTAATATGTTACATTTTGTTTAGTGGTTTCTCTCTCTCTCTCTCTCTGTCTCTCTCTCTCTCTCTCTCTCTCCTGATAGAAAGCAGAATGCTGACAGATCTAAATAACTGACATGTGCAGAGCTAGAACATTCATTCCTCTGTGTCCTCATTCCTTTCTCAGCCAAAGTTTGATCTATAATGCTACAAAGAGACAACCAGGCAGCCAAGCTCGTTTGTGGATGCTTTCTTCAAATGTAATCTCATTTAAGATAACATTGGAAGGAAGTTAGCTGCTGGTAGGTATTTTCAATAAATATTGTGTGTGTAAGTTAACCATGCAAACTTTCAAATACGATACAGTACAATAGCAAGCAAAGAGTCAGTCTCATGGAGAAAGAATGAGATAAAATTGTAAGTATTACTGTGCCATTCAGCCCCTTGGCTATACCCAGTGTCTTGAAACAATCATGTAACACAGAAATACTGGCTAATATAGAAGCCTCTTTGTAAGTCCAATAAGCTTTGATCCCACGGTTACTGTTGACCAATGAGATTCACCAACCACAATGCTTCTATCCTGTCAGAATTGTAGTGATCAGTGTCTTTATCACGCAATATCTTTAGGACTTTACTGAAAAGGAAAACAACAAATACAATCGTCATGTACAGCACGCGAATGGCTTAGGACTATTTTCAGATTTTCTGCAGAGGGAGCACTTTCACGTTTCCCTGGTGTTTGTCCTGTATGTGGTCACAAGTGTCAGGAGAGGTTCACCACCAAGTAGTGAGGTTAATATTGAGGTGAAATGTCTTACGGCAGCAGTAGTGCCATGTATTCACGGAGAATCCACTAGATAAAGATACGCTTAGCCGCATGGTCACTGCTTTGTTTCCCAGTCTACTCAACGGGTAGCAGACAGTCAACAGACATGCCCTGCTTTAGGGTGTGAGGAGGCCATACTATCTCATCAGTGCAAGATGTGTTATGACTGTGAGTGTTGCTAATTCCCTGGTGGAGGCCAGATGAACCTGTAGGCCTGCAACACCTCACACGGCGGCTGCATTGGTGGCCTCCTTTAAGATGACTGGCAGCTGTTAAGAAATACAAGTCTGTTGAACTAGGTAGGGAGGGACAGAGGGAGGGGGAAGAGCTCATTTCTTAGGAATGCCATAATGGTATGATGAGCTATGACCTGGAACAGTCTGTCTATCTTAACTGGTAGTCCGATAAGGGAGAGTGCAAGTTGTCTGCATTGTGAACTTCAGTTTAAGGTTAGATTCATTACATGAAAATGTACGTATGAAAAAATATACTTTTAGCTTTTGATTTTGTGTTATATACCTGATACGGTATATCAGGGTTGATAGAAAGATAACTCCAGAGTTGTTTTATGGTTTTGTGTACAAAAGTGAATCCTCCCTGCAGGCAGGGGGCTGGAGTCAGGCGGGGGTGCTAATTAAAGGACAAACAGAGGCACCTTCTGACTGACAGCTCCCTCACCTTCATGGATAAGGTGAAAGAGTTTGTTTACGATCCGTTCTGACCTGAAGCAGCAGGTTACTTTGACGCAGGGCCAGGCCAAAACCACTAGAACTGGTTTAGAGAGTCGCTTCTCGCCAATTATCCATCGATCGATTAGGAAATTTGGCTCGCTCAGATCCCCCAGAGCATGTCTGGTGGTGCTGGGCTCCGGTGCGTTTCACCGATGGAGCACGTTGACTTGGCGTCGAGCGTGGATTACCATGAAGTGTCATGTTGTTTTGCTCCGAGGGGTTTCACAGGGTTTTGTGTTGTTCTCCTCGTTTCAACCCACCTAATCTTTTCTGTTCACCTGCACAAAGGACGAGCTGAAAGGAGAGCTTTCCCCCTTTTTTTTTTCTCTCTCTCTCTCTCTCTCTCTCTCTCTCATTATCTGAGTAACCTGTTGATACTTTCTGTAATGTGTCTTTGTTCTTTAAAGATCAGCGTCCCGTTTTGAGTGGAGGGGACGTTTGGCTTTGGTGCGTGGACTCCATGCTCAGTGGAGTCCGGCAGAGAGGCCTGCTCCCAATGTGTGCATCTCTGTAGTCTCTCACTTAACAGTCAGACGGAAACCAGATTCATCCGCTGATTCATGGACTCCAAAGAGACAAAGTGGAATAGCTCTGGCACAGAGATACTGACCTCTGATAACAATAACGCTATGGAGGGTGTGCCCGAAGAAAGTCTTTCTATCGGATCTGTCTTTCATTCTGTCCTTAACGATCAATCTGTCTACCCTCTCTCTTTCTCTGGACTTTATTTACTGCAGAGTAGTAAGAAGGAAATGTTTCCTGCCAATAGAGGGCACCCTTTTTCCTCCGCACACTTTGTTATGTGTCAAATAGGACTTGCGATGCTTGGGATGTCTCTACGTGGAAAACATCTTTCCTTACAATGCAGGCACACCTGTTGTGCAAAAGGGCTGACTTTCCTTTTCATTGTTGTTTCTTTCTCTTTTCTTTATAGAAAACTCAAAGACAACATTACTTTCACTCCACTTTGAAAGTGACTGACATTCAATACTTGTGACAATAGCAGGTAAAAAGCACACAACTGTACAATCTGTGAAGTGCAATTGCTTCACTGACTCATAGCTATTCCCTTACAACTGGATTCCTCTACCCTTCTTATGTGTAAAAAAGGAAGTGTATACATTCCTCACAACAGATCTGCTTCTGGCTGACAGTTAATCCTTAGTAATGGAGTCACGCTGAAAAGCCAGTCTGCCAGTTCGTTCCCCGGTCTATGCTTTTCATTGTTGACCTGTTTTAGGCCAACATCCTGGGCTTTATTTGACACTCAGATATTTCTAATAAATGTAAAATGAATTTATGGACGTAGAACGGGACAAAACATTTTTATATTGAGTTAGATACAGCTGCTGCATCAACCCTGTGAGTCACGTTGACCTACCTAACAACCAACGTCTTTCAGAACTATAAAATAGCTACTAGAGTCGTAGTACACTCAACGAAGAGCAAATTGTGAATTCACTTCCTGATCCTCCATTTATGGAGTGGGCTCTCTCTAAACACTGTTTGCACAGCAGCTGTAAATCACAGGCTAACTGCCTTTCTCATAGTGCATGGTACAGGACTAAAGTTGACTGAAGCAGGGCCTCGCTCATGGAGTCTCAAGGATGGAATGGAAAATCTGAACCGTCTAGGTCTCTGGTGAAAGCAGGGTTTCAGGGACTGTTTAGAAAAAAAGTGACAGGTAGTTGACATACCCCTTGCTTGAACTCGTTAAGATCTTTGTATGCACGTCGACTTTTGTCTTCACAAGAAACAGACCATGATAAGATGAGCATAGGTTTCAGTGATAGTTGGCTGTTGTCATTAGCTTAGAAAAGGCATGGATAGACGTGCCAATGTTTGATGAAATATATAATACTTTCATACCCAGGGTTTAAGAAAGTACATTCAAATATCGTTTACATGCAAGTAATATATATTATTTCCTACAACCACATTGCAACGTTGACCGTTAACATGAGCCGTTGTACCCAGACTCTCATTACAAGTTTCCCTTTCCTGCCATTGTCAACCCGGGCTTCCTCTTTCCAAAGCTGGAATCTGGAAAAAGCTGTGCACGAAGGCAAGCCCTATTGTGCTTGTCCCCTGGCTGCAGTGCTAGCCTTAAGCAGTGATTGCCTTGTCACGGCCAAGTCTTTTTGGGTCGCTACTACAGGGTGTATTTGTGAGAGGCACGGATGCTAGCCCATAACAATGTAATCGTACAGTCCATTTTCACCCATATGCATTTCAATGGTTTGGCAGCAGATTCCGGCAATGGGTAAATTGCCAAGCATCAACCCTACATATTGAATGTGATTTACATGTAATACTGTCTTGTGCAGGAAATACAGATGAATTAACAGCAGTTAAGTGTGTGAGTTGAGTTTGTATGCATGTGAGCACTTACTGGGTTCTGTTATTACTCTGCTTTTAATGAGAGGATTACACTACTCTGCCAAACGGAACGGAACAGTGGAAAAATGTGGAGAGTCTGTTGGAGAGCAGCACTTCATTCCTGGAAGGGAACAGTGCCCTCGTACTGAGGCACAGTGGGCCAGTGTGCCCGCACCAAACACGACTCCAACAAACCTCTGGTGGATGACTTCACAGGTGACCTGCCTAAAGTGCCTTAAACGCTGTGTAAACTAGACACTAGACATGTGTGAACTCTGTATATGCGGTGTGGCGAGTCAACAAAATAGGTTTGGGTTAGGAACTTTAAAATGTTAGCACTCTATGCTAGACTACATGTTATCCATACGGGACATGTCTTGTTTGAACTCTGTGTCCCACAATCCTAAAGTGTTCATTTCTTCCGCCTTTAGTGGCACGCATGAATCTTTTCTATCAGTGAACCTCGATCCATCTTTGTAAGGATCCTGTGGGCAGACCTAGATAAGAATTCCTGCACAGACTTTGGCAAAACCCCGGAACTGATTTTAAGAGCCAGTAAACGTCCTCCGTAGGAATGTGAGGCTGCCTTGTACGGTCATAAAAATCGAGCGCCGCTTCTTTTTTATTCACTAAGCTTATTTTAGCAGGGATGGAGCAAGTTATGGAGCCAGTTTTGGCCCAAGCATACGGTTGATAGGGGGACGAGGGAGGGAGAGAGGGAGGGGGGAGGGAGGGGGCAGGGGGGAGGTGAGGAAAGGCAAACCCCCCCCCCCCCCCCCCCAAGACGTTTTAAAAGTGGAGGTATGGAACACCTCATGCACACACACACACTCACACCCTCAATTCTGCAACATACTGATACCGTACACACAGGACTCTGCATGCCTCCTGACCCGCCTCACATATCCCTGACCAGTTGTATCTGGTGGTCCGCCAAGCCCTTTATGCCAGCTTTGTGTATTCAGAGAGCGGGAGGACAGGCTGTGATATTTGGAGAAGCGTCCGGGATCACGGCACCGTGACCTTCTCCTCCCTCCGCTCCTCTCCCGCCTCCACTCCCGTCTCCACCGTGGAGGGTGCTACTGACATGTAGGTGCTGTGGGTACACACTCCACCACCAGGTTTCCACAGGAACGCCTCTCTGGCCGGGGGATTCCGTGGAAAGTCCATCAGTCTCTGCCTGGTACTCACTGGCTCCGTTCTTTGGCGTGGTCAGAGGGTGAAGTGTTATTCGTCCATAGGAAAGTTAGGTGTGGGCTTTGAGAGGTTAGGGGGTAAAGGGTGGGGTATGTGTGTGTTCAATACACCTCTACCACTAAATCTTCTTACTCTTAGTTCAGATGTTGAAGACGTCGCCCGTGACGGGAGAGAGGGAGAGTTTTTTTATTTTACAAATTCCCAGGGTGGATAATGAAGTCAGTGCCAGAACTGACACATTTCTCACCCCTCAGCCTTTGAACAGTGGAGACGCTTCACCTGCTACCCATAGACTTCAGCCAAAGGCCACACGCACGGAATATTCATTGAACGTTTCAAGGAGTAGCGCTACACTGTTTGCTTTGATCGATGAGAACATGAAACCCTATACTTACATTGAGCAACAATAAACAAAGGCTCATCAGGCACATACTTGCTTGAAGACAGAAGTATGGAGGCTGATAGCAAAAAACAGATAGTGGTATTTTTCATCGCCTTGTCAAGTGTAAAAGTTGGGATGGTAATTACGTCCCTGAAGACCTTTCTATTTCTGAGATGGATAAACATAAAATGAACGTCCACAGTTCAGTTTGTTATTATTCTTTTGTTCATGGAATTTTTATCAAACTAAATAAGAGACCTGTTCTGACAGGATTCCATTTCCTCCTCCCCAGACAATACACTGACTCATTCTGTGTTGTCGGTGCACCGGTTCATGCTTGTGTGAAGAATGTTTTTCTGTGTTGATGTAAGGGACAAAACAACTTCAGTCAGCTAGGGGTCGATGCTTGACCCTATTCCTCTCTGCAAAGTACCCAGAAGTGGTGTCATAACTTTTTTTTTAAACCTCAAGTGGCGTACAAAGCTTTGGTAGATCTTGCAAATTCACATTTTAGGCTTCTGTTTGTACAGTTAATTTTTATCGTATTTAATTCCCTGCAATCGGAACAATGTTATACCAAGACAAACACAAAACACTTTTTTGTTTTTACTCTTGGAGCCAGGTAATCCCTAAAATGGAATACTGTTGATGACCTACGACCCTAGTCAACCCCGCAATCAACGGTACTGGTTTAAGCATACATGTCTGAATGCATAATGGCTTTGTGTGGCCACCAGAGCTGAACTACATTTTTCTTTTTTTGCTTCTAGAAGTGCTTGAAACAGCAAGGTCAAAATCACTTTGGAATGCTGTAGCAAACTCTTTCAGAAGCAACAAAAATGAAAATGGTACTCATATTTCCTAATGAAAGGTTCTGATAAGCCAACTCGAACATTCCTTGGGAGTGTCTTAAACACTGAGGAAGCCCAGCTAAATCTTCCCCTGAGAAACGTGGACCTATGCTCTGAAGAACCCATTTGTATCGCAACTCGGTCACACCAATGTGTCATTGTGTCTGACTTGTGAAATTAAACGTTTAACACGATTGTATCACATTACTGTTTTAGTTTCAATTTAAAGTGGCGCCCTGTCACTTGCTGATGTGCTAAACGTTACTGACATGCCAATGGGCGGGGTTAAAGCAGCTCTGTACTGTAAATACGAAACACTGCTACTCTGGTGGACAAATCGAACAATCAAACAAATGGCTTGGCAGTGGACAAGGACTCCATTGCGTTCCTTTAGCTTCTCTCCGGCTCTTTGAGAGTTAGAGGCATCTGTCTTTGTCTGTGTGATAAGCAGTGTCTCCCGGGCTGGGCCAACCTGCTCTGCATCATCTGTCAGCAGTCAGACGCCAGTCCCAGGCTCCCACCACATTGCTGTCATATTCCTGCCATGAACTCACTCCCAACATCAGCCAGTCTCCCTGTCGGAGCTAGTCGGAGCTTTCTAAAGAATATTAGGAACCGACGCCTCTGTTACGGAGCAAAAACCCACAGCCTACATTGAGATGTATAGCAGACAGATACAGTAGACGAGTTAGATCCATGCTTGGCCAGTTTTTTGTAGATATTGTCCCTAAGATCTCAGCAGTTAGTTGATATAATCGAGGCGAGACGTGTGAAAATCTGCTGTCATTCTTTGCGGCCTGTGTCATCCGACCTCTGGCTATGAAGCAGTTATAATTGCTGAGACACATTCAGGCTTGATAGGCAGAGCAGAGCTTGCCTTTTTTCTCATCAGCACAGCTTCCTCAAGGCATCGGAGCGACGTATAATGGCAACAGTCTGGCCTGCCAACCATTCCACAGTTACAGAACAGTTCTGCGGAGACAAACAAATGTATTTGGGGCTGAAGATGACGGCTACTGGGGGAGATAGGATTCTTCCACCTGTTTATTTTCACTGTGTCATCCACATTCTCACGTCAAATGCAATGTGTCACACAAAAATCTCTTTGCAAGGCAACGACATGATCTTAAAAGCTACAGTGTGTAACTTGCGAAGGAACTTGACAGGACCTCTGCCTGATGGACTCTGCCACGCTGACGTCATTACAAGTCAAAGTGATGGCCAACCAACTGTCCCCTCTGTCATCACCACCAGCACACGTGTTACGGGGGGCCTGGCTGGGTCTCTTTGTCGTACCCTGGGAGCAGCCCCCCGATGACTGGCTCCTGTTTTCTCCAGCAGCTCTATGGCCCAGTGTTAGCCGGCCCGCAGTGGCTGCAAACAGTGGCCTATTGAGGCAGCCCCCGCGCTTTCCACAATGTCATTATCCAATCGCTGTCCACGTCTGAGTCTCACTCCCTCACCGGACTCCACTAAAGCAGATGGGGCGTGAAATCACTGCAAGGGGGGACACGGAATCACACACACACACACACACACACACACACACACACACACACACTCAAGCTGACTCTAATGTACTGCGCACACACCCTCGTCTGGACAGCTGGAAAATTCCTCGGCGTAACGCCTTTGACTTCAGGGAAAGGTATTCCCCCAAACCACACATGCAAAGCCCCTCGTATTAACACCAGTGCGCGCACACACACACACACACACACACACTCTGCCTCTTTGTTTGGCTTGAGGTAGCACAGCGAGTAACCTAGTGTGTAAAGAATGTGAGCCCCTCCCCATGCCTCCCTTCCTCCCCCTGGCTCTAGGTGGTACATTCCAGATCCTGAGTGAGGGTAGGCCTGGACAGGATAGGAACATACTAGCAAAACGGGGCTTCCTTTCACTTATCACTGTCAGCGGGGTGGCAGCTGGTCAAGTGGAGGTGAATGGAGCTAGTTGGAGCTTTCAAACGGCACCTTTTGAGTTTTGGTTGCGACATTGCTGCTGTCAATCCTTTCTTGTCCAGGCCTATGAGAAAATGACACTGTGGGGCATATTGAAATGTTTGGATCTTTAAAAGGGAATTCACAAATAAGTGCGACGCTGTTTAAAACTCAAGAGACAAGAAAGACTGCTCAGAGACACCTCGGGAAAGTGTCAGATTGAAATGTCGTCCGGAAAGGTTTCAGACAGAATCTGTCAATCAACACCTATTGATTCCCACAATCCAAACCGGCCACACGTATTTCTGGGTCCCTGCGGTTCAGACAAGTGGGGCGCCACGTATAATTTGCACACGTCCAGAATGTCATTGGGCCCCGAGCACCAGTTGGGGGAACTCTTTTTCCCACGATGCATGTGATGGTTTTGTCAGCGCCTGTGTAAAGCCACCAACGTTTGTCTTCCAGAGGAGGACACATCAATAGCAGAGGCCCTTCTCTCCCCATGACAGTGTCGCTTTGGAGAGAACACTTGGCCTCTATCGCGGTAATAAATCCCTACAGCTCACAATGTAGTAAACCATGGTGCTTTGCAAGGAATTGCTGCTCGTAATTCTTCCACGGTCCTCATGTGAGGCTCCCTGTCTGTCATTCCCTCTGTGTGAGCACACAGAGCCTCACCGGCTTGTCTCTCTCTCCGAGTGTGTTTGTGCCAATGTACCTTACTCTCTGTGTATTACTCTGTGTGTGTGTGTGTGTGTGTGTGTGTGTGTGTGTCTGTGTGCGTGCATGTGTGTGTGCGCGCGTGTGTGTGTGTGCGTGTCTGAGGGAGGGAGGGAGGCACAAAAGTAAAGTAACGTGTGTGTGCATGAATGTTCCTGAGAGCGTTTTCCCTGGCCGAGCTACACCTGGTAGAACCACGCCAACCGTTTCCATGGCGGCCAGATGAGGCCGGTTAGGACTGAGCTCAGTCGGAAAACACACAGTTACTCTTCTCCTGCCTGATGCAAAAGCATTTTCTCCACTCGGTTGTTTGAATTATCTCTCTTGGCGCCGCCGAGGCCATTCCTCCATATGTGGCCCGTGTGCGGTACGTTTGCCCATCCATCATCCAGCGTTTACTTTGCCTGACAGCCCCTGTGCCGCCGGCCCTGGCCCCTGGGGGGCCTCCTCATAAGATAGGCAGAGGACACGTCATTGATCCCGTCGCACTGCGGGAGTCCACTTCACAAATCAGTTCGACTGGATCAGACAAAAATTAAACGATGTAACCTGACGGCTCTCTTGGACTGGAGAAGAAAAGGCCAGACTGCCCTCGTCCAAAGCAGGCCTTCAGTGCGGTAATGACGGGAACGCACGTTGAACGCCTCACCTCGAGACGAAAGCGTCTGCCGAAGTAAAAGGAGTCATTATCCAGCGTGCAACCACCATATGGAAGCCAGCAGTCTGATACTTAGATGAACATTCGGAAAATGGAGAGATCAGCTGCGGGGTTGGGGGTGAGCCAGGCTTTGATCGTAACCAGAGCTGGATTAATGCGCTAAGTGAATTAATTAGAACCCGAGACAGATCTGGGCCCTCGGCCAACCACACAACCGCCCCAGCACCATGTGAGAGGAGTCAGACCAGATGTGGTCACACTCACCTCCAAGGTCGTCCTCTCACGTAACGTCTCCTCATCTGACCCCACCCGTTCTGCCCCGTTGCCCCCACTGATGCTAGGAGACGGAGGAAAGTCTGTCCCCCCCCATCAATCAAATGAAGAAACCGGCCATAGGTTTATTTACAGGTCAAACCCAATCTGTTTCTTCGGAGGGCAGCCACGCACGCATGACAAGTCAAATTCGAGACACCTGTACGAACGCTAAATAATAATGCCACTCGTCTTGTGTTGAAGTCCAAGGCTCGGAATCCGAATCCAGTTTCACATGTGGCGCCCACGTTCATCTGTTTCTCAGACAAATGTAAAGCAGATGAGGACAACTCAAAGAGAAACCTAGTTCTGTTCTATTAAAGCCCCTGAACAATGCGGCCCATTGTTTGTTGTACACCAGCCACTGGGAGCAAGCTGATTGTGCGTGTCGAGGTGGATGGAAAATAGAGTGCGCTGAACAATAAACTGTTACAATAATAACAATAAACTGTTACAATAATAACAATAAACTGGAAAATGTTCCTCAACCTATTTGGCTATACTTCCCTAATTAGGTTATGGATGTGTACATGGAGCCAGCGCTAGCGAGTAGCCCTCTGAAGCCTCTGCTACTACAATGCCCGGAAGCTGACAGCCTTCACTAGCGACAAGAGTTCTCTCTCTGGGGTATCGTTTTCACATGGGGAGCTCCAGAACATGCTGTCATTTCCTGCGGCTACCGCTTCGCACAAAATACTCTCTGGAGGAGGACAATGTGAGCCAGAGGAGGAGGGGTGTGTGCCTGGGTGGCTGGCCCCATGGAAAGGTTTGCACACTTTGAGGAGCCCCATTAGCATGGCTGTGTTCCACTAACAGATTGAGGAAATCCCAGCTCTTGACCCGTGGCCAGACACACGGTATGTTCCAATATTAGCCACATCCACCCATCTGGACCGGACCACGTGGACGTAGGGGTGTCCTCAGATGGTTTCGTACAATGACGTTCTTCTTTGCCTATGCACAGGTCTGTCTGTCAAGCTGTTGGTTTTCCATGGATCTTTGCCCCTCTTTTGACAGAGATTAAAAGTATGTTCCAGTAACCCTATGCACGGAACAGATGTGCAGAAGTGTATGTGCGCTTTAATTTGTGTGTGTGTGTGTGTGTGTGGGTGGGTGTGGGTGTGTGTGAGTTTGTGTGTGTCTGTCTGTGTGCTTATGTATTTATAAAAGAGGCCTTGTTTTTTAAGGGGGTTGATAGGGTTTCCCCTGTCAGGCTTTTGATAAACTTCCAATGGAATGATTTGACTTGAGGCAGATGATTTTCATGAGTCATTTGTTATACGCTCTGTCATGTGGCCTTTCCTCGTCCATTTCAATGAATCACGCTCTATTTAAGAGATTTTATCAGAACATTTTGGGAAACAAATATTATCATCACTCAATATGTTCTTAATGAAGAAATCTGTCACCAGAAGTTGTATTATTTTGTGACCAAAGGACTAATGATGGACATGAATAATTTTTTTTTATGTTCTAAAAGTTAATTAAACTGTCATCTTTTTCAATCATCTTTTTCTCACAGACCATGAAGGGTGAGTTTTGAAATATGAACTTGTTAAAGTACTGACGCCTGCTGTATACTGTAGGTGAAGCACTAAGCCATGAATAAATATAAAATAAAACCACGAGAGTAGCCTCCCCATTGACTGTAACCATCAAAACTGTCATGCTGAGACATTTGACCAGAAAAGGTAAGAGTGGAATGCCACATTCATTCTCTGCATATCTATGTGAACAGTCATTGCATTGTACGATTTCACAGAGCTGTTGATTGCTGGGATAAGTGCGGTGGTGCCTCTGTTGTCAGGGAGACCAGTCCTATGGGCCAAAGTCTCCACACATCCTGCCTCCAAACCCACAGCATTGCAGGGAAAGAGTGGCTCACCCCTCGGCTGAGTAACGCCCCTGCTGCTGTCATGGCAACCCATGGCGACGGGCTGAGTGTGTTTGTGAAGGGCGTGGGGGAGGAGAGACAAGGGGGGAGACACCGTGTTGACGGAGAAGGAGCTCTGGCAGGGGGCGGTGGTGGTGGAGGTGGAGGGGGGAGGACACACACCCTGTTCAGACTGTGCTGAATGTGTTGCAGCATGGTGTTGTGAATGTTTGTGTGTGTGTGTGTGTGTGTGTGCGCCTGTGTGTGGAGTGAAACAGGGCTAATGAGTGTCTGGCATAGACCAAGGCCGAGACATTTCTTCATTCTTGGGTAAGGGAACACAGTTGGCATAGTAGGACTGAGAGATAAGGAAAGGTTTCAGGCAGAGAGCCAAGGTCAAAGGGCAATCATCCCAAATACCCCCTGTCCTCTCCATCAAACATCGGGGGGAGGGGGTGGGCCCTTATCTTTATGTAGGATAAACTTGTAGTGTAGTTGACGGGACTTAACCCATGATGAAGAGCCAAGGCCCATAAATAAACAATAGCCATGCAGCCCTCTGAACTCTGCATGCACAATTGGAAGTGTTGTTCATCTATGTAATCTCTCTCTCTTACCCCACCCCTCTCTCTCTCTCTCTCTCTCTCTCTCTCTCTCTCTCTCTCTCTCTCTCTCTCTCTCTCTCTCTCTCTCTCTCTCTCTCTCACAGACACTTTTCTCTCTTTCACTCTCCCTCCGTTTTCTGTTGGAGGATGTTGCGTTGGCTATTTACAGACACATGCCCACAGACACAGACTGGAGAACACACTGCAGACACATGCACACAGACACAGACTGGAGAACACACTGCAGACACATGCCCACAGACACAGACTGGAGAACACACTGCAGACACATGGAGACATCACGAGAGGAAGGAGAGGGGGGGGGGGGGGAGCAAAATCCTATAATTTCTCATTACTTGCTGAAGGGAGGGAAAAAAGAAAGGTAGAAAATGCCCATGCTCCGGCATTTGGGCTGCTTCGACGTTGATTAGGCCCTCTGATCAGCGGTAACGGACGTGTGTCTCAGATCCCAGGTCTGTCCGGAGGGCACGCTCCGTGATGATAGAGCAGAGCCTTGTCTTCTCTCTGCATCACCAGACCCCGTGTTTGTGTGTGTTTTATTGTATCCAAGGCAAAGAGCCGCTCTTAGTTTCCATTCTCCGGCTCGGCGCAGCACTTTCCTGAACCGGAGCCAGGAAACTCTGTGCTGGCTTGGCAGAGTGACTGTGGGAAGACGCCGGGGCAAGGAGGGCCCGGGCCCGCTCGTCAGGCTTTATATAGCCACGTTCCATCCCAAAGACACCTCGGTCTGAGGCTAGCACCAACCGCTAACTCAGCGTGGAGAGAGAGAGAGAGAGAGAGAGAGAGAGGGAGAGAGGGAGAAAGAGAGAGGGAGACAGAGACAGAGAGAGAGAGAGAGAGAGAGAGAGAGAGAGAGAGAGAGAGAGAGAGAGAGAGAGAAAAAGATAGCTGACATTGAAGAAAAAAGGATAACAAAGGGAGCTTATAGGTTGGGACGAGGCTATGGACCAGACCACCTGGTTTCCAGGGGTGTGCCACTGCATTTATCCTTCAGCGACAACCCTCACCCCTGCCTCACACTTCAGCCCCCGCCCCTCTTTTTGGGAATGGGCCCGGCTGGTTGTGTGTGCTGTTTCTGCTGGTGGTCCCCTCTGATCAGAGTCCATGGGGTTGACCCCTGGGACAGGGGGCGCCTGACTGCCCAAGATAACGCTCCTAATTTCATGTTCAGCTGCTCCACAAAAACAAAGCGTACTTCCTGGCCGGCGTTAATTAGCCCCCGGCTCTCGCGCCACTCCGGCTTCCATGGGCCAAACGTTGGCGAGGCTAGCGTGTATTTTGGGTGTCTCTCTCTCTTACTCACATGCTCACACACCAATCCCACGCTATCAGCTTTGCGCCACTTCCTGAGTGGAGTGTTGTGGATGACCTGACTCGCTCCAGCACCAAGTGCATGGCACAGTGGAATGGCCCACAAAAAACCAGAGAGGAGAGAGAGAGAGAGAGAGAGAGAGAGAGAGAGAGAGAGAGAGAGAGAGAGAGAAAGGAGGTAGTGATTCCAAGGTAGTGAGCTCATACTAAGCTTGAAGGGTTTACGTTAAGTCTTACGAGCTGCACATTTTAGCACAGCAAGGCTCTGGTGCCACTCATCAGATGTAGCTACGTAGTGTTATTTAGTGGTAGGATAGGTCTACCCTCACATTAGCTCCCTAGCCAGCCATGTAGCGTTACAAAACAATACTAGTATTATATGAAAGACAATCATTTGGTTCCAGTGAACAGATAATGCAACAGTCTCTGTTGGTTTGATGTGGAATTAAATGAATACCAGTTTTCCGAGATGGACAAGTTGGAAACAGCTGAGGAATAGCTACACTGTGTCAAAGACCATCACGGACAAACGAGGGGAACAAGTTCATAAAAAATGGAGGAGGCAGCACTGTCTCTGAAAGTAGCTACAGTGACGCGGACGAGGAGCCCAAGGCCTTGGCTTTGCTCCCTGGTAAGAATGCACCCTGTTCTGTTGACACATGATTCAATCCTCCTCCCCGGCACTCGATGAAATAAATAAAAGAGGGGGAGGAGAGGACTCTCTGATCACGAAGCCAGCTTTGAACTGTGGTGAACTAGGAAAGTGTAGCCCAAACATGACGGACGTTGCTTTTTACTTCGAACACACATCCCAAAAAGGGAATTGTATTTTCTTGCGGACACAATGAAACCTAATTTAAGTTGCCATTTGCCTAAAAAAAAGGCCTGGGCTTAAAATGATAATCTCCCACATGCAATTTGAAAAATAATTTCAAACTTCACATGCAATGGATCTGCTAGAGTCGACATGTGTATGACATAGACTATAAGGAATGTCTACAAAACCGGACAGAATGTTTTATTTTTTCACAACTTTTCGTCTAGATGTCGAGAATGGATACTCCATTGAAAACAACCTGTCTAGAAGTTTAAAACTCTTTCAGCAGGTTGGCTGAGGTAGCAGATCAAGAGTATTTTTATAGTCTGAATGTATGCAAATACATGACGTCATGCAATAGTACGTTTTTATGGCAACCAATTTGGCAACGTAGCGTAAGGCAAGTGCACACAAGTACTGCATTGTCAGATGTGCATTTTCCACAAGCAGTCGAAAATAGGTGGAGTCTTGTGAAATTGATAGTGACTGAAATATAAACAGATCTTCTACATCTGATAGATTTGATTGTTTCTAACAAATTTAAAGTTTAGCGACCTGACAACACAATCCTGTATCTGAGTGAATGTCCATTCAAACAGACTGTCACTCACAGATTCTGTAGCTACCACAAGGGGCACAATAATACAGTACCTACCAGCTGTTAGACGATTTCTTATACTTCTGTTCAAAGACCAGTAATACTAGCAATTTCATTTAGCATAGTATATTTAGCTATTTATTGTAGAAGATGAACAGGAAGTTGTCAAGAGATTATCTAAACCCCTTTGAAAATCTTAATGGATCTGAAATGCCATTGTCATTGGTCATAAACATTATAATGCATAACGTAAAAACACTTAGGAGAAAATAAAATGTCAACATGCAGGATATAAAAATGTATTGTTTAAATGCACTGTTAAATTGCTTTTTACATTTCTTGGTGTCAAAAGATCTGAAGGGATTCAAAAAGTGTTTTGCACCTCCCATTGATGACTAGTACCACCAGCTTCCAAAGTATGTGCATACACCACATGCAATTGATAGCCTGCATTGTCCTAGTGCCCTTTGGAAACCCCACATGCAAATCGATCCCATTCCCGGGGCCACACCCTGATAAGGAGCTATGTAGCTTTGTGCCTCCTCTTGTTTCACAACCAGCGACCTGTGTCATGTGTCTCTGCCTTTGTGGGTCTCCCTTCTCGCCGTTTGCCTCGTTCGCACACATCTGTCTTCCAGGTCCCTCGACAACCCCTGAGCAGTGCACTGGAGCTAGCGCACCTCCTCCCTCCGTCCCTCGGAGAATGGGCAGCCTTTGAACTCCGCTGGGCCCGGCCCGACCCTCCCACTCCCTCCCCAGGTTATGCTCATAAACAGAGGAAGTGTGTGGTCTCATATCGCCGGCCGCGGCCTCTTCTCTCACTCCTTGTTTTTTTCCCAGGAATGTTCCTTGACCTCGTGAATGTAACAATAAGGCCCTGGCGGCCCACGCCCAGCGGCCAAAACACAAAGCCTGGATGTCACTGCATGGGGCTGAGGGCCTTGATCACCTCGTGGAACGCTACAGGCTGACCTACGCCAACCATGTTTGACCCCCGAACCTTTGACTGGGGTCGACTGGCCAGTGGGAAGCTCCCGGTAAACAACAGTTGTCCGCGTGTGGTCTGTTTCACGTGGCCGTGAATGGCTGCAGGGAGATAAGAAGACGTCCTTGTTTCTCTAACAAGGGTTTTCGGAAGGTGGCCTGATCGATCAGACGCTCCCGACCTCACCGGTAGCACACCTCAGTCAGCCGAGGACCAGGTGTTATCAGTGTCACTGGGGCCAACATCTCCCCGTCCTCCACACGGCCTTCATGTTCTGGTTAACATCCAGTCACATAACCAACTAAATCCTCTTCAAACATGGCAACACTCTGCCCAACTCTGATCTGGTTCTCCTCTGAGCCTCCGTTGACAGGGAGGCAAAAGCAAATAGCAGGCATCTGGCAATGGGGGGGGGGGGGGGACTTTGCATGCTAGATGAGAGCGTAATGAGTGAGCGAATTGAGTTTACCTCCTGAAGTGGACCCGAGTGCGTGTTTGTGGAACAAGGTGGGAAAGAAAGTGGGGGTGGGGGGGTGGGGGGGGGGGCTCCTAAAAATATCCAGCCGAGCCGTTTAGTCCGTCCTGCCTGAAGGTGGGAGAGAGGAGGAGAGCAACAGAGTGGGCTGTGTTTGACCGCATTCTGTGGTGGGACCGAGAGAAGGGAAGAGAGAGGTGTGCAGAGATACAGAGAGGGCGGAGGACGGGGAAGGGTGGGAGAGGGAAGGAAAAGAAGAGAGGGAGACGGGTAGATGATTACAGACCGGACGGCCAGGCGTGCAGTGGAGGGAACTCCGTGCCGGCGAGGCCTGTGAGTCAGCGGCAGCCTCTTTCTTTGACCCAACTCTGCGGTCGCAGCTCAACATGGCAACCGCCCGCGAGCAGCGCCGGTAGCCAATCCCTCATGCCACAGGGAGATTCCAAAATGGAAGCGTATCCTGTTTTGAAATGAAAGCCAGATACGCGTCCTTGTCCTTAGCTTTAACCCAGGCTCCTTCCACTGGCATGGGGAAAAAAAGACACGTTGTCGCTACAAAGCTCAGCCAAGCGGAGTAAAACGACACGAGGCAAATCAGTAGGCAAACTGGGACTCTGAATTTGATAAACAGAGATTTGGAAGTATGCTGTGTCTCAGTGCCTTAGGCGATCCCACTACAGAGAGGCATCAGGGAAGCAGAGGCTCCTGTAAAGGCAAGCTTTGTGCCTTCAGAAAGGAGGCACACAGTTGCATTTTGTATGAAAGCATCAATTCTGGTCTCCCAATGAAGGATCTCTGTGGAAAACTACCAGAACGTCTCAGGGTTAGTAAGCCTAACGTATTTTCAACCCTGATTCCAGTGCACACTTCATGTGTCTGTCAGGTGGGCTTGTTGCTGTGCCAGGGCTGGGAATGCAGCTACCTTTAGATCTGAGAATATTTCAAGCTCACAACAAAGTAAGGATTCTGCTGACAGAAGCTCCAGTCTGTACATGATGCTGAGTAGATTAGATCTTTGAGCAATATTACTATTGCTGATCGGAGATTGATAAACAGTTGATAAACCAACCATGTTTTTATGATGATTTTATTAATCATAATAAATAACACTGATGTTGCAGACATCTTGTTTTTGCCAAGTTTAGATCAAATGTAGCATACCTGGCCTTGACAAAAAGTGATAGAAACACTCATGCCTCATCAAAAATGCACATCTTTAAACACTTTTTCAGAGCTCAGAACAAGCTTGGAGTAGTTTACTGTGGGTTTTTTTTTTTTGCTGGAGCTGCGGTTCTGGGCCTTAGCAGATGTTTGTAAATCTTCCTGAGGACTTGATGACATGGGGAGGAGGGTGTGGCATACCCATCCCAACAATTGTTTCAGGAATGAACGCATGACTAAGACTTTATAGATTGGAATAAGTGGGCTGCTGAAGAGCTATGAAAACATACCATCCACTCAACTGCAGATATGCATTATGAGGTTTTAATGATACACATGAGGAGACCGCATATAGTATTTCTTATACATGACCATTTTCTTCTTCAGGTGCTGTCTCCTACCTCTGTTTGGGACATGGAAAATATGCATTGGAGAACGCACAGAGGGGAAGTGATAAATGTTTAGCCTTTTTTTAAATACAGCAGAAACTGTGTGTTGTGTTTGTCTTTGCACTATGGAATCCACCATTAAGCACTGGCTAACAGGGGAAACCAAACATGCAGACTGTTTTTTCCCATTTCAGGTCCACTGTGCTTAGTGTGTATGTTTGTATGACCTGTCCTGTAAGTCCTCATGTCTAGTGTGAGACATCAGTAAACAAAATGCTTCATTTCAAAGATTCACCAAGCCAGTCACCCAAAGTATCAGGGAGCTCATTGTCACAACGCACTGTCTAAACAGATATTATTGATGAAAAGAATATATACGCCAAAAGTTGCAATAAATTGAAAACTTAATGGGGTGCCAACTGTTCAATCCAGGGTGACTCGACACTAAAAACACAGCACCGAAGTTCATACTCTGCATGGCCAAACTGCTACATACCTTCCATTGCTGTCATCTTTAAATTAGGGTCCATTGCAACCATTTCGAAACGCCTTGCACGTGATTTGAACAAACACACCACTTACAAGAGCTATTCCTTGCACGCCTTATATGAGATGAAGTCACACCCCCTCTGCCTTGAGCTGTGTCTATCTATCTTGGCATGACAAGAGATGAGTGGGAATTGATGGCAAACAGTATTGGAATTCCTAGCGCTTAAATGGCTGGCTTTCCTTTGTGTTGGTGTTTAAAGAGCTTGATCACCTAAGATACTTATTTTTACAAGGTTAATCTTTTAAACTGGCCAGTCCTGTGTAAAAGAGCACAGCTGCTGCCTGGTTGGGTTGGCTTATTCACCTGTTAACTTCCCACAGGACAACAGGAAATGATTTCATCCACAGACCAAAGGCTAACTGAGGTGAGCTGCCTGGCAACGTGGCCTACAGTAATAGAAGGTTCAGTCTCATTGGCCTCTTTGAGAAGCAATAACAGTCACCAAAACAAAGTATAAAGTGTTTTAAAACAACTCAAAATCAACCTGCCTGTGACCCTGTGTTGGAAGCACTGAAACTGCACCAAAACAGCAGAGTTGGTGACGTAGGGTATTAAAGTTCGGCTGCTTTTCGTAAACATTCGTAGAGTTTGTGAAGGGTTGCACAGGAATGCAATCTTGATCAGGGTTATTTTGGAAAATGGTTTGAGGGCTTCCTGAGTGCCTTGTGAGTTTTCCACCGTATACAAAATAGGGTGACCGCGTCAGTGCCTGAGTATGCTAGGCCTGTCAGAACACCAAAACATCCTACCCCACCCCCCAGACTCCTTTCTTTCATCCCTCCACTCCTCCCCATGTATATCTGGCCTTAAAGCCTCAACATGACGATGGTAGGTAAACATCACATGAAATCCGCTTAAACACTTTTTTATGTGTTGTTTACGACTACATCCTTCGCCCTGTTATTAAGGCAACATCTACGGTGTCCATTGGTCAATTCCGTGAACTCTTGTAATTGTGGGAATGGTTTTATGAACTAACATAACATACTGTAATTTGTGTATTTTTTTCTGAACTATGGTGAAAAAATAAGAGTACCTTTACCGCACATTTCTTTAAAGTGAAAAGAACAATTTGGAAGAAGCCCTATAGGCATACTGCAAATACAACCATTGAAATCCCATTGGACTCTTTCACTGGAATAACCCACGGCCTGTCCAACAGCATGTTCGAGGCCCTCCATGGTGGAAAGTGGTTTGGGATTTTGAGCATGTGTGTATTTCAAATGCACAATAACGTGTTAGCCTATAAAATATAAACAATTATGTTTGAGGTCAACTTTGCTTCCTCTTCATTCCGTCTCTCTCGATATCTCTTCTGGGTGCTAGAAGCATCGCACACCGTCAGTGCAGCAGTGCAGACGACTGCTGACACTTGATAAGCACAAAACTGATCTGATCTGAATCTGATACCTAAAGGGCACTACATTTATTGCTCCAAGCAGAGTCAGTCAGTGTACAGTAGATGACGACGGACTTCATCATTATAGCTGGCTGCAAGCCGCCATTGAAGACAAAGAAGATGAAAAGTCAGTCGGTGGTGGAGTAGGGACACCTGACATTATTGACAATGATTAATGAACAATAAAAACTCAAAACCAAGGATGTAATAAGATGTCTTCTACAAAATCCATTTGAGAGGAGAACTTTGGTGGATAAGCTGTCAAAGAGCTTGGCCCAGCTCAACACATGCTAGCGAAAAAGGCTTGTCCCGTAATTAGTACAATGGAAAGGCTTATCTAGCTGGATGCTACCATATAAATGTCCTATTTTTCTTCCCATACTTACTTTTTAAAAAGGTGGGGAAAGATACCACATGGACTGCTACAGGAGCAAGGGAGTGGCGCACTGACTCTCTTCCAGTTTTTCCATGGAGAACAACCTTCAGGCATGTTCTCTGAAACTGTAAGTCTTCAGTCAAGGTTCTCATCACCACACCCACAACAGCAGAATCAGAGAGGTGCATCTTTACTTTAAAGAGGATCACGATCTTTCTGAGGAACACCATGACACATGATCGCCTGAATGCTCTGGCTGTGCTCTACATGGAAAAAGAAGACATATCTGAAACATTCCTGACTTCAGTATTATAGTCATTGAAAGGTTTGCCATTCAGAAGGACAGACGGTTAAAATTCCTGTACAAATAAGATGTCTACACACAAACACACACATTTCTCTGACCTTAGCACAAGATATCATCCAGCAATGTATGGCACTAGTGTTTTTGCATCAGAAAACCTCAACTTTTTAATATTGGCATTAAATAATTACTGATAACTATTTTCAGAACACTGGTATCCTGCAATTTGTGTTAAATTGTATTGGAATGTTTACTGAAAATGTATGACTATTGCACAGCCCCACCTAGAATATGTATACAAACCAGCCACCTCTGATTTGCTGACATTTGGGCTGCAACACCAAATCATGTCCTTGGACTCTTTATGCGCACACAGGTGCAGGGGATCGTAATAGGATGAGAAAGTAATAGATTAACTGCAGAAGTAGATGCAAAGTCAAGGCCATAAACAAATGTATTTCTTTTCTCCCTCACAATTAATATCACCTGGCTTGGGACAGTTTTCTTAAAACTGTATTTAAGCAAAAGTGAGTGCTAGCTTGTTGTGTTATGTTAACGCAGTTGACGTCTAGTTGCGTTCAACCATGGATACATTTGTTGTCCTTGCATATAAGAATTTGGTGCCAGACATTCAATGAACATTATTGAACCTTATCATGATGATTCATAATTGTGTCCATAGAAAAGATTATGCATTGACAATTCATTTTCCCCTAATTTGTTTTCCCAGAAGGAACAACCATCTGACTGCCAATCAGCAATTCACAATGTCTACCACAGAACACTTAATTTGATGTGATCAATTAACCAAGGAAACTAGCAAAAGCCATGTTGTTTTTTTGTTTGACTTTATCTGAGAATTTTGGTAAAACTGTGTGATACAAAAGCAGCAAGCAGCAAGTAGCAGGTACATTGTAATTGGATTCACAAGGCCCAAGATTATTTTTACCATGAAAGAATAGTGCAATATAGGAATGGGAATTACGGCAATTTTAGATTTATTATGAAACAAAGTTATTAACAGAAATGAAAATAAAGGTAAAAAATATCCTAAATATGGTACTATTTTATTTCTAGTAATAAAGGTGTTAGATACCACAATAGCAATGACTGCACCATGTTTTGGAACTGTCAAAATTACGGTAACATATTCTGTGTTAAAACGGTAGTACCATAATATTAATGCCATATTTATTACTGAAAAACATTGGTGCTGTCAAGCAATAACAATTTACCCTATAAAAACAGTACTATACAACATTCACAATCACAATATAATTTTGTTATACTGTGACGTGGAATTACAGTAACGTACCTTACCAGAAACAGTGTTGCTGGTATTATACCCGTAAAATAACTGTTAAAGGGATAACTGTGCACTTTATTTACCTTTATTCAAGCTATGTGTCCTCGACTTAGGTTACATCGCCTAGGGAAACAGGCGTGGTCCAGGTCTGTTTGCGCCTGTGAACAGTAACGATAAAGTTGATACCCCTGACCTGTTTGAGAATCTACTCAACAGGTTTACAACCTTGTGTTGCTTGTTCTCTTGCCAGAATTAACAAGGCATCTCAGAATTATAGTGGTGCCAAACTAGTCAACTTTTTACCTCTCCATGCAAAAGCAGGGTGCAGATAGAATTATTTGTTTTAAAGTCTTTTCAAATACGATATGTCTGTCGGCGTAGATGATTCTAGAACAGTGTATTAATCTCACTTACATGCAATGCTTTGGCACTGATTGAGGCATACAAATATGTGCTCTACTTTAGTCAAGGTCTTTTTTTCTTTAAAGACCTTCTTTTTAGCTGGAA
Source organism: Galaxias olidus (assembly GCA_026901105.3). NCBI lineage: Eukaryota > Metazoa > Chordata > Actinopteri > Galaxiiformes > Galaxiidae > Galaxias > Galaxias olidus. Next base: position 30,869 of record JAPMUY010003323.1, read on the forward strand.
ACTCCTTGCCAAAGAGCCACATTAATTATTACTGGAAAGAATTTCTTATGCGTCAGTCACAGTTTGGGGAGTGAGAGAAGGAACAGAAAATGGCCGCCGTATATGCCAGACTTCAGGCTGGTCCTCTCTGCCAGGCACCTCTGCACGCCACAGTGAATGCCCACTTCATCTCCACCAAAAGAAACCTACATTTGCAGTACACATGTATAAACACACACACATAGAAACATTATGTCATGAACATACACAAACATACCGTGTTTCCAAATATACATAAATAGATTTACAGTGAAATATACACACACTGACAGCCCCCTACATTCATGTGTGTGGGAAGATGAATACAAACTCAAATATATGTTGTGCATTTACGCAAACACACGCATACCAGATGTCCTCAGGTAGAAATAAACTGTCACTCTCGATTCAAGTGTGTGGTCCTGAAAAACACTCTCTCCTTCGAGAGGGAATATGGAAGACTTTTGTGACAAAAACCTCAGGATTTTCACACCGACACACACAGACGTCACACACACAGCAGCAGCAGCTTCCTATTAGCTCCTCAGAGGGGATACGTTGATCAGGTGTTACAGAGGGGGAGCTGTCCACCAGGTCCCCTTCCTTCTCGACTGTATTCCCCTATCATTGTTCCCCCTGTGTCCCAGTTATTTGTTCCTCATCAACTCAAAGGAAATCTGTTCGAAATGAGGACATACCTCCTCCAGGGAATACCAGAGGTCCTGGAATGTGGCTGTATGTTTTTTGTTTTTTTTATTGAACTCCATCCAGACTGGGAAGCATGTACACCACAGGATGGTCAATCAGATTTCTTGTTGTGCAGTCTTGTCGTATCAGTCATCACATTCATAAGCTAGTCGCATTAGCAACGAAGAATGTTTATCAAACAAGACAAGGAGCACAACAGCATCTGCCTTGAAGCTTGACAGCCTTGTGTGAAAAAAAAGTATATATCTCAGCTTACAATATAATGCGGTTGTGAAGTATATAGCATTAGGGTATACTGTATGCCAGCACAAGGCTTGACTTGTTGTATACCTATAGGAGTAAGTATGTTTCAGTGGAAGCATTTTGAACATTTGATCCACTTACATGGTGTTGTTTATTTGCCAATGACAGTCTTAGATGGAAACCATAGGCTGCATTATGAAAATACCGTCCAACAGGTTTCAGATATGTTTATTATTTATGTGCCTTGTCACCAACGGAATCTGAAATGTATTTGATTTCTCTGCCAGGGCTAGGCCACACTAGCAGCACAGCCATGTGGGTATTAGTGGAAGGGACGGGCCTGTTGCCAGACCTGACTGATGGAAGAGCTGCCACTAAACTGAATGACTGACAGATGCTGTAATTCGATCACTGCACTAATCCCAAAGCATGTGTGTAAAAAATAAAGTAAACTCATTCTCAAATACATCATGCCAGAGAAAAGTTTCTATTTCGGTGCTTTCTTATTGTAACACAAAGCATTGAATTACATGCTGATCCCCATGCTGTGTACAAGAAGTTCTGTTCCCCCAAAATATTATACACTGTTTAAACCATTTTACAAAGGTAACAAGTACACTTATGCATTCTGAAATACACTAACAATCATCTGACACTTTACACATCTACACATTAGAATTAATTTGTTTTAAAAAAAAAAGCTATTAAATTATTTTCAAAGGTGTGGATCCCGGAAACTTGTTTAAGCTTTTATATTTTGTCATTATACACATTTTGCGAGTTTTGTGTGCCGTAAAGTCACACATTAATAAACTGTATTTTCACAAAAATGGTGTCAGTAGGCTACCTACTTTTTACATATTTGCACTGTTTAGTAGTTAATAGTGCAAACACACACAGACACAGTAGTTAGTCACTGAGTGGTAGTTCCAGACAAACAAGCTATGTACCATCAAATTCTGCTTTGAGCACAACATGCACCTCTTGGGAGTTTGACGTTTAGATTATACTTTACTTCCATTTTCCAGCTTCAGGGTATATTTAGGAATTACATTGACAAAAGCCCAAACCATGCAAATGCATGACATTTTCTTGACTATGATAAGGTCAATAAAAAAATTATTCATACCCTTGTATAACAAAATATTGCCTGAAAGCTACACAATGCAATGAACATCCGAGGAATATTTGTATAAATACAAATACAAAAGCTGAATTTTTGTTCTTCCTTTTTCCCAACACCTAATAAGCCAATTATCCAGTCAGTCAGCCGGTCAGTTAGCCAGCCAGTCAGTCAGCCGGTCAGTTAGCAAGCAAGTCAACTACCCAGCCAACCAGTCAGTTAGCCAGCCAGCCAACTAGCTGGCCAACCAGTCAGTTAGCCAGCCAGCCAACTAGTCAGCCAACCAGTCAGTCATTTACCCAGCCAGTTAGCCAGCCAGTCAGTCAGCTATAGTCGCAAGCCAGGTAGTCAGCCAGCCTGATAGTCAGCCAGGACTGTAGAAACGTGTTCATGCTGGACAGTCAGAGATGGCCCACTGGTTAATCTAGGTGGTTGTCCTTTGTCATTGTGTTACTTGCTGTTGGCTGGGAATGGCCACATGGTCTCTCTGTTTTCCTCCTGTGCTTTTGCTTTGCTGACACAGGTGCACATTCATATACACGCACACACACATACACACACACACACACACACACACACACACACACACACACCCTGGGCTACTGCCCTACTGAACAATGGATCTCATTGTTTACATGTTTTCACTCCTACTGGCAGGTCCTAGTTTATCACCAAATTAGATGCAAATGCTGGAACAAAATGGGATGTACTCGAGTGTGCATGTGTACGTAGGAACAACAGGGGAGACACCACACACACACACAAAACAGACACAGCCGAAACATCTAATATTTATGTTGAACTTAAACAACACAATGCCAGCATTGGAAGTGTCCACACAGTAGGACAACTTATGGCATCAGACTTTGAGTGTGCATTTGTTTATGCAAGTTGAACTTTGCTGGAGTGGTGTTTGTGTATGGTGGTGTGCATGTGTGGGGATTAGGGAGTTTGCATTGTGCTCAGTATGCCATCGCTTGGGGTTATCGCAGAGAGGAACGCAAAACCTTGTTAATGTGCCTGGTCATGTGCCATCTCACCTATATCATTAGTCCCTATGTCATGAATATTTCCCTAACTCCTAAATTGAGCAAATCCGTACCGTTTTCTCTTACGCCCCAAACCTGCTGTTTGAGAGGCTTAGGACATGTTGAAGCAAAAGGAAACAAGGAGACAGAAATGTCTGCATTAAAGTCTAATGAATATTGAAAAGTATTAAGAAAGTAAGTATAATCTGAGATTTGACAAGAAAGTATTATGTATTTGGCAAATACCAGTTCACAAATACATGGGGGATTCTGAAGAAGCCAGCTTTCCTCCATGTTCCTTGGGTAACAAAATAATTGTCCAAATGACGCAACCAGAAGCATTCTAGCATCTTATCATCACTCAGCACATCCAATTAGGCTTAAGTGGTCATTTATGGAATGGTCCGGACTTGATTGCGAATTGTTGTGTCTGCTCTAGGTCTACTTTCCGCACGGGGCGTGGGCCGCTCGATCGCTTCACAGACGCTCAGCCCTAGTGCGAGCTCTGGCTGGAGTTCTTGCCGCTCCGCCTGGTAGGTGATTCGAAATGGGTCTCGAAAAAGAGAAGTTGGACTCTAGAATTATTATGGACGAGGACGAGTTCAACCGATCGATAGAACCGATTCTGTCAAAGAAAGAGAAAGTCTATGTATCGTCTCCAGACCGAGATCCAAAAGACATTAACGCGCACTTTAAGGTAAGAATACTAACATCACACTGTTACTTCGGGGAATTTTTGTCAAGTTTAATGACCGCTGCATGCATTAATTTTTCCACTGTCAATTGTGAATTTACAACCACACATGAAGGTTAATCGAGAGTTACTTTGTCGATGTCTATGCCATGCTAAGGCTTGTCCACATTAGGAATTCTAGTCTGTGTATATTGAATAATTGTAGTTTATTAATTTACAGTTTTTCATTGGCTACAATATCAACTGATTTACATTTTGAATCTGTGTTTAACACATTCATAACTGTTCCTGCCTGACAAACGCTTGTCTGTTTCCACAGGTTGATTTTGACGACGTTATTGCAGAGCCCAGTTCAGCCCACAGTTTTGACAGAGTGTGGATAGGAAGTCACGCCGTTTTTGAGTTGGTGAAATATGTCTTCTACCGACTACTGACAACGCTCTTGGCCATTCCCATGGCCTTTGTTGTTGGGATTGTCTTCGGGGTCCTCAGCTGTATTCACATTTGGTATGAATTTGCTCATGGAAACTCCAACACATACTATCTTGTTGGTTCAGTGCTCGGCCGGTGCCCAAATGTGAAATCGCTCTCTTAACTTTGTTTGTTTTGGCAGTTTTAGAAAAACTACCAATGACACAAGTCATTTTTACGTTTTACATAGCGTGTAGCCTGCAACTTTGACAGTGTTGTCATTCTTTGAAAATTTCTATTTGGATAATTATGACACAGCTTTGCCATGCTATGGCGAAGCAGGTGCTTCCATGCAGTGTGCAATTCACGCAGAGTACTGCACAACATTACACAAAGAATCTGTCTATTAGCACTGACTACATGGGCTATTCCCCAAAATGAGCATCAAGGAAAGTTGAAGTGAAATGTTGAGTTCCATTTAGATGTGAAAACATGCCCCAGTAACCCCTGCCAGATATTTGGCTTTAGTTTGTCTTGGGGCAATACAAGCCTGTTTTCATACTGCAATGGGACCTTCCACTTAGTTTGCAGGATTAATGCAGCAACAATAATTTCCTAATCTGACCTCTAACATCACGACTATGTGTATGTCTAAGAATGGATTTTTTGACTCACATTGTTTTGAGGAAGGCATCTGAGTACAAAAGGGATGGATCAATGAGTACATGGGGACTGGAGTTGCAGTGTTGACTTAGCTATGAGGAATAGATAACCCTGTGTCAAAGCAATATTATGTCAGTGATGCAAAACCATAGACCCTGTATTCAAATCTACCATGGCCCTCATGATCAAGCAGCTCTACAGCCCTGCTTTCTACACCTGAACTGTTACTATGTGCCCCTTAAGCACCTCTCCATAGACTGGAGGAGTCCTCCACAGATGGGCATAGAGGGTAAACAATGGTGGGACACACCACAAAGGTTTTAAGGCCCTCTACACAGATGGTCCAAATGCTTCAGAACTAACTTATAGTAATAATTCAATTGAGCGTGTATCTCATACACTGATTTCCAACTAATTTCCCATCCCTTAAAATGGCTTTCTTTTAAACAGGTTCCATGGTTGTTTGGATGTAATGAGGCTTTTCTGACCTTGTGTTTGTAGGGTGATGATGCCAGTGGTGCAGAGCGTCATGATGGCCCTGCCCGCGGTCCAGGTTGTCTGGAAGGGTCTGGCGGACATGTTTGTAGCGCCTCTCTTCCACAGCATGGGGCGCTTAGGCTCCTCTGTCCACGTGGAGACCACGCAGAACTGACACACTGGGAGGTCAAGACGGACCCCCGCATGAAAACTCATATCGTTTGCAGTGGATTACAGTGTAGCTCTTGTTACTGTAAAGCCACACTTTGACACTTTATCAGCAGTAATTATGTACAAGTGGCTAGTAGCATTGAATTACGATGCAATTAAGTTATGAGTGGCTTTGAGGGTTGATCGAGTTAAACTAATGTACTTATGTTAAACGTATGTAAACATATAAAGACACACCTCTACTTATGTGCAAGCTTAAAACAAAATACCATGATGAGCCGGTAAATAATTGCTCAAGGCGTAATTTAAGGTCAGCTTGTATGTGCACTGCTTTTCTTTTCAAGCACATTGTGCAGCAGTTTGACCAAACAACTGTTCTTGTCATTCCAATATTTTTATTGCTTAGAGATGCTACATCCTACTGGTAGAGAACATCAGGGTTTTGTTACAAAGTCATGTACTCACTGCTGTAGTCAGAAAGTATGTCATGTTGTTCAATTTTGCCTTTTGTTGTATATATTTCAAAGAATGTAGCTAGATGCAGAATTTGTTGTTGACTGATTTCATGAGTCATAGTTGTGCTACACATTGGCCACTTAACTGTGAGTCTTCCCCTTATAGTGTAAAGCGCATTGGGTGTCTAGAAGAACGCCATATCAAGTGTCAAACCAATTATTATTATTCCATGACAGTGAAAGACACAGCAGTGTTTTATATTTTATAAGGTTTATAGTTTAAAGATTATATATTGATATGAGACTGTTGATTTCACATGATTTTTTTATATTTCGTTCAGGACACCTAGAGTTTTATATATTTTGAACAGGTTGTTGACTTTGTGTTTAGTTTTTATCTGAATACTGGGCCCTTAACTTATTAACAGCATCATGAAGCAGCATAGTTCGAATTGCTGTTATATCCCAAAGAAGCTCACAGAAAAGCTGCACTTAACTAATGTTGCTCTGTGGAGTTAACCTTTGAGGTGACTGTCAGGTACAGGTATTTTATCCGGTGCTGCGTGTTAGCTAGCTGATATGCTTGGGATCAAAGCCAAACACAGGAACACAAACAGCGTCTCGAGTTTCCAACTCTCTTAGCGACACAGTTCGTCAATGCGCTGTGTTTCGTTTAGTTTCACAGCGATACCCAGGGATTCTGCCAGGCCGTTGTAATCCTTTCACTAAGGGAGTCGATTGTCAAGCTTCCAGCCTATGTGTCTGTGCTTGACATTTCAGTGCTGTAGGGAAAAGGAGATGTAGAGGTGGGATTGTGCAATAGAACGCACAGGTGTGTGGCTCAAGCTTTTCTTGCTCCGGAATGGCTCACTTTCAAAGATATGGCTTCATATTTGCTACTCAGTGTGGCTCAAAACTAGTTGATCCACAAGATCAAAAGTTTTTCTTTGGACCAAATAAAAGTAGTTTCCTCTGAAATTGTCTCCCTGTGTCTGTTCTTTTATACATCACTAGAGATGATGTCGGTAAACCCTTATTCATAAACCACTTAGACTAAGTTGAGCTTGCGTAAGACATTTTCCAATAGAGTGATGCTGCTGTGGGGTGATGGAACATAACCTGGGGCATTCCAGATAACCTGCAGGTCAGCTATACACCGGTAGCCTTTCAGTGTCAGTTCCGGATGAAGAATGTTCAATTGAGTTTAGTTTTGAAGTTCCAAATACCAATGTGACCTTGATGTCTGAAGTAAAGTTATTTTTACGTAATGTAGGAATGATTCCTTTCGGAAGACCTATGACTGCGCCTTGGCCTACAACAAGTGTGTTGTGTGTCACATAGCCCCAATTCAGTAGGACTTGGTTGAAGTTTATTGATGAAGCCCAAGTGTTAAACCTTTACTACTGCCACTTAACTACTTCTAAAATTGTAACGTTAACACTTTCAGCTAAATCGGCTTTAAAAACGTTATTGGGAAGCTTGGACAGTTTTTTATGATCACGTTTGCATATATTTGTTTGAGGTGATAACGTCTTTAACTTTCAGATAATTGAACAACTTAATTCCTCAAAACGTGACGGTAGATCTTAGGTCATGTGAGGTTAGTAACTACCAATAACCATACAAAGTGTAGGTTTCTCACAAATATGTGTTTGAAAGTGAGTTTTAACGCTTTTTTTATTTTATTACAGCATGTTAGCACCACACCCATATAACAATAAATACCATTTTCTTATACAAGAGCCAGGAAGCCAAGCCAGTATCATGTCCACAGCAAGGTGAGTGGCCTGGGGCACTGAAGCTGGTAGAGGAATGTAAACAGACCAGAGTGAACGTCGCTTCTTCCTATCAGGCCTGCGCTGTTATCCCATTAACAATGACTTCACGTTTTACCTTGCTTAAATGTTCTGTTCAAATTCCAATTCATAACCCAATTAAAATCAGATGAGTTTAGTTTGAAAGAGCATATAGCCTAACAACTTTGAGGCACTTTTGATGAACAATTTCATAAGATAATAAATTTCACCAATCAAATGTTATCACCATTATAGTTACAGGGAATTACTGTAAAAATAGATACATGCATCTTATTTTTTGCAGCAAAAATGTGTCCTGCTCTCTTTTGCACAATAAATATCAATTTGGTAATTTCAAAAGAACATAATCTTTATGTTGAAACCCTTTGCCCTTGCTTTAGCCTATCTGGATGCTTTATCTTGGTGTTCCACCTTACCTGCAGCTGTGGTTGCAAGGCACAATGGGAAATTGGTTTGAATTTTCTTGCTCTGTGTTTTTGCAGACCATCTAAGTACTTGTTTTAAATAAACAAATTAGTATATGCTACAGTAGTTCATAAAAACGTTCCTACAATCCATAAATAGCTATAACAGTATTAAACTGTATGGTATAGACCAGTGGATACAGTAGATTTTGCCTTAAAACTTTGCAAAGGATAACAGTGTGGTTTCACCTGGAGACTTCAAACAGCAACATAAAAAGCAGGCAACCACTGCTATTTTCACAAGACACACAGACATGTTGCCAAATGCACCACTATGGGTAATATCATGTCAGGTTTTCCACCACTAGAGCTTCGATTTCAATGAGTGGCAGATTTATAGGGGGTTACAATTTCAGCCCCGTTGCCCCTAGTCAACGCAGGTGAAACGGTGTTGTGGATGAGACACGCACCGAGATTGTTTTAAGACTAGTACAGAGGACATTAATGTTTAGGTGAAGGGAGAACATTATATCGTGGGAGAGGTTTTAGCCCCAACTAGTCCCCCGCCTCTCACTTGGCTGCATACTCAGTTAAGATATTGTCCTGCCCGTACAGCAACTTGATCTGCTCACACTTCCTCACAGCGAGACAACATGACTGGCGAACTCAAGGACGAACAAACAGACGAGGTATGCTTCCTTATCTCATATACGGCAATTTATCATCTTCAGGAATTTTACAGTAGCTTGTAATATAACATATTATTTCTATTTAATTTGAAATAATACGTTATCATTATTCTCTTAGCCAGTGCTCACCTTTGTTTGAATATGAACATGCCTTTCCTTAGGAAGAAATAAAAAGTTAAAAAGTAACCCTCGAAGCTCTCTTTGACTCTTTGTATCTTTTTGGGCACCTAGTCGTGAATGCACTCCACTACAAGGTGCACGTGAAAAACGAAATGTATTAGCAGTGATGTGTGACAAGACTACCAAAAACAACTTATATTTGTTTACTAAATGCTTGTTTTCACCAAATCTATTCATCACCCCAAATCATTGCTGTGCGTAAAGGTTCTTTGGCGACTTGCAAAATTTGCTGTAGTTGACTCAGGAGTAATTGGGCAATCCAAGAACATTGGAACAACAAAAAAATACCATATAGTGGCAACAAATAATTTTTTATGAAAATTAAAATGAATGAACGCAACGAAAATTATATTAGGCAACTCATTAGGTCCTAGGCAGTGGCACGACTTTTACGCACTCATTGTTTAAAGACTTGGTGATGACCCCTTGCGGTGAAAGTCGGCTCTTTGCAATTGAGGGGTGTGGTGCTTCTCTTCTATCCATTTAAAACCATTCCAGGCTGGGGCAAGCGGTTAACTTGCGCTCCGATCTCTTCTCGCACTGCCGGTCTCCTTCAACATATCCCCACCACATCTTCTAATTTTCTTCCCGGATTCACAGGAATTTCTGGATTCACCATTTATCAGGAAACAAGGGAACATATTCAAACCAAACAACAAAACTATGGATAACGACAGTTTTAATGAGAAGACACTGCAAGATGCCCATACAAAAGAAATCGACCTGGTTAACCGGGACCCCAAGCACCTTAACGACCATGTTGTCAAGGTGAGTGGAACTGAAATCTTATCACGCATGTAGAATACAACAGCTTCATGTTGAACCGCTGTCAGGCCTAACCATATGACATTTTTTACATTTTTAATTATGGATTATAATTGTTGCACTGCAAATTGTAGTTGAAGTGTTTTATCTGAGAAGATAATAGCGGAAGGAAAATGTGTAGCCTTTTCGTTTTCTTTCAATAGCGTTTGTCAGACAGTATTTGCACCACGCGTCATAGGCGCGCTGAAGTTTTGCGCACGGGTAGTACTCTTGCACAGACCAATTCAAAACATTTTTTCCTACCAATTCTCTAGGAACAAGTTTTGTTTGGTGAAACAGAATAGATTGATGTGTTTGTCAATATAGGCCTACTCATGCGTAAAATGTGTGCATTGTTGGAGATTCAGCGAAACCTATTGTTACAATGTCCTGGAAAGCTAAACGTTGTTGCCGGGGTCCAATGTGGAGGAAAGGTTACGAATCTCATGTTGTTAAAACACAGATGTCACTGAGTGATTGTTTTATACCAATCTGTCTCTGTGCCAGTTGTGAAGTTGAATTATATCCGGAAGACACTAGCAAATCACGTAAGCACAAGGTGCGTGTTGAATCACCAGCTTAATTAAGCGAAGCTGTGGACGTGCAGCAGCGACAACACCACCTGTTACATGTAAAATGGGAAATGCGTGGCACAGCTGCTTCAGATCGTCTATCATCTTCACTTTTCACAGGCAAGATGGTCATGGCCAACTGGGGCGGGGTCAGTTGTTAGGGGTTCCTGGCTCACACTGGTAGAGGGTCGACGATCTTTGGCTTATTTAAACAGGGAAACACCCCAGCAACTGAGCAGTGGCCGGCAAGCCTCGGGATATCCCTATTTTCTCTACCGCCCCTCCTACTACCCCCCTCCCCCCACACACACACACACACACACACACACACACACACACACACACACACACACACACACACACACACACACACACACACACACACACACACACACACACACACACACACACACTCCCATATGTTAGAGTCAGAAGAGAGAGAGTCACCTGCTTCAACGTTTCACTTTCAGACCACTTTTTCAAAGAAATTCAATTCACTTTTACCTCATCGCTTCTTACTATCACTTCTTGCCATTTCGGTCTCTCATTGCCCTCTACTCCCAACATCCGATCTCTGGTTCCACATCCGCCCATCATGACAATGAGTGAGCCTCTCCATGTAACCTCAGATTAAAACGAACCCAGATGGTTATACCCTCCCCCACGGTCGTCCATAGGGGGGGTTTTGGGGGAGGGGGGGGGGCACCAGGTGACGCTGATCTAGACGCGGGCACAGGAAGAGCCCAGGGAAGCCCCTGTGGGAGACTTTGAAGAAGTCTGGTTGGGGAGGGTAGAACTCATTTGTCAGATTGTGTGCCAAGCCTTGTGGTTCTTGACGACAACCCTGCCCTCCGCTAATGAAATCAACAAAGCACTATTATAATCATATGATGTTTTGTTTCCCAGGGTAACGTTTGAGAGGTTCTATCAATGGAGCCTATGTGTTTGGAGTGCTCTGCACTGCTGCTACGTAGAAAAGGAGAAGAAGGGATTCCCCCTCCCACCCACTGCAATCTACCAGGACTAAACAGCTACACACACACACACACACACACACACACACACACACACACACACACACACACACACACACACACACACACACACACACACACACTGTGTTCTCTCCTTATAAGGAATCCTGTAACTACAGCCACTGCAGCTCTTTTCTCATAGGTTCGCCAGCTGCAATCACTCAACTGGCCACATGAAAGGAGCAGCATTGGAGAAGTCCATGCAGAGTTTGCTTTGGGAATCGCATATTTTCCTCTCGTAAAGTCTGCTTCTTTATTTAGCACGGCCACAGTGGAACGGCTCTTGCTGCAGGGCACGGGCCAGAGGGGGGAGACTGCTTCTCAAGCCCAGGGCAAGGCAGGAACCCCCGAGTGGACAGTCACGATCCAGCCTCTAACATCTCAATGCCAAATGTCCTACCGATCACTCTCTTTCTGTGTGTGTGTGTGTGTGTGTGTGTGTGTGTGTGTGTGTGTGTGTGTGTGTGTGTGTGTGGTTGGGTTGGAGGAGTGTTATTCAGACGTACGGTAGTTTCCCGTGACAGATTTTACAAAGTGCAGTTACAGGACTACGTCAAGGACCACCCCACTTTGACTGCCTGCAGATACAGCGCTTAGAATAGCTCATAACAATATTTGCTCAACCCTGAAAACCAGACTGACCTCTGACCCCAAGACTGGTTTGTTTGAAATGAATCCTCTGAAGGGAATACCGAATACAGAGACACGCCTAATACACTGCGATAGTAACGGCATAACGCCAGTGATTAAATGCTGTAATAATATAACTATCTGTTGAGTTTCCTATGCTGGATGCAATCTTCTATGTTTGAACGATGACTATTTCAGTGAGTTATGTCTGGAAAGAAGCGGTTCTCCAAGGAGAACCAAAGTGGTCTTTGTCAGTCAAAGGTCTCCGTCATTATGTGGTTCCCTGTTTATGCTGTACCAGAGCTCAGCTTCTCATTTAGTCTCAATCAAAGTTATGGAAACAGACACAACAGTGGCTGTACTTTTAAAGTCCTCCCTGGAAAATGAAATGGATGTTGCTGGGGTTTTTTGGCTAAGTAAAATATACATTACAAGACTGCAGTCACTGGGAAAATCCAGGTGGTTTAAAAGTATTTTTGCTAAGTGATGCTGCCTACAGTGCAAGCTATTGTAGCTTAGCATCAGGATCACATTTATCTTAATTTATTTTATCAAACCACATTCATTACGCTAACAATGAACTAGCTAATAGTTATATACGCATTGTAAGTGGATTAGACACCAACTCGTCTTGCAGACAAACACATTTAATAAGTAACTTTAGAATAAATATTTACCTGACCGTTGGCCTACAAATGAACAGAGTGAGAGAAAGACTGAGCGACAGAGAGAGCATATCTGCGCGCAGATCCTTGTGAGCGTGTGTGTGCAGTGCGTGCATGGTGTGTGTCGAGCGTGTGCTTTCCTGCTTGACAGTCGGCCCTAGAACAGCTCCATGAGGTCATGGCCACTCGTGAGGCACGTCCCGGGAAAAAGTGGATCGCTGGAGCGGCTTGTTTACACACAGGAACACCACGGTTTACCTCAGCGGGGCCGTGGCCGTGTGCTCTGCTAACGCTCCGTCTACGGGCCTCCATTTAGAGCCTGAGGAGCTGTTTCAACAGAAGCTTAGCGGCCTGGGCGGGGTGATGGACGAGAGGACGGAGAACCTCCTCCTGGCGTCGCTCTAAATCAAACCGTGAGCCGCCGTGTGTGTTCCAGTGGAAGGACGTCCTGTAGCAGGATGGGAGCAGATGATTCAGGGGGGTGTGGGGGGCTGTGAGTGAAAGCAGGGCAGGACAGCTAAGTGTGGCGGAGGGTTTTTGGGTGGGGCGGCACGTTTGGACGGTTAGTCCGTACCAGCCGCGGCGATCCCACACGCTCACCTGCCAAACTGTTTTAAATCCTCTCGGAGTAAGCGCGACGCTAAAACCCGTCCTGTCCGTTTGGCTTCATTTGAATCGGTTTCGTTCAGCGTCTTGTCTGTGAGATGCTCATCGTGTAAGTTCATCTCATAAAAAGCATTGCACTGTAACAAGGCTCTGCATTCCTCCCGTTGTCCCTTTCGCTAGGTGGAATTTGAGGACGTGATCGCCGAGCCCGCGGGCACCTACAGCTTCGACGGCGTGTGGAAGGCCAGCTTCACCACCTTCACCGTGACCAAGTACTGGTGCTACCGCCTCCTGACCGCCCTGGTGGGCATCCCGCTGGCGCTGGTCTGGGGCATCTTCTTCGCCATCCTCTCCTTCCTGCACATCTGGGCCGTGGTGCCCTGCGTGAAGAGCTACCTGATCGAGATCCACTGCCTCAGCAGCGTCTACTCCATCTGCGTGCACACCTTCTGCGACCCGCTGTTCGAGGCCATGGGCAAGTGCTTGAGCAGCATCCGCGTCAGCACCACCAAGGGGGTGTAGAGGGCCACGCCCGGAGGACGAGGAAGACCGAAGGAAAAGGGGGAGGGAGGACGGGAGGGGAATGGTGACCCACACACAGATGGAGGAAAAGTCGCCAGAAGAGGATGAATATCAGATAGCCTCTGAAATGGAGAGGGTGAGACTGACATTACCAGAGCAAGGTGCAGAGCCCCCCCGGCCCCGCCACTTTTGCCTTTGTCTCTGTCGATGCAGGTTTCTTTCTCCAGTGCTGGTGTGACCAACAGGGGCACAGGATTATATCAAGGGTCATTCCTTGGGCGTTTTGTTGATGATGTGCTTTTTTCATGTTTTTTTTTCATGTTTTTTTTTTTCATTCAGTTAATAGACACAAAAGCTAGTCCCGCATTGGTTTTCAGACAGCTTGAATTGTTAGTTTTTTTTTCCTATGAAGTAAATTCCTTCCATTCTCCAGAAATATCGCGTGACCCCTTTTCAATGATAGCTAGCTCAACGAGAGACGGGCGTCCTGTGGTATATTAGTGGACAATGTTCCTGACCTCTCTGGTGCTTGCTTTGTTGAGTGTGTTTTAGGGACTATGGGGGAGGGAGGGGCGGGGGCGGATGGGGGTGGGCAAAGGGCGGTGATAGGAAACGTGTGACCCTTCACTGTGAAGAGAGCCGACAAATTCCACCCGACACTGCGACAAAAAAAAGAAAAGAAATCCCAGCGCCAAAAAAGCTCAGCACCCCTCCCTCTCAGCTTCTGCCTAACCCTCCCCCGTGCCGGGCCCCTCCCACCCCACCAGACCCCGCCTGTATCCCAGTCTCACACACTGAACCTGCCCTTGTTTCTGCATGCACCCTTGTCACCGAGCCAAACTCACTGTCTGTGGGGGATAGTCACACCATGAGGACGTGAGTCTCTGCCCAGGGCCACTTGACATTCCTGCTCTCTGTCCATCAGCTTTAACTCCATGTATTCATCCTGCAGACTTAACACAGTCACCATTATCCATGTTTGACAGAGATGGTATTTGGGCTTTGAATCTAGATGTCTCAGACCAACTTAGTTCTTCTTTCCAATGAGGCTCAAATATTGTAATTGCACGTGGCTGTTGCTTAGGTAGACCTGCTTTTTCTACACTCTGAAGATGAAGAACCTTGTTTGGAGGTGTTTGTTTTAAGTCTGTGTTTTAATTCTGTGCCATTTACAGTCTGTGTTCACAAAAACAAGTTTCTGTCATGTCTGGTCCCCAATGATTTGAAGCTTTGTTTCGCTTTGAAATGTTTGGCCTACGCTGTTCTCTTTGTTGACTGTGGACACTGCTGACAATGACTAGCATCAAACTGATATCCCCCACCCCAAAGACTGATGTTGGTGATTGGGATGGTTAATACTGGCATGAAGCTCATTTTGAGTCATCTTTTGTCTACCTGCTGTCTTTTGAGGATGGTAATGCTATAACTCCTGAATAACATTTCTTGAATGAGTTTTGAGCTCAAAAGTCATATTTTTGATACAAATTCAATTTCCTGTTGCATTTTTCCTTTTGCTTTTATTGTACAAGACCATTTCAAATCACGCTCTGCACATTAAAATTTATATAATCCAATCCAAGATGTCTGAGATTCATTATGCCTGCTGCTGTCGAGACCTGGGGTGAACTTCGTCTCAGTTGCTTCAAGCAGATGTTCCAAATTGGTAAATATTATTTAGAAAGAACGTTAGATACTGATCAGTTAGCATATCATCGTAAAAGTGTTTCACACGGTTTGAAACCTGGACTACAGTCAATGCCCTAGTGTTCTACTAGCCCAAAAATAATGTTAGCCTTGCTTGAAGAGTTTTATGAAAGAGGTTAAATCCTGTGCAACTTTAGTTTAAACAAACCTATCTGACACCATCAATGTATTGGTAAGGAATCAGTAAGAGTATACAGTGAAAGTTAAAAAAGAAGAAAATATTTAGAAATGAAAAGAGAAAACCTTCTAAAGTTTTAAACTAATATTTAAAAGAATTTTGAAGAATTTCTTGTGGTTGTAGTACACAATGCAATGCATTTTGGTCCGGTGTTTGACATACTTTAGAAATCATATAAATCGAAGATCAACTGAAAAAGAAAATGGAAATACTGGTGCACACAATGTGTGTAAACTGGCACATAAATACAATACATCCTACAACACTACAGGTTTGATAGGGAAGTTTACTGAGTACTTAAAGTACACACATTTTCTCAAAGACCCTTGCAGTACTCTTCAATTTTGTATTCAGAACATGTTTTTTTATTTACTAATGTGGACTCAAAACCATATGAGGAAAGACAAATAACTGAAGTGAGGCATAATGTTGAATGTATATCCTGGACTTGAAATAGGCCTACTGAAATCCTATGAATGTGTAATAGTCGGCATATTGGGTATTTGTGTTTGCAATCTTGTTATGCTAGGTTCTGCACAGTAAAGGCTTATCTAGTGCCCTCGTTGTTGACGTTGTCTGTCTGCGACTATAAGCAGTGGCTCAGTCAGTCCCTGCATCTGGATCATGTCCATCTAAAGAGGCCCTCTGCTGGTGTGAGTCCAGCCACTGGATTCAGTCCCACTCTGCATGAGTGGTCTGGTGCTTTGCCTTCCACTCGGTTCTGTTTCCTTGGTTTCCTTCCTATCGGAGCACAAGCCAACATAGTTAGTCTCAGTCAGACAGACAGGGACAGATTAACCCCCGGTAAGTAGATTCCAGGGTGCAGTCATTTGGTCATCCAATTGTGCCTCTAATTAGGCTATTTGCTTTTTAAGAGTGTGTAGTGTGCGTACACGTTTGTTATTTCCATGTTAGGTCACAACAGTATAAATGATTTCCATAAAGTTTGCTTAAATTAATTCAACGTGTCGCTTGTACGTTTTGCAGCACCAAGATCCTGAGCAGCCCCGAGCTTTCCCATTCAAATGTTCTGTGAGAGCTCCACGCTAGCTTTGACTTTGCCCCAACACACAACACAGCCAGACTAATAGGGACTAATAGGGAATAGCTAGGGTGGCATCTCTTCTGACCCACGTCCTGCAGAGCAGATTTGACCAGAGCAAAGCACAGCGAGACTGTGATCTACATTGCCGAAAGCACAACGGAAAGGAATCAAATGATTCTTTCATTAACCGTGTGATACAGAAATCTCGTTCTGAATTAACGCTCTCTGAAGAGTGAGTGTGAAGGGGAAGAGCATTATGGTGATTACCAAATCAAAGGCCTTTTGATAATATATCAGGTCCAGATAAAAGATAGCAATGTTGAATTTAAAAGGTAAAAAGTCTCAAATTTATAAAAGGTATCAGTTATAAAAAGTCTCATTGAAATGCACAATTTGTAAAGCACACAGGCCCAATTATTTTTTGCATATGTTCACAATGCCCCATTCCCATCAAAAATAGAACCATTGTTTCAGAAGTTTGTTCAAAATTACGATAGTAGCAAGATCTTCTTGAATGAGTGAAGTACTCAATGTGACCCTAGATATGTCATACAGTAGTAAAGGTCATCAAACATGCCTTGTAAACACATTTATGCTAAATGGGCGATGACCTGACAAATAAACGGTTTAAACTTCAAAAGAAGACTAAAAACCTCAATTAACAACAACACACTTCACAGCATGAGAACTGTATTTAACATAAATTATGAATCTATATATCATCATGCTAAAAAAAATCCTTGTTTCTAATTATTTATAACCTTATCTAAGCCCTTACAATCATAAAATGTAGCCCTGTACCAATATCCAGACAACAACAAGCTACACAGCATTGACACGCCATAGAGAACTGTCTTGTCCATGTCAAGGACTAAAACTATTCCGGAATAACGCGTAAACATAGCAGGCTTGGCTGCAGCAACATCCATTGGCCACAACTGAAAGCTACTGAGGAGGCTACTTTGGTGTACAAGCCACAGGTAAAACCCCAGCAAACACAACCAGCCCACTGGTGGTGCTCCAGGAGGGACATTTCCAAACGCCTCACACAGCAGAACGAAACCAGACATAACAGGAGGATACCAGAGCACAAAGACACCAGTGATTCCAAGCCAGGCATGGATGAGATCACTGTGTACAAAATAGAAACAAGGCCCTTTGTGCAGTTTGTAATATATTTAATATTGTCATAAAAGTCGTTGGTCGTCCTGCCTTAGATTACTGTTTTGCCAGTTGAAACTCTGAAAATGTCTTATGATACAATGGCGCCTCCTAGTGCTCAGAAAGTAACCCTTCTTGAATGGAGACTTTAGCCAAGGTTCTGGCTCTCTGTACGAAACAACCACATATTAAAGAGGTACCATTGTGAAGGGAGGTCAGAGCGATGAATATAGAGAGTAAGAATTCAACAAGATTGCATCAACCTTACGGCTTTCCAGTCATCATTCTCTTCAACACCCAATAGCTAAAACAGCAGCTGTGTGCCCTCCCAACCTGCATGGCAAACATTGACTTTGATAATGGGCTTGTGAAAGTTTTCTTTGATGCTCAGCTGTTAAAATCTCACCAACAAGGGAAGTCACTTCCTCAAGAATTCTAGCAAAAATAATAAGTAGCACAAAAAAAAAGGTATTTTCCTTGAGTCTTCATTGCCTTTCAATCTCTAGAACCTTTTCCATAAGATTTCACTGCAACATAGTTGCAGTTTTAGGGCTCAATTGAGCATGTAACTGCTTGTCCTGAATCTGGAACACTTCCACAGACGCTCCTCTGTTCTGATCTTCGGCACACTGCCTACTGTTTGTTTCCAGACGTGGGGAAAAGGACAAATCTTGGATCCATCCTTTTCTAGGGATGTATTGGCTTGACCAGCCATCAGCTGTTGGGGTAGTGCATGGCGAGAAGCGGCATTGAAGAAGTACGCGCTGACATCATTCAGCAGGGAGGCTGGCGGGGAGCCATTCCTTCTGGGCTCAGTGTGTGTGTGTGTGTGTGTGTGTGTGTGTGTCTGTCTGTCTGTCTCTTTAGCACTCCTTACAGCTGTTCCCTCCATCCGCTGGGACACCTGGTTCTCCATCCCACTGTCAGTCTGTCCGCAGGCATGATGCGTCTGACCGCTCCTCCACAGCTTGAGGAAGAAAGGCAACAAACAGGAAGTAGTACTACATGTTGCACACTCCACAGAATGAAGAGAAAATATTCGCCTTTATCACTTCTCCTGTGTGAATCCCTTGATCTGACAGCAAGCATTTCGTGTCTGATGGCTCTTCCACAGCATGAGGAAGAAAGACTACCGACAGAAAATGAGAACCACTTATTGCTCACTCAACAGAATTACAGGGACAACATTCGCCTTCATCTCCTCTCATGCGTGAATCCAGTCGATGAAACTGAAACTCAGCGACTTAACTGTGATTTCATTGTTACTCAAGTGTGTTCTACTACTAAACAAGCATCATGGGGTTTTTGGAACTGAATACCTTCCCTTCTTTCCTTGATTTCAGACCAAAGAACGTTACCTTTAATATAATACAGAGAACCAGAGTGGAAATGTCTACATATTTTGGTAGACGTTATTAAATTAGGGTCTTTGATAATAAGGGTATGCCTCAACGTCCCTTAGAGCAAACTGAACATGTCATGGTGCTCCAGAACGACAACCTTATTTTAAATGACTAGCACAGGGATATACGGAACGTTAGCCCGACTCAATCAACAGGGATATACGGAACGTTAGCCCGACTCAATCAACAGGGATATACGGAACGTTAGCCCGACTCAATCAACAGGGATATACAGGGATATACGGAACGTTAGCCCGACTCAATCAACAGGGATATACGGAACGTTAGCCCGACTCAATCAACAGGGATATACGGAACGTTAGCCCGACTCAATCAACAGGGATATACGGAACGTTAGCCCGACTCAATCAACAGGGATACACGGAACGTTAGCCCGACTCAATCAACAGGGATATACGGAACGTTAGCCCGACTCAATCAACAGGGATATACGGAACGTTAGCCCGACTCAATCAAGAGGGATATACGGAACGTTAGCCCGACTCAATCAACAGGGATATACGGAACGTTAGCCCGACTCAATCAAGAGGGATATACGGAACGTTAGCCCGACTCAATCAACAGGGATATACGGAACGTTAGCCCGACTCAATCAACAGGGATATACGGAACGTTCCACTCAATCAACAGGGATATGAACGTTAGCGACTCAATCAACAGGGATATGTTAGCCCGACTCAATCCAGGGATATACGGAACGTTAGCCCGACTCAATCAACAGGGATATACGGAGACGTTAGCCCGACTCAATCAACAGGGATATACGGAACAGACTCAATCAACAGGGATATACGGAACGTTGAGGATATACGGAACGTTAGCCCGACTCAATCAACAGGGATATACGGAACGTTAGCCCGACTCAATCAACAGGGATATACGGAACGTTAGCCCGACTCAATCAAGATGCGGTTCACGTCCAACGCTCCACTGATGATAGCATTTTGTTTCCTATGACTTTTCTTCCCAAACAGCCATTATATGCGGGGAAGTTATGAGCTATGGCGTGATTCCATCTGTAGCGTGCCACGGAAGATGTGGAGATGACAGAGCCTTATTGAGGGTCACTTTTCTTTCTCATAACTGCCTCTCCCTGCTCCTACAAGCACACGATTGGAATCTTATGATTTCCTTTTTCATTATAAGTATCCTTCTGACAAAGAACTGAAGTATGCCTCAGACAGGTGCACCGTCCCTGAACTCTTATCGGCCTTCCGTGCAGCGCGCTGAATTTTTATCATTTGTTCCCAGTTGGTCGACTGTTTAACCACCAAGCATCTTCATGAACATCTCCAGTATCTACTTCGTACCGGTCCGTCTCGACCTGCCCTTCCCTCCGTCCATCGCTGAAGATAATGTGGACGAGAGATTGACAGGCGGGACCATTAAATCCCTTCCATGGAGTAATGCGACCCCACGGAGGTTGTGAGGGTCCATCTGCGAGATGAAGCCAGCGACGCTTCTCATAGGTCAACCCCATCAATCAGAGTTTACAGTAGCGGGATCCCCCCCCCGGTCAGCAGTTAAGCCAGGTTTGTATTGACTTCCAGGTGATCAATATCCTCGCTTGGACTAGGTTGGTTAGCGGAGATGGACTGCAGAAATGGCCGGTAAGGATTGATAACATGAGCTGCCTCATTTTTATCGTTCTTCATCACCCTGCTCTGGCTGCTGTCTGATTTCAATGTAGCTAATATTCATTGAGTGGAGGTTAGATTGCCCTAGCGCATTGTTCATATCCCCGTAGAGTAATTTGCCTTGGATACCAGTAGAGGGCAATACAATTAGCCAGGAACGAGTGGTTAGAGTGTGCTGTGATCGAGAACAACACTGAAATGTTTTGGTCACGCTCCTGTTGCACCTGGCTACTAAATACAAGCCAACATGTATTTGCAACTGCATATCATTCTTGGGCAATACGTCACATGGTGTGGCTTTCAACACACCACATACAAACAACTACTGACTGCAGTGTGGGGTTGGGAAGTTGACCACAGGAATGACCTTTTCCCTTTCAGTTGCATACCCCTCAACAAATAATGACACACATACATCCTTCTGACAGACATCTCCACCATGGGGTGCTGTGAAGCAGAGGTACACTTAAAAAAACGAATGGTTATGCACAACATGCATCAAAGCTTATGAATTTATAACTGGCATCATCACAACCATCAGCTGTGCCCTATATGGAAATAAAGTGTTTCAGAAATCTTCTAGACAGGCAAATTAACCAAAGTGGTCCACGTGATCCTCTCATGGACGCTTCGCTTAGAGCAAACGCTTTATAATGATGTGCTGTGCACCATCAAACTACAACTTTCACACTGTTTTCATGGGTTTCAGTCTTTTCCATTGTGGTTTTTCTCCTCACAGGAAAAAGAACAAAGAAGTGTTGTGCATGCTTCCCATCGTGATTCATATGTGACACAGGTTGTGGTCGCCTCTGAAACTTACCTCATTACTTTCGGCACGGAGAAAGTCGTTTGTACCGGACAACCAAATAATCTAGAGGTGTTCTTGATAAAGTCACATTTCAATGTAAATTAGCTTTATTTGATAGTTGATAAAGTTGCGGCAGTCTGACTGTATATTTAGAACACAGTATTTTTTCACACACACCTGAACTCCCGCGTGTTATCACTTTACAACTTTCGCGAGCAGCACACATATTGAAGAGGAGGAGCGCTGCGTGCGAAATGAGGAGACAAAAAAAGTAGTGAGAGAGAGGCTCACACATCTCATTTCATCGCTCGGTCTACGCAGTCACATTCTGGTGAATTGTTTGGTGACAGAAGAATCTTGCCAGGACACAACGTAAACTTCCGTTTTCAAATAAAGACCTTTAGCAAGGATAACTGATCTTCAACATCACTTGTTCTCCGGGGCAGCCAGAGAGACTCAATGCGCACGAGTGCAACATTTCAGACCAGAGGAATATGATTTAAACGAGTAAATCCCCATCTAAACACCAAGAGCACTTACAGGTAAAACTTTTTTCAATATGAGTGCATACCCTTACACATTTGTATAGCCTACAACCTCATGAGCTCACTCTGTTTAATTAAATGAAAAGCCATGCGCATAGCTAAATTTAAAGTAACATATCTTAATGAAATCCTAAACGAAGATAATTTAAAATGCATGTATTTTAATTTACAGCGCAGTTGTTTGTTATTCTAGAGTACGTGTTTTCACACCAGGCAGTGAGTCACTTTTCTGTCAAAGCTGAATTATTTTCACCATTTCCCGTAATTGTCTGTCTTAGATTAAAATAATACATTCTCCATAAATAAGGCTTACTGTGTTCGTCGCAGGTGCATATTTGAATACTGTTTGTAGTCATGAGGCACTTTGTCCCTGTTATTACAACCCCCCCCCCCCCCCCTCTCCCTCTCTCTCTCTCTCTCTCTCTCTCTCTCTCTCTCTCTCTCGCTCTCTCTCTCGCTCTCTCTCTCCCAAAAAATAAAATAAAAAAACTCAGACCAGCAGGACACGTGCACCTGCCAAATTCCACTCAGGACTTGTTTGAAATGAGGCAATTTCTTATTGGTGCACATTTTAACATAGCCTTAGACAACCTAAGCCCTAATATTTCACTGACCTACAGTTCAACTGTTTTCAAGTTCAGTATTATACTCAAAATATACAGTTGCCAAGAATTTGAATCTCTATCCCTCCAGAGAACCTGGCCCCTAATTGCTTTTCACTTTAAACACACCCCCAAGGCTATTTGTCAGTTTTCTTTAATGGAGGACATGGTCCGCCTTGTTTTTAATGAAGTGTATCTACCACTCCCTTGGGGATGTTGTCTAAACTTAACCCTGTGGTGGCACGGCCCCGCAGCGTGGCCTGCATTCCTGGTGAATCACCCTGCAGCGCTGCACCGTGGCCGGCTCTGGACCAGGGAAAGGAACCACAGAAGTGGTGCTGGGTCAGCAGCTGTGCCGTAGTCCTCACGGGTTTCGGTGGCGGTGACTGGTTCCAAGTCTGTGGCGTCAGTCTCACAACATAATTGCTGATGAGCCTGCCGTGGAGGGGGTGCAGCCATAGTGCTTCCAGTCATAATGGCATCAGTGATTTCCCTACTCTCTTTTTTCAATCTGTGGTTATATGAGCAAGCCGTGGCATTATATTCCCATTGCACGGTTCCATTTTTACACCTAAAAAGCAATTGTATGTCTCGATTTCCTTTTGTCCCTGTATGTATAGAGCTCATTTTCCCCAGCGTACTGAGACCAAGGAAGATAAAGCCTGATGATGTGTTCTATGATTAATAGTGTTTTCTTTCTATTACTTTACGAAGGCCAAAGAAAATAACCATTCAAATGTTCTGAACATCTGTCTTTGTCTTATTTTTGGAACAGGATGAATATCTGCTCGTTGCTCATGCCTCCCATTGTCATCCTCCTCTGGGCCCTGGCCATGGGGGTGAGTGGCGAGTGTGACGAATCAGCCGAGAGTCCCAAGCTAAACCTCTCAGTGACCTACGACCTCCCCAGCTTCGTGGCGGACGGCGCCATACAGAACCTGGTCACCCTGAAGGGGACCATCTACGTGGCCACCGCCAACCGGATCTACGCGCTGTCCCAGAACCTGACCAAGCTGTCTGAGTACAGGACGGGTCCGGGAGGTCTGTGCGTGGAGGCCAGCGCCAACGCCACGGACAACAACAACAACAACATGGCCTTGGCGGTGGAGACCATGTACGGCAACGAGTTGTTCAGCTGCGGCTCCAGCGACCTGGGGGTTTGCCGGCGCCACGTGCTGGAGGACGACGACGAGCACCTGCAGAGGGTGGACGAGGAGGTGGAGTGCTTCCAAAAGAGCGGGAAAGCGCAGCCGGGCTCCCCCGACCACGTGACCGGCGCGGCAGGCTCCCGCGTGCTCAACGTGCGGAGCGAGGGCGTGGTCCACTTCTTCGTGGGGAACTCGGAGCTCCCCGGGGCGGGCTCGCCGGCCGGCCCGCACCCGCACCACACCGTCTCCGTGCGCAAGATGAAGACCAGCCAGGACGGCTTTCAGTTCTTCTCAAACCAGTCCTACATGGATCTGGCCCCGGCGCTCCGCGGCCACTACTACCTCCGCTACGTCTACTCCTTCCAGAGCGGGCCCTACACCTACTTCCTCACCGTCCAGCCGGTGGGCGGGGACTCACGGGCCTACCACACCCGCATTGTGCGCATGTGTGCCTCGGACGTGGAGATCCGGCGCTACGTGGAGATGCCCCTGGGCTGCATCCTGACCACGCGGCGAAGGCGGGGGAGCGGCTCGGAGGAGCGGACGGAGGAGTTCAACGTGCTGCAGGCGGCCTGGGTGACCCGGGTGGGCCGCGACCTGCAGGAGCAGCTCCACGTGAAGGAGAGCGAGGACGTGCTGTTCGCCGCCTTCGCCCGCAGCCGGCCCGACTCGCCCGAGCCCACAGCCAGCTCGGCCGTCTGCGTCATCTCGCTGGCGCACATCAACTACCTGTTCAACGACTACATGCAGAAGTGTGAGACCACGCGGCCCCAGCACTTCACGGGCTCCCGGGAGAAGCGCTGCTACAACGCGGTAAGAGGCGGCAACTTTGTTCAGAGATCAGAACGTGAAACTTGGTATGCATCCCTGTTCCGTTTGTCCCTTAAGGCTAGGCACCCCACGGAAAACCTGTGACACTGATTTGTTTGCTGTTCCTAAAGTGTATTGTGTTTCTCGCTGTCTTCCTTCTACCTTTTTCCTCCCGGCGCTGCTTCACGTCATTCCTTTACCCGGAGGTCGTCACTCACCTCCCTGCCTCATACTTCCCTCTTCCAGTCCGTCACCATTGATCCGGATCGATTCGTTAAATCATCCGGTCAATGGTGACATGAGTTTAACTGCCGAAGAGCTTTCCGGAGGCCCTGCCAATACTGGGCATCTGTAACAGCCCCCCCACCCCACCCGTCTGACTTCATCATTCCCCTCACACCTCACCACATCACTGGTGCTGCCATGGCCCACTCATACACACACGCACACTCACCGCGGGGAGCTGGATTGGTTTTAACAATTGCTTAACAATTGTGTTGAGGGAGGAATGCACAGTGGAGGGTTGCGTGGGTGGGTGTGGGGTGACGGGGGTGGCATAGCTGCCTCTCAGCCAGCCATGGTGAGCAAATAACAGGGCATGGGCAGCTGGGCGGAGGATAACCTGTGACCTATGTGGGCCAAGCCCACAGTGAGCTTCTGTTTGGGCCTCCACTGCCTCCTGTACCTGGCGCCCACCTGGCCCCACCTGTGGAGGCATGGTAATAACATGTCAAGACCTTCCCGGTCAACGTTTACATATGTTTACACACTGATGACGTCATAGTATCGTCTTATCGGAGAGACTTTTCCGTGACTCATTTGACTATGGGACGGGAAAGGGATTGACTCTCCTGGCTTCAGGTGCTAGGTGCTCCCTGCACTGTATAATTAGAGTGCGTCTGTATAGTCTGCACTCCGGGGTCTGCTTTGTCTGGAACAGGCCTCCTTTTCCCCCCGTCGTTGACAGCTGCACGCTGTCTGACTCCATCACTGCTATTGTCCTTCAACTAGACTCCAGGGAAAGGGATTCTCAGGGCTCCCTGCTAAAACAACAGAACACAGGGAAGTGGAAAACCCGTGGAAAACCTTTATTGAAGACATTTCTATATCTCAGGTAGACCCCCCCCGACAAACATGGTCATGCAGTCAAACGCAATGAACCATTTATTCAAATGTCAAGTGTTGATTTGCGGCTGGCAAAAGAGCTTTTAACGTTACGTGACAAGTCAATGCTCTGGGCTTCAGCTTTTATGGCTGACATTTACAATGAGCCAAATCTTTTTTCTCTTTCTGCTTTGGAACTGTCCACAGTCACAACACAGGCCGGCAGCTATCAGGATCGCACAATAACTGACCCAACGAATCCCGTATTTTTCTTCTACGCCTGGAGTAGCATCCAATAGCCCTCATAGTGCTCTGTCTAATTGATTTATGACTCATATTCAGTGGCATATGGCAAGTAGGCTCTCTCTTATCAAGTAGTAACACAGACCGATAAGCCAGGCCATAAGATCGTAAAAAAAAGTTTGAAACCGCCGTCATACTCTTGCCCTGTGCGCACTTCACATTTGTTTTTGTTATTCGGTTGTACACGCTCTTTAAAGCTCTTTAAGAGTGCAACGTCAAATAGGAATTTGAAGGAACTTTGGAGAGGCCGTGCGAGAGCATGTTTGAGGTTTTAAGTGGTGGCTGTCAGGCCGGCTGGGGCTCTGAGCTCCAGTGCGGGGAGTGGGAGAGAATAAACGCTGTGAGGATAAGTGGCTCTTCTTGGTCTGTCCGTGTTGAGGAGCATGTTGGTTTCGGCTTGCTCCCTCTAACGCTGACGTATTGTGTCTGCGGGGTACTTTACCAGTTATCCGTGTGAGCGACTAATCATGCTAATTCGAGACGAATGGCGAGTGTTCTCCCTCGACTTGGGGCACAAATCTCTCCATTTTCTCTCCAGGCTCTTAAATCTATCGATCCGATCGAGAACGGCGCGCTTTTGCTGGATGATATTAGTCAAACACAGAGATGTAAATATGTTTTGTGTGGTAATACAGAGCGTGGCTGATCATATACATGTGCAAACCCCCCACCAAGCTGCCTCACTCATGAGTCCAGTGTGAAAAGAGGTACACCCCGAGTCTAAAAATAACCAACGGCCACATTTAAGGTCAAAATTATCATTGGATTATCATTGATTTGTGAAACCCCAACCAAATGCTGATTACTTTTAAATTGAATCAGAAGCCTGATTGATTGCCGCTTACGATATAATTCCCACAGAAAGGACCTGGGATTGACAGTCTCTTTAATTTGCACTCCCGCTCGAATGAATGCTTCTTAAACACCGTTTTGAGAAGGGGCTCCACGGGCTGATGCAGTGAGACATTGATTTGTATTGGGGGGGGGGGGGTTTGGTCAAAGAATCCATTCCACTGATGATGAAACGGGGTGTTTTTCCTCTGCGATCCCGGCTTCGTTGCGTTACAGGCCGTTCTGGCTGGAAGGAGAGCACCGCTGGAGCCGAGACGGGGGCTGTGTGTCCTGCGTGCTTCAGCCTGCCGGTGCCCTTCCCTGTGCTGTGTGGCAGGAGACACACTCCACTCCAGCCAACTCAGAGACATACTTCTACAAGTTCCTGCCCTGACCTGTCCGCCTCTTGGATTCCCCGTGCACCATTAGGAGTGATTAGGCAGGGTGTGTGTGTGTGTACGTGTCCTGGTGCGCGTCCCTAGGTGTGGGTGGGCAGTTTGAATGGCGCCACCAGATAGTGGAGGTCAACTGAGTTTGGAATAAGTGTCCACGTATGTTATGTTGTGGGTCAATATCCCGTAAGTATCTCTTTATCTCTCTCACTCCCACACGCACAGCGTCACACCAGGCATTACCTCTCCGATGCTGTGTGTGTGTGTGTGTGTGTGTGTGTGTGTGTGCGTGCGTGTGTGTGTTTGGTGTGTCCTTGCCGCTGCATCCTCCCCCAGTCCCCCCTCCAGCCCCGCTGTGGTGTGTGACTGGGAGTCCGCGCCACGACAGGCTCCATCGCTGGAGGGAGAGGCCGGGTCGCCGCTAACCCACCGGCCAGCACGCACCAGGCCACCTGGTGCCCAGCTGCTCCCTGCCTGCCTCTCACCTGTCGGCCACCGCAGCAGAGAGCATAAAATAACCGCCTTCTTCAAAGTCACGGTGGTTAGGGTTTTGCCGTCTACCCGTCCACCTGCAATTTTCCTGGTTGGAAATGCAAGGAGGTTGACCGACTGCAAAGAGGGCTTTCCACGGAGAAAGAATATGGAATAATGTCCATTCAGCACTTTGTTTTGCTTTGTTCTGTTTCCACGCAGTATGTCGGTATTTCCAGGTGATTGGCCTGTGTTCTAGATAGTAAATGGTAACAGAGACGGTGTGCTTATTTGAGGGGGGGGGGGGGGATTTCCCTGGTTAATCATTAGCGAGGCAGAGTCTGTTTCTTGATTTTGAGAAAAAGGTGCTCCGTTTGTGTGCCTGGTTCTCCGTGTGGGTTTGTGTGCACATCTTATCTTCATAACCCAGATAGAGAAAGAGAAGGAACTATTAAAAACGTCTCCGCCGGCAACCTGTCCTCCAGAGGCTAACCGAATAACCGCACAACACAAACACACACACACACACACACACACACACACACACACACACACACACACACCTATATCCTCATCAGGGCTGGACTACTTCCTCTTTCGACATGCCGTTGCAAACCAGAGGAGTATACTCTCCTGCCTGTGCTGGCGGCGCCCGTTCTTCTTCGCCACGGAAGCCCATGCCAGTATGGCCCGAGGCCCACTGGTGAGGCACTTCTTTCGGGTCCAACACGGAGGAGCTCTGCTCCGCTGAACTGGTGAGTCAGCTTGCCCAGGGCCATTGTCTTATCGGGGCGGGCCTTTCCTCAGGACTCCTTGATTGCGCCACAGAGCGGAGGCCTTTCCTGGTCTAACAGTTCTCTATCCCTCCTCCCTGCCTTACGGGAGCGACTCAGCCCCGCTGATCCTCCACCTCCACCCCCCCCCCCCCTCCAAAGGCTTTGTCCTCCAGGGCCTGGCCTCGTGAGAGGGCCGTAATAACCACAAAGCTCGCTGGAGCGGAAAATAGCACCGGACGGGCCAGCCGACTCCCCCTGTGATCACAGAAGCGAATGCACCCGATCCCCCCGCCCCCCTCTCATCCAGCCCTCTGCTACCACTAGGAGACTGGCAGTGGTAGAGGTCTGTGGAAGTGCCCCTGCCAGTCAGCCAGTTGGACAGACGCAGGGCAAGGAGAGGTGAGGGCCGTGGGCCAGTCCAAGCTGTGAAACGACATGACGACATCCCCTCCGGCCTCTTGATCCGTCGATTGTGACACTGAGAACACTTCTCCAGTAAAGCCAAAACCCCCTCACAGGAATACATGGTGGCGTTATGTGTAGGAGACTTGCGCTGTCCACCATCCAAGCCCACACATTCTTGCAGACACTCGAGGCATCACAGAGCATGGTGGCAAGGCTCAGCCCGAGCGAAAGCCTCATTCCATGCGAGTAATCCTCACACAATGGAGGCGAGGGGTTGTGCTCCATTGTGTGCTCAAGTAATGGCCATGAATAGAGAGCCTCCCCACGCCTCTCCTCTGGGTATCCTCTCCGGTGCGGGATTTATCACCCCGTCGCGCTCCCAAACAATGGAGCGCAAACAGAGAGAGACTATCTAGTCAGTCTCTAATCCCCAGGACACCATGGAGATGTTTGTGAGGGGGCCTTGATGTTATCCCTCCATTCGTGATCCTTGTTTTTGAAATGGGATTGCTGAAGGAAGACATGCTTCCACCTGAGAGAGCTTAGTGGTTGTTCCCGGAATTGAAAGGCGCATTTTTTACCGTTATACAATCCTAAGTAGGATCTGGCCATCTAATGGACTCAAGACAATGTTTGTGTTTTAGCAGTTGTGACTAAGCAGGACTTACTTCTCAAAATTGCCAGAAGCTATCTATCAGTGTTCTTTCTTCGTGCATACCCAAGCAATTACAGTTTTTTTACAACTTTTTCATGGAAAGTTGCTAGCACATTATTTTTACAGTTCTGTGAATGACAAAAAGTTTAAACTTTTTAAAACATTACACACACATTGAAAAACAACAGGCAGCATGAATTACCATAAAAAAAGCCCTCCTCATAAACTCAATGTAGCAAAGGTTTCCAGTGCATTAGAAATTCTGGACATTTGCCATTAGGCTCATTTGAAGAAGATAAATCGTGTATCACTCTTGATATCACTGAAGGAGTTCTGTGTGAGAGGGGAAACCACTCCGATGCGAGACACCAACTTCCAGACGTTTCACAGCTGGAAGGAAGAGTTACAGTGTGGTGGTGTGGTGTTGTTCTCTCTGCGCATGGGGGGCGGGGGGTTTGTTAAACTTAAGTAACTTGTGTTTTTATGGACAGTGTTCTAACAGCACTTTGCACAGAACTACTGCATCATAAAAAAAAACAGAGAGCCACCACCTGTATGCTCATAAAAGGAACTTCAATAATTAGGAATATGGGTGGGAAAGTTCATATATTTAGAGATCCGTTCTCATAAAAGCGCGGCGTTCGGTTTTGTCGCCAAGTTTACAGCCTTTGTTATTACAAGCCCTCTTGAGCTATTTTTTGTCTATGGGCGTGCCGTAAATCCGACTCCACGTCTTTGTAAAAATACCCGACTTGTCTCAGAGACGCATTGAAAGTGTTTGAGGCTGTGCAATAAAGTGCAATTTTGGAGACGGATGCTTTCCTCTTGCGTTGCGGCACTCCAGATTGCAAAGCAGCATTCCGCCCTCCCGCTCTCCCTGTGGCCCGTTCGTTCCCTTTGGCAGTATCTGGCTCTGAGGAGGGACACTCCATGTCCCAGCCCAAACTGTGGGTGACCTTCTGTCGGCCAGAACGGCACTGTGAAGCGGGAGGCCTGTTTTTGAAGCTGTGTGCGGACCCCCCCTCCACTGATAAGCCACCACTTTTTCCCATTGCCAATAAACAGGTGATGACCCTGTGTAGAGGCAGCAGGTTATCAGGCGGCTCTGCAGGGCCTGCTGTTGGCCTTTACAGCTCAATATTTCTGGGTTTAGTGCAATGGGGTGCGATAAATGTGTCTCCCTGCGACAGTCGTCGGCGCTTCAATCCCCCCAGAGAAATGAGAAACAGAGGGAGACGCGTTTTGGCCCATAAACGCACAGGTCTTATGCTCGGTACCGTGATGGGCTGAATGAGGCGTTTTCAGTGAAGTCATCTCAGCCAAGACCCTGCCAAGTGCTTTGCACTCGTGGCCGGAATCCATGAGGCCAGACGACTGGGAACAAAGAACGGAGGACGGGGTTTGGCCAAGTAGCCTAAAGATGTCGCTTTAGAGATTCCAAAGTCTGCGCGGCCGTTTGCAGGCCCGTGCGGCGGCGGTGTGTTACAGTTTGGTGTGTATGGTAGCATTTAGTAATATATGAAGATTAGAACCGCGTCCGTGCCTTCCAATTCTTTGTTGTTGATGATGCGTTTAACTAATTTGGCATTGCAAAGTCAGACTGAGGTATGGATTTCCTGCACCGTCATCCACCATATAGGAGAATCAAATAGAGTCCTCCTCAGGAAGATCAGATGTGATATTTTTGGGCAGCGAACAACTGCACCCAACAATTGCTTTCTTTCACCTGCTTTCTCTTTGTCTGAATCACATACATTTCATGACTCCTACCGAAAACCAAACCCTGCTGGTATATGCAGGAGAAAGTGTGCGTTGTCCAGACATCCTTCCTAAGTACATTCCTAAAGACAATATTATGTGCTCTGTTGCTCTGTTATGAGCCATCGGGACAGAAGGTGCTGGCTCCTCTCTCATTTCAAATTTGGAGGGAGGAGATGAAGGAGGCGGTTACAGGTGGTGGGGGGGAGAAGTGGAAAAGAACAGACAGAAACAACAAGTGGGGAGGAGTGGCAGGAGGAGGAGGAGGAGGAAAGGAGGAGCCCTGGGAGGAGGGGGGGGGGACCTCTCTCGGTAACAGGTGCCTCCCGACGCGCTGCTTTCACTTTCACTGAACCGAGACGCTCCGGTCGAGTGGCCGGGGGGCCAAAGGTCAACAGCGTCCTGCCCCTTGGCTGCTGGCCCACTGTTTACGCGTGGGGCCCCGGCCGTGCCACCAGGGGCCCTAAAGGAACAGCCTCTACGTCTGGAGCCTGCCAGGCATCCTGCAGGCACGCCTAGGCGGTGGGACCAGCTGCACGGGGAGCGCCAGGGCCTAAGCTGCTCCTATTGTCAGCTCCTCTAATTCCCCCTGGCAGTCCCTGACACCCTGACACGGCCCCTTGGGGGGCACACACACACACACACACACACACGAGCACCAAGTCGTCCCAGACCCCCGGAGTCAGGTTGCAGAGTAACGTGCACCCCTTCATCCCAGGTGGGGCTGCCCCCCCCCCCTTTCCCCTGAACAACACACGTACACACAACACACACAGGCGTTCATAACTCCTACCACACACACACACACACACACACACACACACACACATATAACCTTGCATACGCATATCTGTCCGCATGCACACTCCACATTCCGTCATATCTCCATGGAAAACAAGCGAGCTGAACGCACGGACGCACACACACACCCCGTGACAGGCCGAGCAAAGCACTTTCTCAAAACACAGTGGTGTAGGCTGCCAGGGGTCAGAGGTGTGTCATTCAAGTGAGAGGGCAGCTGAGGGTGCTCAGCCCCGTTAAAGGTCATCAACAACACTGATTTAGTGTGTGTGTGTGTGTGTGTGTCTGTGTGTGTGTGTGTGTGTGTGTGTTTACTTGTATTCTTCCATGCCTAAGAAGGCCTGAATGTATGCCCTCCCAGAAAAGCTCTCCCATATCTATTTGTACATTGTTATTATTGTGATGACGTGTGTGTGTGTGTGTGTGTGTGTGTCTGTCTCTCACCCGCCCCCCCCCCCGGTTCATAACGTGGGCATTAGTGTGTGTGCTCCACCAGCGCCCTGGGGGTCACAGTGAGAGTATGGAGGGGACATGAGGCCAGGCGTATCCCCTTACACACCCCTCTTGACACTGCCGAGGGAATGCCACGGGGTGCAAACGTCCACCACACCCCAAGCCGGCCGCTGTAACCCTATCGCCGCGCTGTTGTGCCGCAGACAATGGCGGCTGGTTAAGTGCGGGGCAGAAAGAGGAGTACGGTGTCTCCCACGGCCGCCGGGCTCGGGGTTTTTACTGCCCGAAAAAACACACCCCACACGTTCAGAAAAATACTTCTTAGGAGGTGGAGCGACCGCGCAACGCTCGCCGCCGCCTGACTCCTGACTATGAGAGTTGACTTCTCCGAGCAGCTACGGGACCAACGAATCGGAGAGATTGAGCGTGAAGCAGACCCAGGGCCCGGGGTCCACTCCGCGTCCTTCCAGGAGCCTCTCCCCGCTCCCGTGGGGACGTGGGCCGCTCTCCAATCCTCTCTGACTCCAGGCCAAGAAAAAAAAAGCCCGGGCTGGGAACTCCAACTTCAAACAAAAACTTGTCAAAATAGCCCCGCTCCTCTGTTCACTTCACTTCTCCTCTCTCCTTCTCGGTGCCTCTGCAGAGGAACGCCCCGAGCCCTCCGGTGGCTCAGGCGCTCCACGTTTGCTTGCTCTGAAAATAACCGTCCCCGTACCTGTTTTCTCTAACAGCTTGGTGTAATCTCCGCATGATCCTGGGGTGATGACGTGTGTGTGTGTGTGT
The DNA here is from genome assembly GCA_026901105.3 of Galaxias olidus. NCBI lineage: Eukaryota > Metazoa > Chordata > Actinopteri > Galaxiiformes > Galaxiidae > Galaxias > Galaxias olidus. Next base: position 64,577 of record JAPMUY010003323.1, read on the forward strand.
GTGTGTGTGTGTGTGTGTGTGTGTGTGTGTGTGTGTGTGTGTGTGTGTGTGTGTGTGTGTGTGTGTGTGTGTGTGTGTGTGTGTGTGTGTGTGTGTGTGTGTGTGGTATCAGAGAGTTATTGGAGGGGGCCTAGACGTTTGGCCGGTTCCCATCGTTCCTCACATGTTCCCGTTGGCTCAAGGTGAGGACGGACGGAGGGAGTTGAGATGGATCAAAGTCAAAGCGTTATTAGTCAGGAAGAAGGGGGGGGGGGGGCTGACTGCGTGCACGCGCTCTCTGTCTCACGTGGGAGCACACATCAAAGAAGGCCCTGTTTTAATCACGTCAGGTGAAGAGAACGAAGAGGCCGCCCTCCCCCACTTCCACACATCTCTCTCTCTCTCTCTCTCTCTCTCTCCATCCCTCATCCCCTCATCCTCCCATCTCTGCTCTGCTGGGGCCGTGCGTCCTTCATGCTCCGTCCAAGTCCAAATCAAACTCAGACGCGATCCCTCGCTTCTCCGCTCGCTCCGAGAGCCGGCGTCGGAGGCAGACGGAGTTCCAGCCCGCTGACAGGTTGGCTGGCCCCTCCATGTTGCAGCAGGCTGTTTGGCTCTCTTCTCTAGCAGCTCCGAGGCCTCACCCTGGGTTTGCCCTGGCCAGGCATCTAGTTCCCTGCAGTCACCAGTTTAAAAGGGAGCTGCTCTAATGAGGTTGGTTGCTACCGGGTACTTTGGCTGTGAGTTTTTTTGTTGTTGTCTGTCAACGAGAAGGGTTTTTAGTTATTTTTTTGCCTCTCCCCTCATAGCAGACTCGGCCCACACCACTCCGTGCCAGTGTCTTCTTGGCAATTATATAATACTCCCCATTGTTCTCCTCATCTTCAAAGCAAGCATTTGGGGAGCTGCTCTATATGAATGTATCCGCAAGAACACCAGTGTGCCGCTCTGTTACAGTGTAGCTATCCCGGTGGCAAAACAAGGGCTTTATTGGTTTCAGCCCACAAAAGAATCCCCTTGAAGTGGATCGTTTGCTGATTTTGTCGCGTACATAACATACACATACATTACCCCCACATACAGTGCATGCACACATGGTCTAGCAGGCTAAGACCTTCTGGTCTTGTGTGGTGTTGTCCCTGAGAGGTGTTTATTTCCCCAGCTCTGTCCTAACCCCCTGAGAAGGTCATCCACGGGATGTGAGAAACCAACACGGCCTGCTCGAGGCTCTATGGGGGCTGGGGATCAAGTGCTTTGCCCTGGGAACCCCTGTCCCCTCCGCGGGGCCCTTTGTTTGTTGTTCACCCTACACCCCCCCCCCCCCCCCCCCCCGGGGCCCCAGGAGAAGAGGGAGAGGGTCGCTGATGGAGAGGGCCCCCACCCCTAAGGCAGCTCTGGCCTGAGCCCAGGGTTTCAGTGTGCGCTCCGCAGGACGCAGACACAACAACCAGCCCAGCTCAACATGGCTGCCAAGGAAAGACCGAGAGAGAGGAGCAGGAGAGGGAAGAAAAAGGCATGATCAGAAAGAGTGTGAGGTGGAGGGAACGGAGTCCTGTTCAGATCATAAACGCAGAGGAAGGAGAGCCCAGTGAAAGGAATATGGAAAAATAAAGTAAGAGAATGCGAGTAAGAGAGAGGAAAAAAAGAGAGAAAAGAGGCGAGGGAGAGAGAGAGAGAGAGAGAGAGAGAGAGAGAGAGAGAGAGAGAGAGAGAGAGAGAGAGAGAGAGAGAGAGAGAGAGAGAGAGAGAAATAGTTAGAGTGGTTTGAGAATGAGAGAGCAGAGGAAAGAGGGAGAGAGAGAGCGAAAGAGAGAAATAGTTTGAGTGGTTGGAGAATGAGCGAGGAGAGGAAAGAGAGAGTGGAGGGAACAGGTTCATGGAAACATATCAAAGCTGTCCACTTCCCATGGAGCCCCGCTCAGTGTGAGCCCCAGTCCCCCCAGCAGGCCCCTGGCGCTGGGGCATGGAGCTCCCTCTCTCCGTCACTCTCTCCCTCTCCCCGTTACGAGCTGGGCCTGATGACAGAGGGGCTGACGGAGGGCTTAGGAAGGGCCGGCCTCCTCCTCCACCCTTAACCCCCCCACTGGGTGTTGTGCTCCTAACACGCTGAACACCCCATCAACTGTAACCGGGGGTGGGTGGGTGGGGGGGGGGAGTGATAGAGTGATTGGAGAGTGATATTTGGCTAGCTCTGGTAAACCTACGACCGCTCTGCCGTTCCAAGCACTCTGAGTCGAGCACCTTCACTACGTGATACCTGCACCACGCTAAAGGCTTAACCCTAACCCTCCTGGTCTCCCCCCCCCCCCCCCCCCCCCCCACACACAGAGCTCGTCGGACGAGTCGTTCAGCTGCGGCCAGCACGGCGGCAGCTACCGCCTGGAGGTCACCCAGTTTGTCCACCGGCTGGGCTACTGGAGCCAGCTGCTGGAGAACACGCTGGTCACCTCCCTGGTGGTGGTGCCCGTCCACGACCACGCCGTGGCCTACATCGGCACCGCCGACGGACGACACATAGAGGTGAGGAGGGGGGGGGGGGGTTGGGGGGGGTGGTTGGGGGTCGGGGGTCATGGTTCGCCGTGGGTCGCCATGGACTGACGCGGAGGGGTTGTGAAGTGCGGGATTCCTTTGTGGTGATTTTTTCCGAGTCATTGGCGTGTTACGTGTTTGTTCAGGCCCCAAAGGAGGCCTACAGTTTGCCACCGCCGCGTCATTTGAATAGGAAATCGCTGCGGCTAAGCGTGAACGCGATTTCCCTCCCGACCTGCCGGTTCAGTGGCCAGCGGGGTATCTCTTTGTCCCTGGGCATGTAAATGGGACAGGATGTGGGAGGCCGGCAGGGGAACCATCAGCTCAGGACACAACAGGGAGGCCGGTCGCAGGTGCCATCGCACGAGAGAGAGGCAGGCTGGGAGCGTGCGCTGCAGGGGGGGGGGGTGGCTTCCTGTTTACACAACCGGTGACCTTTAACCCCCCGCTGCTGGGCGAGCCCGCACTCACCTCGCGCTCCGCCGTACCGTGTGAGCAAACAGCCGCTTTGCCTGTCGGTGAGCAGCCGCTGGTCCTCAGGCACGTCGGCCCTTTGAACAAACAACCGCTCTCTCCTCCTTTCAGCAGGCGGGATTAACTCGCAGGCAGGTGAACTCTCCCTCTGTTTTCTTTCGCATGGAAATGAGGGTTTTGGAGCCGCGGCCGGGGGGGGGACGCGTGTTTTTCCGGAGGACAGCGAGGTGAAAGCGGTGGTAAAGGCCGTGGAGGATGTGGAAGAGGGGCGACAGCTGCGCGGAAAGCGGGTCTTAGGGGCCGAACGGCGCGTTAATGGCGAGCGGCGGGCTGCGCTGACACGTCCCCCAGCACGGCACCTCTCCTCTCCTCTCCTCTCCCAGCGCGCAGCTGTTGGCATGGCCTCTTTCTTTTTTCTCTCTCTCTCTCCTTCTCGTTTCCTTTTTTTTTTCGCGGCCGGTTGACTTTCGAAGTTCATTGTCTCGGGGACGAGGGTCTGGGAAGTTTAGAGCTACGGACCAGCTGTCCTAACACAGGGAGAAACAGGCCCCACTGGAGTGAGTGAGTGTGTGTGTGTGTGTGTGTGTGTGTGTGTGTGTGTGTGTGTGTGTGTGTGTGTGAGGGAGAGAGAGAGTGTTTGTGTGAGGTGGCGGGGCACGGGGAACAATAGCATGCCATTGCATAGACAGATCAAATACATAGATTTAAAGCAAGGGAAGGAAAACGTGTCACAAATGGAGGGAGGGGGGGAGAGAGAGAGATAGGAGTGAGAGAGAAATGAGTCAAGTAAGCATGAAATTTCTAGCACTTGGATAAAGACTCCCATGCACAGAGGGTATCTGTAGTACACTGTAGTAAATAACATTCCTACAGAGGAGGAAGACGAGGGGACTGCTTATGCTGCTCTTCTTCACCCTTAGTCCCCAGTGAGCCCTTAGAGGAGGGAAGAAGAACGAGGGACAGAGAGGGAAGGATAGATAGAAAGAAAGAAAGAGAGAGTGTGTCTCCCGCTGGGTCTCAGGAAGCCCCCCCCCCCCCCCCTCTGCGTTGGGAATCCCATCGTGGCCGTACTTCCTCCCCTGGCTAATACAATAAGCTGTGATACACTCCCCTATTATCCCCAGAGAGAGAGGCCTGTTGTGTGGCGCCGCCCCGTGCGTGAAGCGGCCATCCTACTGGCGCCGTGTCACTCCCCCTTACTACGGCCCTCAAGTGGATCACGAGCGCGGCTTCACCCAAACACTGGGCAGAGACGAAGCAGGAAGAGGGGATGTGTGTGTGTGTGTGTGTGTGTGTGTGTGTGTGGGGGGGGGGTTGGATAGACGTGCTTTTTGTTGCCAGTTTGGACATATCCGCTTCCGATATTCACTCTGTTGTCTTTATGACCAAGCGCAGTCGGTTGATAAGAGGCGGTCAGTGGAAACACACAGGGCACTGCACAAGTCTGACAGGACGTCAATGTCTCACACTGTAGTCATAGGACGCCACCTCCAAACCTCACACCTGGCAGAACGTGATCAACATGAAGGGGGCCACGGTGTGTGTGTGTGCGTGCGTGTGCGTGTGCGTGTGTGTGTGCGTGTGTGTGTGTGTGTGTGTGTGTGTGTGTGTGTGTGTCGGACGCTGTAACCAAAGCAGACAGAGACGTGACCACACTGGCCATTAGAACCACTGTTTTGCTCTCCCATATCTGCTCCCACGGGCAATAATTGCAGCGTAACTACGGATGATTAATGTCACTCCAGGTGTGGGTGTGTGATCTCACATGTGTGTTTGAACTTTATTGTGGTTCACCGTGTGTGTGTGTGTGTGTGTGTGTGTGTGTGTGTGTGAGTGACGATGCGGTGTCTCAAACACCTCCCGACATGTCGGAGAACACGCTCCCCTCCCCGCTCCCCGCTCCGCCCGCGGCTCTGCCTTTTGTCCCGCTCCTTGTAGCGGCCTCCTCGGTGATTAGCTCCCAGCTCCCGTCTGTCATCTCGCCCTCAGCGCGCCCACGTCACCAGAGGCCCAGTGCTGCTGCAAGGAGGGGCGGCCGTGCACAAAGCCGGTCTAAAAAGACGCCCACAGAGAAAGCCTTCTGTTCCCAGAGGAGGTGATGCCCGTGGAGAGAGAGCGTTCGGTGGGCTGGTTAGTAGGTAATCTCCGAGCCCTGTCATCCACCATGGCGTCAGCTCAGGCTGCGCCGCGAGACGGAGCAGCGTCTGTTTTACGGTGGCCCCGAGGGCTTGGGATTCACCACGAGCAGGCGTGTCGTAGCCTCTGGTGCCGCTCCTGAGAAATCCTGTGACGTCTTTGTTTTTCCGATTGCCGACCCAATACAACCACAACAACATGTCAAAGGAGGGCGGCAAGAAAAACTTTACAGCCCCTTAGAACCCCCCCCCCCCCCCCCCCCCCCCCCCCCGGTCATTTTGTCCTCGTTTACCCCCCCACACCCCAACATGGCGTATATTCAAAAAGACACTTCCAGTCAGATATCCTGCCAGGCTGTGGAATGCCCAGGTCTGGCGCGGCACGGCGGTGTATTATTAGCCGAGCTACGCGGGGCACCTCCGGAGGAGGGAGGGAGAGAGAGGGTCTGTTTTAGAGATCAGGGGCTGACCGTGGCTGCCCTCCCCCAGGTGCTGGTTTCCCGGACGGCCTCGCCCCACGTGGACATCCGGCTGGACACGCGGCCCGTCTCCCCCAGCACCACGCTGCTCTCCCCCCACAGCGGCCCCGACGGCTCCCTGCTGGTGGTGACCGGGAATAAGGTGAGGGGGGCGGGGCATAAACACATAAACATATACACATCATACACGCATACAGAGTCAAAACGTGGTGCGGAAGAGAACTGTAGCATGGCAACAGTATATTGTAAGATACATATTGACAAAATGTACATATTATGTCTTATGTAATGCACGTAGAATTGCCTATGTATATGACATGTTCTAAACAAATACATTGGACTTGACTTGTCTACACAGCCACGCTCTAGCATCAAAACTCAGACACTTAAACAATGAGTGCATGGTTGCAGTGTGTGTCTCGCATTCTTTACATTACTGGCTTAATTGAACCCCCCCCCACCCCACCCCTCCCAACTGGCACCAAAACACAGTGTTCAGAATGGAACCGAGTCAACAGATAGTTTGGAACAATGCCCTTTGTGCTTGACGTCAATGCCCTTCTCCTCAGCCTCGCCAAAGGTTCCAATTTCCTCATGCTTCTGTGTTCTCACTACATTAAACATGTTTGTGGGATATGATGTTTTGGGGCTGACAGTGTTCCCTGGCTAGTATGATTATATACTGTACAGTATGCTCCTGGTATTTCCAAGGAACAGAAGCAGTATGCCAGAATGCATTCAGTGCCAGCATTTTAGAAGATTGTAAAATGTTTTAACAAGGGGGTAAAGCCTATCTTATGGGGAGTTAGATTCTAAATTAAAACGTGTAGGTACCATCTGGTGGACGGTGCAAGGTTCAGCCAAAAATAACATCGCTGTTGTTGGCTAATTAACTTGGCAACTAGAGCGTTTTCATTTAATTTTATTTCATGTTATAAATCCCACGGCTATAAAACGGTATTTACCTTGTTGTCTTGAGTGTGCATTGTACATCCCTTAAAAAACACGACGACTTCCACTGGGATAAACTATGTAAAACCCAAGACCTTTGCGTGAGGAAACAGAGGAAGCAGGTTTAAAATGGGAGATCCTTGTCTGAAGTCGGAGATACATTTTATCCAAGGAGTAGTACCAAGGAAAGTAGGTTTCATTTTGCGGCCTAGCCACAAGTTAGAGAAATGCTAAGATGCAACCAAAGTGTTTGGTAACCTTATGCCTTAATGTTAAAATATGCAGAAAAAGGACTGAAAGTGTGTACTTTAGTTTGTCTACACGGTCTGTGTTTTTAGCATATTTGCAAATAGATGAAAATGACAGAGATGAAAATGAGTGAGGACTCGTTTGCGAGTCAGATGGCGACTTATACCAACACTGTTTGACTGGACCAAATGAAACAAGTTGTTGACTCCTGGGGTTGTTCCGTGTCTTGATTGGCTGTTTTTTTTCCATCTAGATCACCAAGGTCCCTCTGATTGGCCCAGGCTGTGATCAGCTGTTGAGCTGCACTTCCTGCCTACTGGCGTCTGACTTCACGGCGTGCGGCTGGTGTGACGGCCGCTGCACCAGGAGAGCCCAGTGCCCCTCCTCCTCCGGGTGGACCCAGGACACCTGCTCGCCCGTCATCACCAAGGTAACAGGCCCAAAACGAATCCTCCAACAAAGTATGTTGAGGATGATGACAATGAGGAAGAGGAGGAATATGAAATACCCCAACTCAACCCACGCTGACTTGGCAAAACAGCATAATGACAGAGGATGAACATGATGATGATAATGGTGCTTGTACAGTTTCTGCACAGATTGCGAGTCGCGTTGTCAGTCCATGTCATGTCTGTTCCACAGACACCTTTCTGTTCACTGGGGCTGTGGGATAACACTGAACCCCCCAGTATCTGCTAGCCTTTGTTGCCTCTGCTGGTCCTGTGCTGTGGCTCTGCCTCCACTGACAGAGCAGGAGAGGTCCGCTGTGTCATCCTCCACTAGAGAGGACTGCCATCCACCCCGTATACACAGCCTCACACAGAGCCACGCAGCGGGGCCACTCTCAATCAAAACCATCCGCTCTCGCTGGGTGGGGCGTGGTAAAACGGCTGCTGCCTGGCTCCCTGGAGGTCGTCTGAAGGTTGTGTTCTGTGTTTGACCAGATCTCCCCGACCTATGGACCTTTACAAGGGGACACCAACGTGACCGTGTGCGGCCGCAACTTTGGCTTCAGCAAGACGGAGGGCTTCAAGTCCTCCCTCATCAAGGTGGAGGTGGCCGGCGTGCCCTGCAAGCTAGCCAAAACGTACAAGCAGGAGAGCCTACAGGAGAGCAATAGGTAAGGAGGGGGCTTGGGTTTAGAGGCTGCGCGCGTGTGTGTGTGTGTGTGTGTGTGTGTGTGTGTGTGTGTGTGTGTGTGTGTGTGTGTGTGTGTGTGTGTGTGTGTGTGTGTGTGTGTGTGTGTGTGTGTGTGTGTGTGTGTGTGTGTGTGTGTACAGCATGTGTGCCTGTAGGAAAAGGGGGAGTGGAAGCAGAGACAAAGACTGTCAGAGATTGTCAGACGGAGTATTATCTGGGCAGAGCGTCCATCCCACAAGGGCCTGTTTGTGTGCGGGAGCGCTGAAGGACCCACCTAAAGAATGTTCCGGGGCCCCCCGACCCCTCACAGACATGGGTGAACGAGGCCTCTGAGCGGCCAGCCAGCCAGCCAGCCAAGCCCGCGTTCCGCTCATGACTTCTCTTATCCGCTCAATTACCGCTGGAAATGTTGCAACCTCAGGGGGATTTCACTCTGTTCTGCCTCCTCCTCCACCAACACAGCTCAGCGTGGCACCTCTGGTGGCCCAAACACCCCCCCCCCCCCCTATCATAGTCCCCCCATTGTCCACTCCACTGAAAAAAAAACACTCCCCCCCCCTCCTTCACGACAGCGTCTTTGTGTGTTTTCTGCAGCGTAGTAGCCTGATGATTGAATCACGCTAAGTGGCCTGCTTACTCCCCGGGCCGGGGGTATAATGCGTTGGCTTGTGTTGTTTTGTTTTGGCGCCAGGCGGAGGTGGACCAAGCTGGTGTGCTCCCCGGTGCTGACGGGCAACTTCACCCCTGCCGGCCGCGCCGTGACGGTCCACAGTGACAGGGAGACGGCCCAGAGAGAGGGCTTCTCTTTCGTGGTGAGGACACGGGGACACGCCCTGACACCCAAAGAAGGGCCCGCCGGGTGTGAAGCCCTTGTGATGAGGACGTCACGATGCGCCTCTCTCCACAACCAGCGTAGGTTTGACTCCTCCTCTTTCTCCTCCTCGCTCTCTCCCTTCAGGATCCGGTGATCAGGGAGATCTTCCCAGGGTTCGGGCCCAAGGCCGGGGGCACCATGCTGACCGTCCAGGGAGCCTTCTTGGACTGTGGGAACAGCAGGCAGGTCAAGGTGGGGAACGCCGTCTGTAAGATCCAGAGGTGAGGACGAGCCGTGGTCTCCAAAAACAAGTCACGTGTGTCTGTGTGTGTGTGAGAGAAGGAGAATGTGTGTGTGTGTGTGTGTGTGTGTGTGTGTGTGTGTGAGAGAAAGAGAATGTGTCGCTCTACTTTGTGTGTGTGTGTGTGTGAGAGAAAGAGAATGCGTGTGTATTTGATTGTGTCGCTCTACTTTGTGTGTGTGTGTGTGTGTGTGTGTGTGTGTGTGTGTGTGATTGTGTGTGTCCGTGGTGCTCCACAGCTGACTGACGCGTGCCCTCTGCCCCCTAGGATCTCCCCGAGCATGCTGACGTGTCGGACCCCTCCCCAGGCCCAGCCGGCCCGCCTGCCCGTGACTCTGACTGTGGACTCGGTGGTCCGGGAAGCCCCCGTCCCCTTCACCTACAACCAGGACCCTGTCGTCACCAACATCCAGCCCACCCGCTCCTTCATCAGGTTGGCCCCCCCCCTCACGACCTCTTTGAAATGGCTAATAGTAGATAGTTGGGTTGTCTAGCTGAGTCCAATGGAGAGCGAGACTAAGGAATAGAGAAATGTTACGGGCGAAGGCTGACAATCTGACACATGTATAATTTTTGTTGGCCAGAGAGAGACGGATGTGAAATATGGCGTTGGAGGGAAGTGGAGGAGAGGCCACAGTGTAGGAGGCATGCGTGGAAGAATCCAAAGGTGTGAGGGGAGCTTGTGAAAACAGAGGCGGGAGTTTGAGACGGCAGAAACAGGTGGTAAAGGGAAAGCGACAAAGCCAGGGAGACGTTCGCTGAACGTACGAGTCGGTGCGCAGGCACGCATCGGGGCTGAAACCTTACCGCCAGAGGAAGTGTGTGGGAGGTGACGAGCGGAGGTGCTAACAGCGCTACCTGCTACGCGCTAACGCTAACCTCGGCAGGCTCGTCCCACAGGCGTTCCACTGTATCTCGACGGAACGCTAACGCTAACCTCTGTCCGTTGCCTTTAGCGGTGGCTGCACCATATCGGCCCACGGATTCTTCCTCCAGTCCGGCCTCCAGCCCCAGATGGTCCTCACCACCGCTCCCAACGTCGAGGTCTTCCACGTGGTGAGTGGGGCGTTTTTTTTCTCTTCTCAGGCGACCGGAGATCTGCCTGTGCAAAACAAATACCTCCAGACCCCTGTCACACGTGTTATTGTCATTAAGAGCACGAAAAAAGGGCGAAAAGCGCGTGATAATGGAAAAGAAAGTGCCAGGCTAGCAGGAACAAGGAGGAGATGGATAATCCAGGGGTTGTGTTATTATCGAGTCATTGTCTCTCCGACGTGCAAAGCGGTAGAGCGAGCCTTTAGTCCTGTCTGTCCTTCATCACGCCGCTCAGAGCATTACTGTAGAGATAGTCCACAGAGAGACACTTTATTATCTGAGGCAGGTTCTGATTGTCATGTCTTCACGGTTGGAACCAGGGAAGTGTTCCAACAGCGCATTATGATTATATTACCTAAACCAGGTAAAACTGGTTAGACCCAAAGAATAGAGTTTATACTCAGAGGACAGAATCAAGGCCTTAACACAGTTCACGGTCTCCTTCAAAAGTCATTCACTTAGCCCGCTCCGCTCTCCACGCGAGTGTCAGTGGCCCCGTTCCCCTGCTGAAGGCCGCTGTGATAACATCTCTCTGCTCCGGTTTCATTGCCCCCTGATTTGAAACGTTAGCCTCCGCTTGGAAACAAAAGGCAAAGATGAGAATTTGCTACGGTGCGCCTTATCAGTGGGGTTTAAGGGCCAGTGGACGGGGGGAGGAAGGGGCGGAGGGGGGGGGGGGGGGTTAAGCGGCCCTCATTGTGACATGTTTTAGAGAACCACAACAAAACACTCATTTACCCACACAGGCAGGCTGTGGGCTGTTTGTTTTCTAGTGGAAGGCAGGAGGACGGGGGTGTAAGGACAGGACAGGCCGTGCTTAGTAGAGATGTTATCTCAGCGACGTGAGGCGCATTCCAACAGGTTCAGTCCTGACCACCTGAGGAGACTAGGACGGGCTTTAGGTAAACATTTGAGAGCAGCCATGGCGCACGAGATTTATCACAAATCCTTTTTCAATAACGACGTCTTTCTGCATAAGCCGCCTCTATCTCTGTGACACGCACAGCAGCTGAGCGTTAGCCCACAATGTCATTTACTTTACAGTCAACACGCATATTACTGCACCTTTCATTTAATACAAATACAGATTTTTGTGTGTAATAAACTAGGCATCATGACAATCTGGACCCATACTTATCTGAAGTTATAGTTTTCCAAGATGTTTATTTAAGAGCTGAGATACGACAGGTCCCAGGAAATTATGAATAACTCATTCACTGTAATCCCATTCGCTGCTTCCATTTTAGGTCGTAATTATCCCAATGTTCAGAACCCTTTCTCACTTACACATAGACACACACACACACCGTACCATCTTTCCGCGTCCTTTTCGCTGCCCCCCCCCCCCCCCCTACGGCTGTGACCAGTGATCCTCGTAGTCGAGGATAGGACTCCTGGGGGGTTCAGAGGTCATCAGAGAAAGACAACAGTGTGGGAGGCAGCAGGGAGGGAGCGCACGGAGGACCAGGAGCTGAGCGGGTGTCGGCGTCTGTAAGCCAGACAGAGAGCCACGCTGGCCCTTTGGCATGAGACTGTCCCCCGGCTGCACGACTTTCAGCGCGCTGCTCTCATTCCCTTTACTGGCTTCTGGGTTTTGAAGGGAGGGAGACCGTGAGTTAAAGTCAGATCTCGTCTGGGTATTGAACCCGTCCAAAAATAAGCTGCCCTGGAATGCTCGCGCGTGTGTCTGATTCATTGTTGAAATAACACTAATTCATTTGAATAGTTTCCTATTATTCCACCAGTGAGTCTGTTGAATGGAGAAATGGGGCGACCTGTATCGAAGGAAGGGGTTATCGTCGCTAATGATTTAGGACAGGACGGTGTGCTGGCGCCGCAGCTGTCACCTCGCAAATCCCTCTGTGGTAACCAGGATGAGCGAAGGCATTCTCTGGGAACGCTGGGAAGTCCGACTGTGTCACTGTCTTAACACTCGACATGGGGGTAGCTTTGGGAGAAGCACCCTGCGGTCTCTTGAGTGGAGTTTTCCGAATGCCGGTGCGGGTGACCCGAGCAGACCTGTCGTCTTGTGGTTCTGTGTTCGGTCCGTGGGCCGGGGTAGAGCAAACTGCTACCCCCCTCCACCCCCTCTCAGGCGCGCAGAGCCACGGAGGGCCTGTGCCGACATCCTGGCAGTGAAATACTTAGGCATAACTGCAAACACACACACACACACACGCAGAGAGAAAGCGTGAGCCTCCCATTGATTTCATAAGCATAGCATGTTGAGTAGCGCTGAAAAATAAGCCCTCTGTATGACGACAACAAGGAGATTTGGGGGCCTTCGCTGAACCTAAACAAACAAGGCAGAAAAAAACAAAAGGCTGCAGCTCTCAGTTGATATCGGCCTCTCAGATCTCCAGTAAAGCTGAGGCTCCAGCGTTCTCGGCTTTCCCACCAAACATGAAAGGCCGCTTTTTTTTTTCTTTTACGATCCTTAGGGGAAAGCTGGCATGGTCGGAAAGCCTTTGGGGGGGGGGGGGGGGGGGGGGGCAGTGTGAATTTTCACATGACCACGGCCCCCGGGGGGTTAATGCTTAAAGGCTGGGGAATGGAGTAGGGGATGCCAGTGGGTGTGCGGTGAGACGCGATGGAAGTGGTGGTCTGGGATGGCTTGTTTTACTGGAGGCTTCAGCACCGTGGCCAGGCACCTGTTGTCTGAATTCAGCCCTCCCCCGGGGGGTGTGTTCTGTATCCACTCCCTTCCATCACCGTCTCTCCGCTGGCCCCTCTTTTTCCCATCTCCGCCCCTGCAAGTCTTCATGCCAAGAGGGGAGAGCCCTGCGGCGTTCGATGGTGCGAAGCCTCTTCCACAGGGCCCCCTCGTTGCTCCAGGTCGAGCAGAGTGTTTTTCAAAGGGGGGGTCACTGCCTTTATCTAGTGCTAGTTTCACGGTCACCGATCCTTTTGTTCGAGCGCTGTTCATCGGCCCCGTTTTGTAAAGTCAATGATTGACGGCCCCTGCTTTGCCTCTCGGTTTGCAATTAGAGCTGAGCCCTGTCGGGGGGAGTGTGGCTTAAGCTCTGAACCTCGGCCCGCGGTCAGGGCAGGCTTGCCGGGTCACTCATCACACAGTGAGGCGCTCACCCTCCACCGCTACTGTACCCGCCACGTCATCCTGCTCACAGCTGCTCCGTCAGAGTCTCACTCGGGGCCCCCGTTCGCTAAGCAGTGCGAGGGGACGTTAGCGAAACAATGAGCCTCCTCTGTGCAGCGACTGGAGTTTCCACTAATTCACGGGGTGTTTTTCTAAGCCCCTCCTGGGGGAGCGTTTTAAACCCCCCCACGACCCCACCCCCTTTATGTTCTGCCCTCCTCAAGGAGCACTCAAACCACCAGACTCCTTTGTCAGAGCCTCAGCAAGTTTGGCTTTGACGGAATTGGACTCTAGGCCAGTCTGAGGACCAGACTGTGTGTGTGTGTGTGTGTGTGTGTGTGTGTGTGTGTGTGTGTGTGTGTGTGTGTGTGTGTGTGTGTGTGTGTGTTTGTGTGTGTGTGTGTGTGTGTGTGTGTGTGTGTGTGTGTGTGTGTGTGTGTGTGTGTGTGTGTGTGTGTGTTTATGGCTCAGCGGGGACCCAGGGCTTGGGAGTCCAGGGAGCTGCTAACAGGAAGTCTCAGCAACACTTAAACTGACCCTGCTATCCCAACCCCAGCTACTGTGGTGGGGTTAACAACACTCATGGGACATGGAGTTTAATCACTTTGTTAGAAGGAAGATATATTGACAGCAGGTTCTATATTGACTACGGCCTGCACTCCAAGTCTGTCCAGAGCTGTAGAATGAGTCACTTCATGAAAGGTTTTCAGATGTCCTTTTAAAACGTGTTGTAAATGCACATCTGTGTCACAGGGTGTACGTGTGCAGTTAGTCTGACAGGGTTACGGGACGTTCGCTTCTGGGGAGTGTTTTTGTACTTTGGGCTTGATGTCTATTTGGAATATCCACTCAAGGACATGTTTGCTTTCATGGCCCACAAGACAAATATACACTATCAATGGCCCTTACCACACTGCAAATATTTACGCTGGTTCGTCTGTGCAGAGTGGCGCTGGTCTCATCCGAGGCTCTGGAGGCGCCGACATCAGGAGTGGGAGAACGATGCACGTTTGGAGCGTTGTTTACCCACAATGCACTGTCCTGTTAGAGCGGGGACGATGGGTCATGATGGGTCATGTTTACTACCGGACGTCACCACGCTCCCATTCAGAAAGCCCCCCCCCCCCCTCACTGGGACCTCTTTGCACGATGCTGTCGGATCACACTGATGATTCTGGTTCAGTGTGACACGTGGAGTAAAGATGTTTAGGTGAACTCGTTTAGGTGGAGGAGGAGGAGGAGGAAACGGCTTGGAGACGAGCGTGACAGGAGGCGGGAAGAGTACACTTTACGACATAGTTCATCGTTGGCATCAGGACAACTTCCTTGTCCGTCCCTCAATTAGGCCTCTGTTTGTCACGTGAAAAAGGTGTCTGCATGTTGTCTTCTTCAAAACGTTTGTTGAAAATCTACACGCGTACCGTTCACTGAATGTGTCTGCTATTACAAAGTGACTCAACACTACTAATGCTGTGTACAACCTTCACAATACTGACAGGACAGGACATTATCAGCTGGTAAAAATATGAACAGTATCAAAGAACACTTCAGTATGTCTGTCAGTAAGGAATGCTCATTGTGTGTGTGCGTGTGGGTGTGCGTGTGCGTGTGTGAGCTTAGGTTGCCTCAGGCAGGGCCCATATAAAGACATAATGATAATGTTGAGCCGTGGAGTGATGTGTGAGCATACCTGCTGCATGAGCTTACAATTCAAACCACCCTCTTTCAACGCGGCGCCGTTTGGACCGCGAGCCACGTCAACGTATCCGACGTGGACATGTTTGAGGAGTGGACACCCACAGTTCAGAAATCCCTAGGGATTTCACTATCACACGGGAATACAGCAGGCTTTCGGGGGGGTCGCTCTGTAGCCCATGGTAAAACTATGAAAACACTGCAATTCAAGATGGTTCCCATCCAGGGTGGTGCTACTCTCTCGCTCTGCCCCAGGGATGAAGCAGTTAAAACAGCAGTGCGTCTCCACGGGGCTGTTAATGGGTCGTATGCCCAATTAGAAGCATGTAATAGGACGAGGATTAAAGCCTCTGCCAAGCCTGGGATTACTCCCTGGGCTGGTTATGTGACGGCCGCAGAGCAGGAGGAACTTCTCAGGGAGTCTTTATCACCGGCTTGTGTGGGTGGCTGACCGTATAAACAAATGTTTCTTTCTGGTCTATTCTA
>JAPMUY010003323.1:85000-132500 GCA_026901105.3 Galaxias olidus
CCTAATGTGCCGAGCAACTTTACTCCGTTGACATGCTAGCTCTAACGCTAATCCCCGCGATGGCGCCCCGGGGGCCGTGGGGTGTTTTAAAGGACCGCTGTCTGTCACTAAGAGACGAACAGTAGAGATATGAGCGCAGCGAGCCTGCCTGCTTTGTGACGGCCTCCGTCGGGTTCATGGCCGTGCTAAGTCCTCTGCTCTCTCTCTCTCTCTCTCTCTCTCTCTCTCTCTCTCTCTCTCTCTCTCTCTCTCTCTCTCTCTCTCTCTCTCTCTCTCTCTCTCTCTCTCTCTCTCTCTCTCTCTCTCTCTCTCTCTCTCTCTCTCTCTCTCTGACTGAACTCGTTGACAAGGAGCAGCTACTTTCCTCGTAATGGCCAAGCTCCAGTTTCCCCCTTCATCTCCCCTTTGTAGACGTCCTCTGATCCCCCCACCCCACCTCTCCCCGCTTTTAGTACTCACTGACCTTTGACCTTTGCCCCCTGCCCTGCCCCCTGTAGACCAGAACGTGGAGAGGCCCGAGACATGCCGCAGGGCTCCCCCCATCTACGGGGGCAACGGGGAGCTGCTCTCCCCCAGGCCGGGGGCCAGGGGCGCCGGCCTGGGCTTTGGGCCGGAGGGCGAGCTGGTGTCGCCGCTGCTGGTGGCCCCGGTCCACATCGACCCGTCGTGCCTCCACCCGGACCTGCTGACGGAGGTGCAGCACGTGGTCATCGCCAGGGAGCACCTCCTGCTCCACCTCAACCAGGTCATCGGCAGAGGTAGGCCTGCATCAGCACGCGCATGCACAGGAACAGCACGTGCATACAGGACATGTATATATACACATGCATACACATACATACATACATACATACATACATACATACATACATACATACACATACACACATACATACATACACACATACACACATACATACATACATACATACATACACACATACATACATACACACATACACACATCACACACACATACACACATACATACACACATACACACATACATACACACATACACACATACATACACACATACATACATACACACATACACACATCACACACACATCACACTTTCATGGGGATTGACAATATTTTTCTGGTGCGAGTTCCTGTCAGACCCAAACAGTTTAGCCTCCTTGCACACAGCCCAAATGAATCCCTACAAACGGCATTAATCCAGGAAACCCCAGAGGATTCATTAGGGTTCATAGTTACGAACATTCTTCAAGCCGCTGCCAACTTCCGTTGAGAGTTTGGCTCCGTGTTTTTCAGCAGAGTGCATGGAGCGGACACACAGAACTACACACAGAAATGACTCTCACAAGGCAATTACCTGTGGTCTACTGTATGAATCTTACCTGTGGTCTACTGTATGAATCTTACCTGTGGTCTACTGTATGAATCTTACCTGTGGTCTACTCTATGAATCTTACCTGTGGTCTACTGTATGAATCTTACCTGTGGTCTACTGTATGAATCTTACCTGTGGTCTACTGTATGAATCTTACCTGTGGTCTACTCTATGAATCTTACCTGTGGTCTACTGTATGAATCTTACCTTTGGTCTACTGTATGAATCGCCACGGGGGACAAGGGGCAGCAGCTGAAATCCCCCATCGCCTAAACCTCCCCTGTTACACCACCACCCCAGCCATTAGACATGCAGACCTAAAGTGATATGGCATGGTTCAAGTGGGCAGCTCACATCTGTATATCAAATTGAACACCACCCACCCAAGAGAACAAGCCATGCCCGGGACAATGTCGCACCGAAAAAAAAATCTCCCTGCCCCCTTAAGTTAGCCCTCTGGGGAAAAAAGAGCTGGGATTCCATAGACGGAATTTTGGGTCCCCGCGTAGGATGATTTGTCTCGGGCTTGGATTTCGAGGTCCATTGTGGAGGCGTAACGTGAGCCGGTCGGCCATCTGCGCGGACGTGACGGGCCGAGGGCGGAGCGCTTTCTCCACGCTCGTTCCCTCTGACACCCCCTCTGGAAGTCTGGAGCCGGCCCTGGACTCTTCCAGAGCGGCTCCAATTCCAGTACGACAACGGCAGCTCACCGGCCGGGCCCGTTGCCCTGCTCCGTGGCGCTAACTGATCCATGCTTCCTACTAGTAATGTGGGTTTGATGTGGCGTGGGGGTTTCTGTTTGGAACATATAGGTGAGCATTGTGTGTTGGGTGTGTCTTCCCCCCCTGCAGGACACTTTGGCTGTGTGTTCCACGGGACCCTGCTGGAGGCGGACGGGCAGAAGCAGCACTGCGCCATCAAGTCCCTCAACCGTAAGTACACCCCCACCACCATGTGTCTTAAAAAGCAATACAAACAGCTTTGTTTAAAAATGAAATCCAAATCCCCCAACGCTACTGCAGGCGGCACGGCCAGGCCTCTCCCCTCCCCCAAACCTAACTGGATCCCGGGACAAATTTCATCATTCCAAACGTCCCCTCATCCCGAGGCCATTCAAAACCCCAGAGTTCCGATATGATATCACCGCGCCACGCCACAATGACATTAGGGGAGGGGGGGGGGGCATCCCAGCCGAGAGCCGGAGCGCTCCTGGCGGCCTCGGCACAGACGGTTGTGATGGATGGGCCGTGCGTGGCGAGGATGGCATTAGGGCGCTCCGTAATCGCGTAACCCGTCACTGGGAGCAGGGAGATTAATGACGGAGACCCATGGTCAACCTATGGAGCCGGACCGGGATTCCTGGGAGCTGCTCCCCTGAGAGCTGGGGGGGGGTCGCTGGCTCAACGGAGTGAGGCTAAACGAGCGCGTCAGCGCTGCTCTTTGGTTTGTCGTTCCGGTTAGGCAGATATGACAGGAATTCAGGCAGGGGCCATTCAGAAAGTCAATGCTCTTTTGACTAAATGTCCCCTATTCCAAAGCTGAGGGAGGTATGTCCCCCACCCCCCCTCTCTTCTCTCCAGTGTGGAACATTTTTGTTCCCCTCTTTTGTCGCTTGGTAACCGTTAGAAGCTAGGTTGCTAAACTTTGAAGGGATACAGGAACATGTCCCATTGCGTTGTTCCCTTGCCACAGATGTTTTCCAGCAGGTTCTAATCTTAGTGAAAGGGTAATCAGCTGTTTCGTCCTGGCCAAACGGGAATCCATTTCAAACTAGATTAAGCGAGTGTGGGGTGGGTGGGGGAGGGGGCGGGGCAGGGTAGGGGGGAGTGAATATGGTGACACCAGAGGCCGTGAGGGGAGTGTGTAATGGTAATGCTCTGTAGACTGGGTTTAGGGGTGGGGGGGGGGTCGCATCACTGTTATACGCTCAGACAGTCTGGAGTCTAGCTGATAGGGGCTGCTGGGGAGAGGATTCTCACTGGAAAGGTTAGGGGGTCGTACTTCTAGAACGGTCTAGATTCAACTGTCGTTTACCTGGCCTTTCCTGTAACAATCATTGTTTTATGATACATATCAAATGTAATTTAGCTATTAAGCAATATGTGTTTTACCGGTTAAAATTAGTCAAAATATAAATATGGTTACCATTCTAGGAAGTAGCTCCAAACACTTAGCATGTCCCCAACAATGTAGTAAAACACTGATACGACTCCCAGAAGATAAATGAACGTGCGGTTACATGGTACAGATGAAACACGGGGGACCCTGGACCCCTCCTTGTTCATAAGGTAGTGGTAACCCTCTCGTCTCTCCGTCCCTCAGGCATCACAGACCTGGAGGAGGTGTCCCAGTTCCTGAAGGAGGGCATCATCATGAAGGACTTCAGCCACCCCAACGTGCTCTCTCTGCTGGGCATCTGCCTGCCCCCCGAGGGCTCCCCGCTGGTGGTGCTGCCCTACATGAAGCACGGGGACCTGCGCAACTTCATCCGCGACGAGGCCCACGTAAGGAGACCCCCTGTCTAGATGTGATGATGGTGGTGGGGGGGGGGGGGGGGGTTGTAGCCTGTCAGACGTGCACACACCCGAATGCTGTGCTTCTAAGCGCAGGTTATTTTTAAGGTGCCGGTTCCACAGAGTTTCATCCACACGGTGTTAGTCACGCGCCGAACGCAAACACTTCTCTCTCGCACACACAGCTTTCAGTCCGGGCGCGGGAGCAGATACCTTCTACGGTATTTGCTCCCCGCGTCCACGATTGTTCCAGTCACGCACTCGCACGTTACCACCCTTCACAGAGTCACATTCCGGGGATAGCTCAGACTCGCACTCATTCACACGGGCCCGCCGTTTGACACAGACTCCCACACGCGTGTGCACACACTCAGGAGATGTGTTCAAATAAAAAAAGATTCCCGTGGCCACGTTTTCCCTTCCGACTGGTCCGAGCCCCTGTGTTTCTCTGAGCGCCTGGTGGTCTGTGTGTCCTTCAGAACCCCACGGTGAAGGACCTGATGGGCTTTGGCCTGCAGGTGGCCCGAGGCATGGAGTACCTGGCCAGCAAGAAGTTTGTCCACAGAGACCTGGCCGCCAGGAACTGCATGTAAGTGGACAGCGGCAACTCCGCGACCCCCGGCCTTGAAACGCTGAGCCGCAAAACATTGTGTTCCGGCATCGTAACGAAGTTATCCTGAATATAATTCCAATATTTTTTTTAAACAAGACTTTTGGAGACATGCCTTGCTTAATACAATACCTCTTCCATGCCATTTTTGGAGCTAACAATGTGGATCGTAAATTTGAAACAGGAGGTGTTTGGCTTTTTCACTGGAGAAACTGTTTTGGTTTGACCTTCTGATATTCTCCTTCCCCAGGCTGGATGAGAGCTACACGGTGAAGGTGGCCGACTTTGGCCTGGCCAGGGACGTGTACGACAAGGAGTACTACAGCATTCACAACAAGAGTGGGGTCAAGCTGCCCGTCAAATGGATGGCCCTGGAGAGCCTGCAGACACACAAGTTCACTCCCAAGTCGGACGTGGTGGGTCCTTGCATGTGCTCTAATGCGCGCGCGCACACATACACACACACACACACACACACACACACACACAAAGGCGCACACATGGGGCTGTTGTGCATGCTGTTGTACATAAACACACACACACACACACACACAGACACACACACACACACAACAAAACTTGTGAATCTACCAACACTTCTTAGAAATTCTGCTTCTCTTCCTGTCCAAAGCTGTTGTGTGTAGTACATAGGTCCACTCTAGTAGATTTATCCGGTCAGCCCGTCCCCGGTGTACTAACTCATGTTTTAACACTGCCCCTGACAGTCCAGCACCGATGGACAGTGGGAGACGAGCTCATTATCTTGAAGTGGCTTGTGACCTTAAGTGCCATCTTTTTGTTTCCTCTCTTCCAGTGGTCGTTCGGTGTGTTGCTATGGGAACTGATGACCAGGGGAGCTCCGCCCTACTCAGACGTGAACTCGTTCGACATCACCATCTTCCTGCTGCAGGGCCGGCGACTGCTGCAGCCCGAGTTCTGCCCAGACGCCCTGTGAGTGGATTTACACACACACACACACACACACACACACACACACACGAACTCTCTCACACCCCACACACACGCACACATGTACTTTCAAACACATCCGTAAATGCCACCAATCATTTTTATGCAGAAACAACCCCACTGTTTAAAGTTACTAGAGGCAGTTTATGTGTAGGAGAGGATTTTGGCAACCCCTACCGTTTGCTTAGTGTAATTATTTTCCCTAACCGTCACAAAGAAGACATGCAGAATGCTCTTGGTCACTGCATAGCGCTAGTACTATCAACGACTAGACTCCAAGTATGGACATCTCTTCCTTATTTAGTGAAGCACTTCCTTGTGCCATAAAGCAATTTGTCACAGTTTTGCGGGAGATCGTGCCGGGTGGCAGACAAAATTAGTGTTAAATATTGAGACTTCAAGAGGACTGATCTGAACCATGATTTTTTCAGTCTCCCATAGACATTACAGTGCGCTATCAGAAGAAATGTATTGATAATCCGTTTATATCAAAATGTTGCCTATAGTGGCTTTAAATGGAAAAAGTTGCACATCGTAAATACAAGAGCCAACGCCCTTACAGTACAGACACGCACATTTTGGATTATGTCCAACCTCAAACCTCCTTTTATTGAGCCTGCAGACAGGAGCTTTCACGTGTGAAGCCACTCGAGTCCCTCACCTTGCCTCAGTGCCTCACCTTGCCTCAGTGCTTCACCTTGTGTCAGTGCTTCACCTTGTGTCAGTGCCTCACCTTGCCTCAGTGCCTCACCTTGCCTCAGTGCCTCACCTTGTGTCAGTGCTTCACCTTGTGTCAGTGCCTCACCTTGCCTCAGTGCCTCACCTCAGTGCCTCACCTTCCAGTGCCTCACCTTGCCTTGCCTCAGTGCCTCACCTTGCCTCAGTCCTTCACCTTGTGTCAGTGCCTCACCTTGTGTCAGTGCCTCACCTTGTGTCAGTGCCTCACCTTGTGTCAGTGCCTCACCTTGCCTCAGTGCCTCACCTTGCCTCAGTCCTTCACCTTGTGTCAGTGCCTCACCTTGCCTCAGTGCTTCACCTTGCCTCAGTGCCTCACCTTGCCTCAGTGCTTCACCTTGCCTCAGTGCCTCACCTTGCCTCAGTGCCTCACCTTGCCTCAGTGCTTCACCTTGCCTCAGTGCCTCACCTTGCCTCAGTGCCTCACCTTGCCTCAGTGCTTCACCTTGCCTCAGTGCCTCACCTTGTGTCAGTGCCTCACCTTGCCTCAGTGCCTCACCTTGCCTCAGTGCCTCACCTTGTGTCAGTGCCTCACCTTGCCTCAGTGCCTCACCTTGCCTCAGTGCTTCACCTTGCCTCAGTGCTTCACCTTGCCATGGCCACGGGAGGGAACAGAGACTCTTTGTTACCAGCGCTACCCTTGGGTACAGCACGCTTCACTACCACAAGCAGAGGGGGGCCTGACCTACAGAGGGAGAGGCAGAAAGACGGCGACCGAAGAACAGGCCGGCACAGAACCAAACACGTACCAGGCGTGAGAAGGCTGCACGCGCAATAGAAGGCGCTTTATTCACAAGCACTCGGGTCGAACGTCGGGGGAGCAGAAGCCTCAGATCATCCTGAGTCAGAAGGAAAAACGAGCGGGCGAGGTACGTTCACAGGAACGTCGGCCCATCTGTGACGAGGTCTAATCAAGCCTAGGACGCTATCTACCTCCCCATCACCGGGAGCGGGAGGGAGAGGCAGAGGTCAGATCAGGGAGGAGGGCGAGCTGTGATCTCACCTGGGCACGGAGCCAGCGGAGGGCGTCCATGTTCCCGGGGCATTCCTGGGATGCTTCCTCTGTGACTGTCCACCGAGCTGTGGTCTTTCCGCGTTAATGATTCGTCGTTTGGAGATTCTATTCCACTGTAAATTTGACAGTGCACCTTTAGGGAGGAATGTTGACGGAGAGAGAGAGCTGCAAGTGGAAAGATATATGCATTGGGGTTAATCCAGGTTGACCCACGTCTTTACGGCTGTTGAAACCTGTTATCATTTCACACATTTCAAACTTAAACTTAAGAAACCCTCTGCCCCTTTTCCCCCTGTCCCAGGTATCAGGTGATGGTGGAGTGCTGGCACCCCATGCCGGAGAGGAGGCCCACCTTTTCAGACCTGGTGGGCCGCATCGCCTCCCTCTCCTCCAGCTTCAGCGGCGAGCACTACATCCTCCTCAACACCACCTACGTCAACATTGACAAAATGAGCCCCTACCCCTCGCTCATCCCCTCCTCCTCCTCCGGCTCCCCCCTCCCCTCGCCCTCGCACGGCCACCAGGAGCGGGACTGCTGCACCTGAGGGAGGGGGGGGGGGGGGACGGAATGAGGAAAGCAAGGGGTGGAGGGGGAGGAGGGTGCGCTGAAAGACGGAGGAGAGAGAGGTAGGAGGGAGGTGACTTGAACTACTGTATAGAACTGCCATACACTGGACTCTGGTTTGCTGAACGTACAAGAAAACCAAACAGTTTCGGAACATTGACTGTTGTCCATTTACTGACCTTTGACCTTCGCAAGCATTACCGAACGACAGGAGCCTCCGTGAACTCTCGGGCTGACCTCAGCCAGTATTTGCTCATAAGAACCTCTGATGAACTTTGACCCCCCCAATTGACCCTAGAGACCTGAGGTCAGCTCTTCCATGTCCTGACAAGGCAATTACCTGGTGCAAGGGCTGCGCCAGGTCAAAGGCTCCTATAGACAAAAGCCGTTGTCTCAGCAGCACAATACCTTCAAAACGGCCTGGCATCTCATTTACCGCGGCCCTGCAAAGAGTTCACCCACAAAGAGTGGCTGGCTGGTGGGTACGTGTGTGCTTGTGGCCGGGTGGCGTGTGTTACAATTTACGGATGTAGCGTCCAGTACCTCGACGTTAATGTGAATACTCGACAGATGGCTGGTATTGAGTTGTATCTAAAATGGGAGAGCCCCGCGTGGCCTCACCTCTGAATGCCACCCTCCCTTCCCACACGCAGACTGAATGGAGACTCCTGCTTGGTTTGTTAGGGGGTTTGATGTCCCAGGTGGAGCGCTTCCCAAACCATGGCACAGAATTGGTACAGGCAGGTGGGAAGGGTAATGGCCGCCGCCCGCGTTCAGCTCACTGGATACTGTATGTGTGTAATTATCTCTCGACGATTCGCTTTTGATGTGCTTCGAAATGCCTTGAGTCACGGTTTTGGAATTTGCAGATGTTTCCAAGTCAAAACGTTGGTGTGTCTTTCTTGGTAAAAATGTATGTGAAGTGTATTGTCCTAATGTCGACATGGTGTGTGTCATAACATTGCATGCCTGCCCTCTGCCAGTTTTTGGGTGATCTTCAGATCCATGTTTGAAAGGTTGCCTAAATCAGGCAGGTGACTTGTCAAGTTGAATTTGAAAGTGGAAAGAACATTTACTGTTTTATATGACTGTTATCGCTAACTATGCTATAGTGTGTTCATGAAAACTGTGTACCCATTATGAAAACCCAATTTAATGTAAAAAAAAAAAAAATGTTTTTTTTCCCCTGTGCTTTGTGTAGCATTGTTTGATGGGTGTAGTTAGATTCAGACCATTAATAGACAAAATGAATGTTAGTTATAAAACGCAAAGTTTGTATTTTTATATAAGACGTATAGAATCTCTTTGAAGCTTTATGGAATGCTGTAAATATGAACAGAATCCCTAGAACGACTGCGTGTCAACAAACCACTGCCATTTGTAAATATTTATAAGGGATCGCATCTTTGTGTGTGTGTCTACTCTTTCCATGTGTGTAGATGTGTATGTGTGTGTGTACATATACCTCATCGTGTCGGACCATGATGTTGCGCAGGTAAGTGACAAAAGCAAACACTATTGAACTGTTGAACTCCTGGGGAAATCAAACACAGTTTCAGACTCAACGCTGTCGGTGTTCTTTTGAATTTGACTCCCAGCCTCCAAAACATTTGCCTGTGCTTACCAGTGACGGAAAATTGTGATTCTCTGCCATGTTGTTGTCTTAAGACCCCGATGGTACATGTTACTATGTTGTGTCACATTGACTCGGTGTAATAAAGCTATATTATCTGTTCCATTGTGAGAGGATTTTTTTGACAAAGCCAAGACCCTCTGGTCCATCAACAATAACACGTTTTACAAGACAAAGCTGTCCATAAGGCAGCCATAAAACGGTGTTGTGTATCGTTATAGTCACTACGCATTGTTGAAATGAGGACCTGCCCTAGTAGAATTTCTGTTTACTTTCCATGTCATTGTTTCCAGATGGCGTTACGAGACTGTATTGTCTATCTACCAAATGCTCTTGATTTTAATATGAAGGACCAGGGTTGACTGAGAGGCCTGGGTAGATCTAAAATGGCAGAAGATAGGCACAAGTTTGATAACGTGTGCCAACGTGAGCAAGCTATTTAGCTGTTTCTTTATGAGCGTTCTCGTGAGTGCGCTGTGGTTCCACAGATTAGGTGAGGTGTGCTTGGGCACTCCAAATGTGTTAAAGCGGGCGATGTGTGCACAGTGTGTGGAGAGCCCAGACCTAGCTCCCTTTGTGTCTGCCCCGCCGTCTTTGTTTTCGCCGGCTCACCCGTCTCGCTTCTCATTGGCGAGCCATGACCTTTGACCTCGGCCTCTCTTTCCCCTCTCCTCTTCCGGCCCCTGGGTATTGTTGTACAAAGCAGTCTGACGTTTTCACTCCTCTGTCCAGACTAGCCGTGACCGTGGCTTTCATCTGCCTTTGTCCCCAACTAAAGTTGCTGGGCGACCCTGGTTTAAGACCCATTCGTCTTAGTGTGTGCGTGTGTGTGGCAGTGCAGTGCAAAACTTACGGTCTCTGCTTGAAGGCCCTCTATCCGTCTTCAAGTGCTATAGCTAGTTAGCATCAATGTACTGTACTTCACAATAGGCGCTTAGAAATGACGATACACTTTCTGTTCATGTCTTAACCTCTCTATGGCTCTGTTTCTTTTCCCTCCTGACCACTTCAAAGATGGAGTTTCTTCACACAGTTCATGTTTTCTTAATGTATGATGAAAGGACAGGTGTGTGATTGTGCATGCAGTTTGTACTGAATGCTATTCACACAGGAGGTGTTTCTGGTGTGTGTCACTAGGTGAGTCAGCATCACTGGTATGTGTACCAAGTGGGCTACTCGACCACATACACACACACACACACACACACACACCCATACATTCTCATTAATCCTTTATCTATGGCCAACTGATAGAGGAACCAAGCTCCAGAGCACCTCCATTCTGAACCACTGAGTCAACTCACACTCAATAAAATATCCTCATTAGCTTTGGCCCAAAACGTGCTCTGGGAGGAAGGAACAGAATTACAGGAAAGCTCTGTGTCTCAATTAATGATCAGCCTTTCCCTCGGTGAGAAAATACCTGAGCTGCTTTTACTTGGAAAGCTATCAAATATGCTGGCTTGAGTGATTAGCAAATTTGGATATGGATGAAAGGTGAACTGTTTTGTTGAAGAAGATTCATTCAAAGGTTGTTTTGGGGTTGTGGACGCCCCCTATTGATACCACTGCACTTTTGCAGCTGAACACATCCCAGTAATTTTGGCAAATTGTTGGCATATTATCATTTCTTGGCAATATTTGCTAACATCTTTCTAATACAGACCAAGTATGTCATTAACACCCTAAAGTCTCCCCACTATGTTGCTTGTCAGATTTAAAATGTACGTTAATAATACCCAGATTCATTGTTTAAATGATCGATCTATGAAACATTAACCCATAATTCTAGACCTGGTAAGATTCTTTCTGCTGAGCCCATGTTTTCCCAAGCTCTTTCACAATCCATTAGACACACATTTTCTCCAAGGTCATCCAACATAACCCTAAGCATGAGTTGAATAAAGTTTGTTTTTCTGTCCACCATGACAACAGGGGTTCTGGCAGCCATTTTCTCCTCTCCACCCATCCTCCCTTGCCCCCTGGCACACACATTGAAAGATGTTATGGACCAATGGCTACCATACATCTGGTAAAGGCTCTTGTCCCAGGGCTGGCAAACTACTCTCTCTCTCTCTCTCTCTCTCTCTCTCTCTCTCTCTCTCTCTCTCTCTCTCTCTCTCTCTCTCTCTCTCTCTCTCTCTCTCTCTCTCTCTCTCTCTCTCTCTCTCTCTCTCTCTCTCTCTCTCTCTCTCTCTCTCTCTCTCTCTCTCTCTCACACACACACACATCTGGATGTGGCACTCTTGGCACCCACAAAAGGAATATTGCTAGCTTCGGTTTGCTGCATGGTGGAGTACTGAATACAGCACAGATGGTGTCCCCTTTATTTGAGTAGGAAAAGTCCAAACTGCCTTGTACTTCAGGTCAGTGAGCTGCTTTAGACTGCCAAGTGAAACAGCAACACATAGGGAGACAGGTCATTTAGATGAGTACCATAAGAGCACAACCAGTGAGAAAACAATCCACAATAACTTGTGCTTGGCGTCTGTTATGAATAAGAGAATCCCACAGTTGTTTTTTAATCACAGATGTTGCAGTGAAGCACATACGCAAAGGAATGTCAGGGAGTAAGGGCACAGTCAGACTGGTGTTGAAAACCACTTCTCTAGCTGGCAGGGAAAGAAAGGCCAGAGAATCGTTCAGTTATCTCCTCTAAGGTCAAATTGATTTCAACATGGCTGCTTTGGTGTTGACGCTAACTCTGGGTAAGGGAGACAGTGGTGGATACTGTCCTCAGGTGGCGACATACAATCCTACTTTTCCCAGCGAGAGGGTGTAGTGGGTGGTGTCCAAAACGGCACACAATTGCTTGGATTAGCATGACTGAAATGGCTCTTTTGCACAAAGCAGCTTCCTTTATTATGATAGCGTGTCTTTAATACCTCAACTATTGGGTTTCTCTTGGTCTTTTGGTTGGGCTGACTATTATCAAAATGAGGCCAGTGTCATGATTCTCTGAGGTGACTAACAAATGGTGGGCTGTGAGTCACAGAGAGGCCTTTTCAACTGAAGTGAAATTGATTCTGCAGGGGCTTTGGTCCTCGGAGGTAATGAGTAGCTCTCATGTCAACACAATGGCAGTTGCGCCGTCTATTCAACTTTTGCACAGATTACAGGGACTGAAATCTTTTGATCGTCCAGTAGGGCTCATACTGGCTGTGTGCCTGATTACTCATTGACTTGTCGTGAAAGTAGGCCACTCTAATAGAGAGGCATAGGGGCAGGCTGCAGGTGGGTTGAGCAGTAGTTTATTAAATCCTCAGCGTTTCTTGTAAACTGTCAGAATATATGGGACAAATATGTGAAACTCATTGGTTATGGATGATGAGAGTCCCTTTACAGCTCAATCTATGATGGGGCCTGTTCAGTGGGGAAGACGTTTTTTAAAAAAAATTATAAACTGAATAAAAGTAAGCGACTTATATATGACTTAAAATCTTAAGTACTGATTTCACAAATTCATGCACTTGGGGATATGTTATTGAACTCGTGTGAACACTCTACAATTGAACACTCTGTTGCTTACATTTTATTGAATAATTGAAACAAAATAGTAATTTTCATACTGAAATCCTAATCCTCCATATTGAGGCGCTTCCCCTGATCCCTACTCAGTGATATTCGAAGCCTCTACTTCTATTGTGGGCTGCCAAGTTTTCCCCGTTTGATCTTTGCTAATGTTGCTTCCTTTGACTAAGATTGATGTCTCGGCAGTGATGCAGTGTGAGGTGGACTCAACACTGTTTGACAAAAAAAAAAGATTAATTTAGAATAATTTAAACAATGTCAAATAAAAGGTATAACATTTCTTTATGGACAATATATTTTTTAAGAAAATACATTTTATATAGCCTAATTCAACTTCTGTGATAACCTTTAGATTAATAATTTTCTTATTTAAATCCACATACTATGGAAAGATAGAGGACATGGTGAGCAGCGTTGGTAATTGTAATGTTACCCGCAATCTAGTTTTGATGAATGGCAATGAGTCATACATTAAACAAACACTGTTTTTGCGACGCTTGGGATCCATTGTGCAGGACTAGACCACCACCTAGTGGCGCAAAACAAGTAAACGCTAGACATGATGGTATGAGTCTTGTAATTGTTGGAATTTCTATACTCACTTGAGACTTAAGGAAATATTGATGATGAATTTTTTTTGCTTGATATAGCTATAAAGTAATAATATCTGGACAAGGGAGAAAAAAACATGCTCCATTCTCCTACCAGTGCCCTGACCAGTCACTGCCAATTCACCTCGGTCTGTGTTTCCTATGTGTGTGAGCAAGTCTGTCGTAATATGTTGGGTGAGCAAGTCTGGCGCAAATTGGCTGCCGTGGTATCACTCAGACTGAGTGTTGTGTTTGATAGCTGTCGGTCCATTCGTTGTTCGTTCTGTGTAATTAATTGGCGACCAATTTGTGTAAAGCGCTTTGAGTCTCGAGAAAAGCGCTAAAAACTAAATAAAATGAAATGAATTATTAATTTTAAATAGTTGGATGTGGGAAAGGAGTAGCTGGACCAGGCAGAGGAGAAGTTGGAACAGGACAGTGGAGAAGGAGAGGTGGGGGAGAGGAGTGAGAATTTGTGGTGGTGTCAATATAGTAAGAGCTGTTGTCCCTGATGTTATACTGTAAGAGCCACCATCATAAACCATGCAAGAGTCTACTGTAATATAAGACAGTCAACCATGGCTTCTACTATCCAGAATTTTTAACAAACTATGTCGCAGATAAATAATGCATGTCACAATTCTATCAGTACTGTTTCTTTGTCTCACAGTAAAGCTCACCAGTCTCAATGCAAATACATATGTGTGGATTGTGTGTGTATTTTTGTTTCTCTAAAGAACTTTTTTGTTGATCACTGGTAGCAATTTCATGTTGATAAACTGAAACAAGTAATGCAGTTTTGTAATTTCATCAACTGTTCGTATTTTGAAAGTTGTTGTGCTACGATTGACTATTTGTTCCTCTTGGATAGAAAACTATTGGATATAAAACATGTGTTAGTGTTTGAACAAAATTATTTGATATTGAGTCGGGTTTGCTGTGTTTTGACAGAGTTGTAGCAAGTTCTTTTGCATTTTGAAATGTGGAGTCTATATTAAATTAACAATGGTTTTGAGCAGAAAATTGACTATTTCGCTAATTGTGTGATGTAGGTGTGTTGCTGTGTTAAGAGTTTTGAAAAAGTATGTTAAGTCTAGGTTAACGCTTGTTAGCTATTGAAAAACAACAACTAATAATTGCGTCTATCAAGCTGGGAATCCTCCTATGTGATGACGTCACGCTTGTCTTGACAAGTGGTGGTGCCCGGAAGAAAAGATGGCGGATCATGAGGAGCAGTTATCCGACGATGAGAAGGTAAGATGTCGATTTTATCATCAAAATAATGCATTAGAAACCAATTAATACGATGTATTTTGTACACATACACATGCACTCCCATGCATGTAGATATCTGTAGAAACAAACTTGCGTGTAAATAGAAGAGCCAGGCCGCTGCTCTTATTTTTAGCTCAACTTCCGCTCATTTGCGAATCTCGAAAGGAGACTCCTTGTACGGTCCTAGCTTAAAATAGGGACCGTGTTGTATTTATGAAAGAAATCCATAACTGTCATTGGCGACATTCCTGTAATAATTGCGGCAATGTTACCATGATTCTTCCTCAATCAGTGGTAAACGGAACTTATTGCATGTAATAGCTAACGTAACGTAGCTTTGACAACTACTAGCCTAGCTGCTGAGAATAACGCCCTTTCTGCTAGTGTTTTTTTGTGAGCTGCAGAAGTGTCAAAGATGTTGCGATATGAGACTTTTGATCACATCCGTAATACACTATTTGTACGAAGCAAGATAAACCTCTCGTTTTAAGATAGCAACGCTAGAATTGCGTGAGT
Organism: Galaxias olidus; assembly: GCA_026901105.3. NCBI lineage: Eukaryota > Metazoa > Chordata > Actinopteri > Galaxiiformes > Galaxiidae > Galaxias > Galaxias olidus. Next base: position 100,310 of record JAPMUY010003323.1, read on the forward strand.
CACTCACTAGTCAACATGTCAAAACATAGGGGCTTGCCCTATGTTGACTCCTTGACATGGTTCTTGTTTTGCCTACATCCTTAAAAGGAATTGTAGCAATTCGATGCATGCTCTACTGAATCAGTCAGTCCAAAAGCGGCGATGTTTCACATAAACTTGATGTCATGAATGTAATTGCGTTTCTTTTTTTTGGCAGCTCAGGGGCCAATGGGTGTGGCTCCCCCATCCTCCTCACACATTAGCTAAAAGCTGTCATCTAACTATTTATTTAGTTATAAAACTAGGGTCAGGGTGCGTTGAATGCGCCCACCATATGTTGTCATGATGCAATTAAACTTACATCATGCTTTTGGTGTTGCACTACCTGAAACCACACAGAGTACACTCACTCTAGCTAGCCAAAACTACTTAGCTTACACCCAAAAGGTTTTGACTTACTGTCCCCACATTCAGTGTTGTTGGTGCAGTCAGCTGTAACATAGTTAGTTTGTTGACATTGTCAAAGTAGGCCTAATATAAATAATAATGCCATTTTAGAGGGCACGTCGCATAACAGTTTGTGAACTTTTCACTAAATTGCAGAAATACTTTTGAACCAATTTTGAACCAAAACGTAGGTTTCAGATTTTGTTTCCAGTTTGTGTAAATAAGGACAGGCCATTGATATGGTGCTTATTATTATCTTACATCATTTCACCTGAAGACACGCTAGTATTTACCACGTTTTTGCCATTTTTGTGTTTGTTTTTGGCCTAAGTTAGTCTTATCAATTTGGTATGAAGGTTAATTTGTAATGGCTGCTCTGTGGGAATCGGTCAGACTCAGCAAACGCATTCCCTTTCCTTTGAAATATATAGTGATTTAAGTATAGAAAGTCAGTTTTCTTTCCTTAGAAGTGCTCACAAGAAACAGTCCTAACAGCTTCTTTGAAACAGCAGGAGAAGCAGAGGCGAGCAGCACAGTGAGACCGGCATCATGCAGTCTGTTGGTCTAGTGTTTCCACTGTATCTCTGGATCTTAGCGTTGACATAACTTGACACACTTCCAGCTGGTCACCTTTTTAGAATGCATTGGCTCTTGAATACTTTGCTTTGGTTTAATGTGCTGGAGGACGGAACTTGTTGAAAGCCGAAGCCTTTGGCCTTAGCAAGAAAGCTGTGCGGTGTGGTTCCTCTTTCAAAGCAGAGGTTGGTTGAGACTGGGTTGTCGGTTTGAACGCTGACTTTGAGTAGAGTTACGCTAGCAATTTAGATACCAAGGATGTGGTAGATGAGGTCTCTATCAGTGTTCTTTGTCTGCTGAGGCATTTTGTTCCCGGTTGTGCTGCTCTATTACAATGCCAGTTGGTTACTGTGGTCTGAGCTGTGCTCCTGGAGCAACCTCCCACACCTCGCTAGCTGTAGTTCTACCTAATGTTGGCAGCCCCACCCTGGCTTCAAGGGTAACTCTTTGCAAATACCCTGTAGGTTAGGCCTAAATGTTTCCCCAGTCATAGTAGCCTCATGTGGCTGTGTAAGTGTTTGAGAAATCTTTTCTTGAGGTTTTTAACTGTTTACAAAATACTGTAGTAGTTGAGTGGTCTCTTTTTGGTCACTGTCATGTTGAAGCAGGTTTTGGTTTTTGATTTAACACTAAGGTCTACTATTTTTGTGGTACAAAGTGAAAGGCCTCTAGGCTGTCGTTGTTATCTATGGATGTGTTATACTTATTTTACCTGGGCACGAAAAAATTATAAAAAATTGTGGTGGTTAAAAAGTTTCTTACTCTAGGCTTTCTTTGCGTTGTCTGTTTTTTCAAAGAATGTGACGCCTGAGGAGCTTGTCTCTTGTTTGGACCTGTCGAACGTGATGTCAGATATTCGGAAGGGATGAACCCCAGTGGTGCCATTCAGACAAGCATTCCAGTAAAAAGCGCCCAGGCCTGAAAAGTGCCTCTGTAGTTTTGGAACCATTTCCAGAACCATTTTGTTGTTATTCACCCTCAATTTACTTCTCCACCAGTGGCTTAACAGTGTTGTGATGGAAGTCTTCATGTGTCGCCGTGTATTCACATTGATGTAGATGGAAGGCAAATGTCTTTGGTGGCGTCTTTTTGAAAGGACCAGTTTGGTTACAAACGTGTCGTCCTAAGGTCCATATAAAACCTAGACAGGCTGTCTGTTCAGAAGAATCAAACAGTATAGGCTATTTTGTAAATGTAATATAATTTTTTTTAACAAGCTTAACCTAATTGGACAACCTCTTTTTATTTACATACAGTATTAGGCGTATGACTGTAACATCAGTGCAATAATAGGCAACCCGTAGGCCTGCTTTGCATGTCCCATCTTTCCTCCAAGATGTCCCAATGCCAAGCCTTATTCATTTTCTATCCCAGATATTGCTGGAGAAGGGACGCCAGAATAAAGGATAAACAGCCCCCTTTTTTTTTATCCAGAGATGGCACTGCGGCAGTCGTCTACCTCAAATGCCCGTGGGACAGATTAATGCTGCCCACGGTCGGAGGATCTGGAGGGTGCTGATAACGTGCTGGTAGTGATGCTGCGTGGATTAGGAGCTGGCAGGCCTCAGGACACCACTGTTTGTCTTTTGAAGGGGACGTTCTCCTCTGGGGCTGGATGATGTTGGGGGGGGGGGGGCAGCTAGTGTCTGGCCTGGGAGTTTACCAAGACTTGGATCCATCGTCAACCTGTGAGCGCCAATGAGGAAGAAAGGGAGCAAGTCATGTGTCAGAGTCTAGGGGGGGGGGGGGGGGGAGAGAGAGAGAGAGAGAGAGAGAGATGCAATAAGAGAATATGTAAGGGAGAGAGTTTTTAGGAGTGTGTGTGACATTGATTTTGTCTAGCCCTAATAATACTCAAATGTATCATCAGTGACTAATGAGTAGCATGACCAAATTTCCAACCTTGCAAAGTGTTCTTGTTGAGTAAAATGTTGGAATAACAAGCCCCTCCACAGTCACACACAGTCAGCCCAGCTCTGTCCTTGCAGAGTCCGTGTGAAATGACCTAAGTGTGTGTGTGTGTGTGTGTGTGTGTGTGTGTGGAGACGGCAGCACACGGTGTTGTCCCAAACGAGTGCCACATGATCCAATATTTCACTTAGCAGGCAGGCACGTCGTCAGCTGGAACTGTCACACCAAACTGCCAGCGAGTGTCCAGGCCAGGCCTTAGCATCCCCTGCACACTCGGCTAACTCGCCTGCATCCATCACACAGAGCCCCCAGTGGAGTGGACAGTCTACGCCAGGGGGGGGGGCTTCAAGACTCTGTAAAGGAGTAGGGACAGGTCAATCCCCCCCCTCAGGATAATGCAATGATGACTCCTAGCGTCCACTAGCCCCCATCTTGCCAAGAATGCAACAACTCATTTGTCACCACCAGGGTTGGGTGAAGACTAACCTCACAAGTTATTTTTATTGAGGCTCCAGCATGGCTGGGTAACAAGCCTAATTGAAAAGACTTGTAAGCGGCTCTATGTTTGCTCTTCCAACTAATTGAGGCTTTAGGTCTAGATCCACCCCATTACACAAGATCCAAAGAATGACGTTCACCGGTTAGTGTGAATTGACTTTCAATGTAATATTCCCCATGCCTCTCTCTTTGTCACTAAGCTTTTCTGCCATCTACCGTTGAGAATCTCACAGCATTATGATAGCTGTCACGTGCATACAAATGATCAACGATCTTGGCTTGTCTGTGAGCTGACCTTCAAAAGGCCCTCCATCCCAAAGGTCAAGCAGACGGAGACCTCCCCTTAGATTTCACTTGAGTCACTGTTTCGGTTTTTGAGCCGTGGATAGCAGGAATGGACTCAGAGCAGCCAGCAACAATGACTTGCGTGTGTGTGTGTGTGTGTGTGTGTGTGTGTGTGTGTGTGTGTGTGTGTGTGTGTGTGTGTGTGGGTGGTTGTCTGACCATGGCCATTCTCCCCACCATGTGATGAGTGTTGACAAAGGCCCTGCATTGTCTCTGTTATAACACACACACACACACACACACACACACACACACACACACACACACACACACACTGCTGTTAGAGTGAGACAACTAACAGGGTTTTAATGAAGTGGCTGTAGCTCCTAAGCCAGCATCATCTCTCTTCCAGGCCTGTTGATATTTATCCAAAATCTCCATTGACTTGCACTAGTAGCCTACGGCCAGTTCCTAAAGTCTTCACAGTAGTGCTTTAAACTAAGAAGACAATTTTTTTTTCATTATTGGTCAATCAAGTGAATCAAATTTGCCATGTTCCCACAATGTTGAGATCATTATCTGATGGTTTTTACATTGACAACAAACTGGCAGTAGATATTTTAGTCTAAAGCAAACCATGGGATTTAGCTGAAATTGTTCATTTTGTGAGGGTGACCTATCCTGAGCCAGGAGTTAAGTTGAAATGGAGCATCTGTAAGGGGCCCAGTGAGTCCCCCTAGACTGCCTGTGTTTTCATGAAAAGTTTGTTGACATAGCTCTCAACTGTAATGATGAAGGTCCTAGCCAAATGGCTGCTCCATGGGGATTTGTTCTGTGTGCACACAGTTCCCAGAGCTGTATTGGAACAAACACGCACGCATACACACACACACACACACACACACACACACACACTTCTCATGAAGTTATGGTCTATTGTCATAATACAGCACCTTAAACTTAGTTATGTCAAGTTATGTCAAGTTCACGCGTTCTTGTCAACACTGGAAGAATACAGTGAACGAACGCACGCAGTCATGTCAAAGCACCTTGCTTCCTCAACGTATCAGCCTTCGTTAGAGAGAATCAATCTTCATTCAGTGTGAAGCACCAAGGCTCCCTTACACTCGCCTGTAATAAGGTCCCGAGGGATGCACACACACACACACACACACATATAACTTCCTCCTCTTCCAGCTTGTCAGCCCAGGGGGGGACTTGTCCTAGCCACAGCACCCTGGCAGAGCTAGAGAGACATATACAGATGGAGAGAGGAGGGGTGCATCACTAGACTCCTCAGCACATTTTCATGCCCTTATATGGTTGCGAGAAACATGGGGGGGAGGGAGGGGCTGGGTTCACTGTCAATGTCACGTGATCTTGAAACAGGAAGTAATGTAGTGCAGAAGACGACAAGGCAACAGAAATGCAGAAGCCTCAGTCGCGGGGTTAGTACAGAAAAGAGGGCAACCGTTTTTAATACCGACTGTCTTCTATTCAGAGCTACCTTTAGGGAGAGCAGCTGAAAGGGGCAGAACCTTGATAATTTTTGCCTTGTCAAGTGCATGTTTTTAGTAAAAAACTCCTTTAAAATCATAAGACAAATAATACAATTATTTCAAAATCAATTGAAATATCTAATCAAAAATCAATTGTTAGGTATTGGGTACTAAGGACGGAGACGAAACCAAAATAGTGGCAATCTGGGCTAGTGAGAGACTAGACATTAGTCAGGCTAACTGTAGTCAGAAGTTCCTAAGAGCAGTAACTTCCTTATTTGCACACAATGTGTTTTGTAAGTGATTAAGCATTCTATGACACAGGAATTCCCCCGCGGTCTAAAGTTACCTTAAAAATAATGCTAGCTAATATAGCTTTATTATTTATGCAGTTGTATTGCCTTTTAACTGTGCTGTTTTATTGCCTGTTATGTTCATTAGGCCTACTCCTATTAGAATGTTATTGCAGAAAAGGCTGGCAGTGTCTATTATTCTATTAATAATATTGTTATGCCTATGCTTCCTATGACTTAGATGTAAATACATATTGTTTTTGTGAAGAATAACAATCTGCTTTATTTACTGTGGTATTGTGATGCTACTCCGTATCGGGACATTTTTTCAGCAATAGCATCATAGGGGAAAATGTTGGTATCGTGACAGTTGTGTATATGTCTAATATTGTTTAGCTTGGCTAACGAGTATAGGGTCAGGATGTGTGTAGTTCAAGGTGTCTATAGATCTAAAAGTGTATTTTTTTCTTTTTTCTTTCAGGTACGCATAGCAGCCAACTTTGTCATCCATGCCCCCCCGGGAGAATTCAATGAAGTTTTCAATGGTGAGTGAGCTTGCGTATGTGTTTGATTTTCTGTGCGAGTGGGTGTCTTTTTGTTTGTCACGGTGCATGCAAGCAAGCTCATCATGCCATACCTCGCTGCAAGTGATAATGCTGATAACAGTTGCCTACAGGAAACCTTTTCTCGTGCACTGTTCTGCAACAGGCCCATCCAAACCCCCGTGATGCCATAAAATCGATAAGGGAAAAACACCGTTTGATTTGCTAGATATTTGTGTGATGCTAAAACGGTGTGTCATTCTTGTTCCCTCGAGAGTTTGAAAGACATTTTAAGCGTATTTCCAGAGCACAGCCCTTTGCAGGGCCTAAACCCAAGTGCTATTTTCTGGTGCACCACAATGACTTGAAGACGTTGAGGCTCTTCCACCAGCCCTTTCTTCCACCTCCTGTCCACACACACACTGCTTGCTCAAAGGCTTCCTCCACACACACAGGCCTCTCCATTGGGTTCATCCAGACACCCTGAGGGGACTGGGCCTGCATCACATGAGCCCAGATCAACAAAGCACAAAGAGCTAAACACAGTCACACTGCCTACAGATAAAGGGGGCGACTCCGCTCTACACTTTCAAAGGGGAGCGCTTTGGAGCTGCTGCCAGTCTTTTGGGTGTGTCTGGCACTTTCAGATGAGTGGTGCCAGATTTTAAAAGTCCTCTTTAAGGCACCGTTTAGCGTATGGAGCTATTACTGCGTTTGTGTCTGTTGGAATAGCTAATCCCCTGCCGCCATGATCATCTCAGAGACGTGCCAGGGGATTGTCTGTCTGCTCCTTATCGCAGTTTGACACTCACTCCAACACACGTACACACAGAGCGCTCTTGTTCTGCTCGTTCCCAATGTGCCTCCCCACCCTGGTGCCCCTTCCACGTCCCTGTGATTTCACGGCCCTCTTCAATGTAATAACCGTGCAGTTTTTGTCCCGCAAGACACTGATTGGCTGGGGTTCCATCGTTTTCGTTTGTGTGTGTGTGTGCGTGCCGTAAAATGTGTGATGTCTGGTTTCAACCCACCTAGGGTTTTTCTCTTGTCTAGGTTTTGTCTTAATGTGCTGTTTTGTCATTTCTTTGTCCAGATGTGCGATTGCTTCTCAACAATGACAATCTTCTCAGGGAAGGTGCAGCCCAGTAAGTAAATTCCCGGCCAGAACAGCTAGGTTTCTTCCCATCCGTTACTAAATCAACAGCACCCTGATCTGCTTAAATTCCCTAGGGGATGAGTAATACTTGTTTGTGTTTTGTCCACACAGTGCCTTTGCACAGTACAACGTGGACCAGTTTACTCCGGTGAAGGTCGAGGGATATGAAGATCAGGTGGGGTTTGTTAGTGGCTTTCAAAATAATAAAAAAGCCAGAGGTTTATAGCTTTTCCTGTAGTTGATAGAAAAAAATTACAAATACATAATAATAATAACTTTATTTATATAGGGCCTTTCCAAACAGGGTTACAAGGTGCTTTACAATAAAAATAACTGCTGTGAAAAAGTAAATACTGTGTTATCACACAGTAACTAAAAATAAACTAAAAACCAAAATAAAAGTCGGCGGTTAAGAGAAAGCTTTAAGATAAAAGTTGCATTAGCTCAATATTATGCATGCATCTCCTCTGCTACACATATATTTGCACACTCTTTTCTGCTCCGATTGCCTATCCCTTGCTTGGTTACTGTTTGTGACTTGACAATAGTAATGCCAGGGCCCATGTAGTCTACATTTGGATGTATGATTTAAATATCCTGAACTTTACAGTTTAATATTTTTCTCGAAATATATATATAAAATGTTTTTGTTTTTTTTATATTTGAGCTAGGTTGATATGACTGGGCGCCATGTCTCAAAGGCTCCCCCATCTATGTGTTGAGAGCATACACTGTTTCATGTTTTATGCCGTTTAGACATTAATTCAAACTTACAGTATCTACGTTTCAAGGAATGGCATTGTGAGCCATTACATGTAAAATGCTGCCTGGAAAGGAATGCCCGTCATAGACATCCATTTATCTTGTTCATTGTACAAGCAGTTCTCAGTACAACATTTGCTAGTGTAATTGTGTTTGGAAGGATTCTATGAACACCAAACAATGGAGCAGTATGGCACCACAATGAGATAAGTAGTTTATATTAAATATAATGCTATTAGAGAAGCAATGCTGTCCACATTCACCCCTCTATTCACATTTTCTGTCCGTTATACACAATCTCTCTGTCTACCCCCCCTCAAGGTCTTAATCACGGAACATGGTGACCTGGGCAGCGGCAGGGTCCTGGACCCCAAGAACAAGATGTCCTTTAAGTTTGACCACCTTCGCAAGGAGGCCAGCGACCCACGGCCCCACGATGTGGACAGCTCCACGGAGGGATGGCGGAGTGCTGTGGACGCAGCTGTCAGGGCCTATGTCAAGGAGCACTATCCCAACGGAGTCTGCACCGTACGTGCTCGATCTAAGTCATCATCAAGCTTTATGCACTCTTTGCTCCTCTTGCGCGAAGTTATGTGCTTGCGACTGCATGTGTTTGGATCTATGTCGCAAGTTCGCAACGACCTCACTTTTCTGTCAATCACTTAAGCACACAAAGTTTCACACCACTTAACCAGATGGAATTGTTCTGAGCCTATTGAAGTGATCCAATTGCAGTAGTTTAAGGACTACCATCTACAAACCGCCGGTCTGAAATGTTCACAAGTTCACAACAATAGTCAGGCAGCCCACACATTGTAAATATTTTCAAGCACATCCTCAGTTAAAATACTCTGTCCTTTATTGGAATCATGTTCTTTCCATGACTTCTAGCTGTTCCAATGGTTTTCCTCCATGATTTTAATTCAATGTATTTTCCTTCAAAGATCTACGGAAAAACCATAGATGGACATCAAACCATCATTGTGTGTGTCGAGTGCCATCAGTTTCAACCCAAAAACTTCTGGTATGTAGGAGACATTTTTTATTTTTTTTTTATCCAAATTTGTAAAGTTATTCATGTCATTGGTAGGAATTGTATGCAAGTGATCCAGACAGAGTTGGTTTGAAATGCAGTCTTTGATTTAGGTAGAACTTTTCAACCATTTCTTAGAAATTACTATATCACAAGAATATTGTAAAATATATTTTCTTTCATTTCATATTCACCTTAGCTGTCCAACACTTTTCCTCTTTTTTATATCAGAACTGGGTTTAAACACAAACAAATTTGCTGTTGACTTTGCTGGTGCTTAACTTCCCGAATCCTAAGGTTGTTGGCCCCCACTAGGTTGTTGAGCTGTACCCTGATCAGGTTAATATAATTGGATAAAAGCCGCTCCCGTCCTCTTTACAGGGGGGTTTTACTGAGCTTAGAGCGTAACGATCCCAGAGTTCTTATACACTTTTGTGTGCAGTTGTTTGGTTTTAACACAGATGCTATGTTTAATGATTGGACAGGCATCACATAAATCCGAATCGTTGAGCCTTTTCTGTGAAAATGACTAGAATGTTTATGCTCAATGATATTCTATCAGAAATAAGTTAAGGTTGAATACATTTCCTTTTCTCGTCGAATATAAAAGGAACGGACGCTGGAGGTCGGAGTGGAAATTCACAATCTCTCCTTCCTCCACCCAAGTGGCAGGCATCATGAAAATTCAGGTAATAAAGGGGAGGATGTTACTATGTAAATGGAGAATTACAATAATTGGTTTGTGAGACAGCATATGTGCAATGTCCCAGACTGTCAGCGCAAGTACACACATTACACACATACAGACAATAAATGTATCTTTCTTGTTGTAGGTTCATTACTACGAGGATGGAAATGTTCAGCTGGTGAGCCACAAAGAGGTCCAGGAGTCCATGTCAGTTTCTGTAAGTAGAGCACCATGGCACGATGGAGTAAAAAATGAATTGGGTGTGCTCGCTGAAAAGTTATCACAAAGCTTGCACACAAAGAGTAAACAGTAATTTAATACATGCGAACACACTATTTGGTAGTGCATGTGGTAGTCCTTCAACTAATACTAGATGTTTATGGTCTCATCTAGGGCGTTTTTTATTAGAAAACCTTGAATAATATAAAGCAAAACATATAGGCCATTTGCAAAATAGAAAGTAGATTTTTATCTCGTCTCCTTTTCATGATCAGAACGAAGCTGCAACTGCAAAGGAGTTCATTAAGATCATGGAGGCCGCAGAGAACGACTACCAGGTGTGTAATCATTCAGCTTCAGTGGGTGAAGAACATGTACAAGCAGCTAACCAGAAACACATTGTCTCAGTACAGAAAAATACCTTTCTAAAAACGACTTATTTAATGATGTTTATGTAATGAGTAGTTTGCTTTTGCAAGCAATTTGTTTTAGGGTTCCCTAAAGTAGATCGGTCTGTTTTTGACATTGATACATTTTACATGGTTATTGCAAGTAGGTCATGGGCCATCACACCCGTTGTTTATTGTAACATTTAAATTCCTAGTGGTGCAATGGTAATGTTACATCAAAAGATTTCCCTTTGATCGTTTATTATTTTCCATATTTTTCCATAGACTGCCATCAACGAGAATTACCAGACAATGTCGGACACTACCTTCAAAGCCTTACGCCGCCAGCTTCCCGTGACGCGTACCAAGATTGACTGGAACAAGATCCTGAGTTACAAGATTGGCAAGGAGATGCAGAATGCTTGATAAAAAAAACAAGAAAACCCCCCAAACAACATTGCATGACTGGATGATATTTTTGTCTGTGTACAAATCATGACAAAAAAAAAGGTTTGGTCTCACAACATGTCACATCACAGTTTAAAATCTATTTTTTATTATTTTCATACAGATCCACGTTTCCTGTGAAATAACTGAAAATCATTGTATTTGGAATATAGGCTATATGAAAATTACAGTGTAGGAGAAGTGCAAACCTGTATATGCAAAACACCTAGTAAATCACGTGTGCAATATTTATTAAGTTTGTGAGACCACACCTTTTTAACCTGTGAAAAATAAATGTATTCACAATATTAATACATGATTCTCTGTGCAGATTTACAAAAGTGTAACATTTGGCTGAAACAGAGTCGTCCAACACAATTACTGTCAGATACATGTATATAAGCCCTTTGTGTTTATGGCTGGTATTTTTTGCACAAGCAGTCTCCATTGTCGTCCACTCAACGTTATTGTGCCCCTTATATTGGTACACCCACTGAACGAAATAAACTTTTTCTTAATATTGAAATCTCAAATTTTAGTTGATTGCCTGTTGACCTAACACCTAATGAGCATTCACTTTTAAAGGGAGCAGTATTTAACAATCCTAAATAAGCAATCTGTATTGCTCCTAAACATTTACAATAAGTTTAAAATATAACTCCTCACAGGTGCTTATTTTTTACAAAATAAACAAAACCTAACTGTATTATAAGAAGGCACATTGTAATATATACCTGTATTAAACATCCTGTCTGTCAGTTTGGTGAATTATTTCAATGAGATTAATTGTAACTCGGTCACAATTATGTTGCATTAAATTACAAATTTTCTATCGACTGACTCACTCATACTTTCTACCATTCCCTGTAAATCTATGTAATCTGTACATTATAGGATCCTACGTATTTATATAAATGCTGAGTTCACTTGGTTGTTTAAACAAGGAAACATGAAGACACAAGTCAGTTCTCTATGGGTCGGTTGCACTTAAATCCCTAAACCATAACCAAACTCCTAGATTAGAGCACTTTACGTCGACTAAGTAGCATTAGCTTGCCATGTCACGCTTAATTACTACAGGTCTAGCAAAAGACTGCGAGCATGCAGCCAGCTAGCTTTCAGCCAGCTTGTACTAGCCCAAGTTTGCAGACACGTCCACAGTCTCGTGCGCAAGATCCATTGCTCGTGCCGTGGTTTAACAGCTAACAAGAAGAAATGCTACTGATAAGGAAGTAATTTGGACAATATCAGGTAGGACCATTTCACATGCAGACATATTGGGTGGGTGAATTCAAGGATACACTGAGTTGCCAGCGCGCAAAGTTTTTATGTGAAGTTGCTACCTAGCCTAGCTAGCCAGCTAACAATTTAATTACTAAGTTTTACATTTGGCTAATTGTAGCCTACACAGTCATTACCTAACGACGTTAGTTAATCTAGCTACAGCGCCATGTTTAAATGGTAGGTTAACAAGCATGGAGATTTTACTCATACTTGCTTGTTCCTTTACCTGCTAAAACATTACAAACTAAAGAATTACCCAGTAGAGGCAAGGGCATGCTAAACATAAGGAGGAGGTATAGAGGTTGGTGGTGGAACCAAATATTAAAACTGAGGTTAATACAATTGCTTAGGGGTTACGTTAAATTGTCGGATGAATGAGATACATTTTAAACTGGTCTTTTTATTGCTTGCTGTGCTATTTCCAGCATATAGAAAATAACAGCAACTCACCACAAGTTGTATTTCATGGTTTCTTGTCTCACTCAGACACTCAACTACCGTATCGGAAAGAAAAAACGGACGCACAACGAAAACATAATGCAGCAGGTGTACTTCTAATTAAATTAGCATGTGCCGGTAGACAGTCAGCACCAAGTTTTTGGAACAGCACACTAAAACAAAAAGCGTTGATCTTGTTGAACAACATTACCGTTAATGCTATATAGATTTCTTACTATTTATGAGGCCTATTCATCTTGAGTGGGTTTAGTTGAGACTTTAAATAAACGTATAGTGGAACAACAACGGGGGAACAAGTAAACTGCATGGGGTACACTTTTAGGTTACGTCAACACTTAGGCCTATTTTAGAAGGTAGACTCTCTGAGACGATACATTTAATATTTGTTAGTTCCTAATAGACAGGTTCTAGTCTCTTTGGCAACGAACAGTGGAATGTTCAATGTGCTCTTTCGGAAAGCCAGTTGGTTAGTCCTGGATGAGAGCTCAAATGACTGAGCCTTGCAGAGGAGCACGCATTTTAGTGTTTCCAGACCGCCGCATATACCCTCTATCACTCTACAGTTCTATTGGGCAATTTCTCACTTTCAAACTCAATTTGTACAATTTCATAATTAATGTTTTCTTTTTCATAGTCCTTAGTTTCATAGAACTTCCTCACCATACCAAATTCTTTGAAAAACAAACAGCAGGACACACAGCAGTCAGTTACTGGGCAGGAAAAGACTATCAATCCCGTCCCAGGATTTCTATCCAATTTCTGATGCTGGTCACAAGATGGTCGAGCCCGATCGATTTTGCATTTTCTGGGGTCATTGCCAATACCGAATTACCGATATTAGGGAGTAAAACAAATTCTGATATTAATATATTGGCCGATATTCTTCATGAATACATATACACACAAGCACAAACAATTGTTTTTGCAATGATCCCTCATGCGGTTATCAAACAGTTGTGACAAAAATAGGCCTAATCACATATCGTTTTAATGTTTATGTTGCTTGTTTGAATGTTTTACGTGAGTTCTTGTCTTAAGCTGATGTTTTCCTCTTGGTCAGGATTCCATTGTAAAAGTCTCCTGGTTAAATAAGGACCCCCCCCCCCAGACTACACGATTTATTTTGACGTTTGTACGCAATAAATTTGTGCCGTGTCTTGGCCAGGAGACTGGCAACATTACAAGTGTGACCCCAACCAATCATCGTGTGCTGTCTTTTACAACCTTGCGGAAGTTCATACGTCGTCAGGGAGGAGGGTCAAGAAATTGTCAATCATGGCTACAGAAGCACTATGCGTGTTCCTATTGGTCAACGTCAAAAAACACATCGTAGGAGTTGTCACACGGCAGGAAAATAAAAAAAATTTCGTGAGGCGTCCCAGACGCCACATCGCAACTCGCGGATTATGTCACACAACACGTACCGTTCGTCGTTCCGAACGTTCAAATTTGGGCCCGCTGTTGTTCGTTTGACAAAATTGTGTTGAAATCAGGTTGAAATCGTGTAGTCTGATACCCGGCATAACTCCTAGTCTGAAATCCTTGTATAGTACAATGTGTCTCAGCTCAACTACTATTTTAGAGACCTTGTTTGCCTCAAGGTAAGGTTGCTGTATAGGCCATAGGCATGACCTGTCCATTGTTTTTATGCACAGTAAAATAATTTAGTTTATAAATAAACCAAATATTCTAAATGGTGTTGTAGTAGTAGTGAGGGTACCAATATATTTAGGTGACCGAAATTTTGAGGTGGCTAATAACTTCAAGATTCAGGGACACACAAACAAACGCATATACCCACACAGGAAAGCAAGTTCAGACCTTTTTTAGACCTGTGTGCGGCCTCTGTAAGATGATCCTAAGCAGCCTTGTTTGTCCTACCTTGACAGGGCAGGCCCCACCAGCCAAAGGCCTTTCCTAAAAATGTCTGGCTTCAATCATATTGGTCTCTTGAAAATGCAAATATCAGCAACCTGTGGAGACCGCTGCACCTCAACTCTCTGCGAGATGGTCCAGGGGAAACACGTTCCAAGCCCAGTGACCGCTGGCTTTCTTGAGTGGTGCTGCTAGCATTCAATGTTGGGTGTGTTCGGCGAAGTGAGGGATCGTGTACTATTAAAAGGTGCTTACGGTTTGTGCAAACCAATGGCACTAGCAGGTGAATTAAGCACTAAAACCATCTTTTCCCTCGAGAAATCAGCTAGCCGGATGTGGTATAGAGCCAAACTACAACAACGTCATGTGACTTGTAGAATAGCAGATTTCTCATCTATACTCACTGGGTGATTATTAATTTGACTTAATTTCCATGCATGGACAGTTTGATAAATGACTGGCCGGCTGTGTTTGAATACTCCAGCTTTGAATGTTTTTAAGTGTTTGTGCCCATGTAAACATAAGAATCAATGCAAATTGTATTGACGTTTATTCATATCCGCCTTGTCCATCTAGTCTAACACTATATCCTACATACATAGCACATAGAAGATCTGGGGTATGGCAATGATTTCAGATACATTATGTTGTCCATTTAATCAGGTCTGAATAAAAACAATTCGAAAAGGAAAAATGTAATCTCTTTGAGTAATTACTCTCCCTTCGGTGGGATGTTTTCCATGGTTTGTAAGATGTTACCGCTGGAATTGGAAAACAACATACGAATGTCTTGCTCTAGTTCTACTTAACAATTCGTGCTGACATATATTAACGCCAGTGATGTTATTATGGTTTTATTTGCACAAAACCAACTTTAAGTCAGTTACTCTTCCTATGAGATTTTGCTGTAATTTACTAACTAGTAACATTTCTCTGTGTAGAAATATGTCCCTCTTTTGAACTGGAAGGCTTTGCATTTCTACATTTCAGGCTATATACAGTTATGCCCAACCTTGCTCTCACTGGCCCTGGAATAGGATCTGTTGGAGCTAGTTCGACAGCATGCAGGAGAAAGTGTGTCTGACTGAGTGATTCTCCTCTCTGTCTCTTTATTCTTACTGACTAGAAGCTTAACATCTCTAACCTATCTACAAGGCGGCATACCCCATGCTCAAGTCCCTTATCACGTAGGTTAAGCTGTTACAAGCATATTCAGTCATAGGAACACATAGTTTCAGCACCTACAGTAAAAATACGCTGTGCCAACAAGCCTGGCCATCAGGCACCTTTCGGAGACCCCAGGCCTTTCTCACTACCAAGTCCACATAACACATATGGTAAATGCCTGCCACAAGTTTAAAGACCATGTAGCTTTCAGATGGTAAACGCATTTCTCCTGTTTGACCAGTTGGTGTCAGCAACAATAGAGCTACAACGACTGCTGACCCAGATGGCATTCTTCTGTCGCTGCATTTGGTGTGAGACCCCTGTGTGGATCTGTCCTACTGGAAGAACCAGTAGCTGATTATTAAAGTGTGGCTGTGACCAATTTTCAACTTTACTGGCTTTGTTGTTTGTACACATTCTCACTCCGGAGCAGAGCAGACCACAGTAAATTAAGCAGTTACATTTGGCTACACAAGGTTAATATTTTTCCTTTCAGATCTCAATATTGGGACCGTATTCAAAGGTGCAACTAAACCTGAATGGCAACGGAGGTGCATTTTTAAAGGTGAGACTATTTTACAATAGTCGTAGTTAATCATAAACTGAACACCACATTGTGCCTTGAATAACAACATTATAAAATAGCTCCTGTTAGACAACTCTATTCAGTGACTTCCATGCCATTATAGCCACCGTACTGTCCATGTTGCGCTGCCTTCTATATCAAACGGTAGAAGTAATTTTTAATCCAGTACGCTTTAACTTTATACCAGAGCTTTGAATTAGTAAAAGTCTGATAGTGTCTCAACGTTTTTTTGTTTCTTCTTGACTTGCTATTCTTTCCCTCTTTATCTATCTTTCAAATACGGCCGCACTCTCCTCACACTTATGTTTTAGTTGCCTAGCAACCCGGAGGAGAGGCTATCCTGGGTGGTACTTATCAGCTCCTTTTTAGTCTTTGGGCGGGGGTGGGGTAGGGTGTGGAGGGGCTGTCTTTGTATTTGTTCCAATCTAAGGGTCTCATTAATGTTGGATGTGGTTGCCTCAAAAACGGATGCAGCAAGGTGGCCCATTTTAGTAATCTGCTCATTTGCGTTACATTGTGCCATGGTACAATAAGCTTGTCCCTTAGGCTAAGGCTAGTATTTTTTCTCCATTCACCTGCCTCCTGTGGTTCTAATGTCCGTGAACCACCATGTGTGAAGACCGCCACATTATCAAGAGAGAGAGAGCTGTGCCAGGGAGTGTGCCCATTGACAACACCTGATTGAAAGAAGCTCTCTGACTCAATAGCACCTACGCTAGTCCTAGTGAGAGCGTGGGCCTTTTGTTTCTCTTTGTGGTAGATCTTTTCTCATGGAGCTTTTTAGTGGAGCTGTAAACAGGTGTGCCTTTCCACATTGTCTCAAATCGAATGCTTTTCGTTTGTTGCACGGATTTACAAAACGTAAGTGTTTCTTAGTTTAAGAGCAAGTGAAAACAAAACTTGACTTGTTCAACGTCTCTTCAATATCCACTGACCTCCTGGGCAAAAATTCAGTTTTTCTGCTGCAGGTTATGATAGGCTAGGTATAGGTTGAGATTATGGGGGGACTTGCTTTTCGTGTTGTAGTCCCATCTGATTATGATGAGGAAGTTGTCACACTCTCCTACACGCAGGTGATCCCAGATCAGATTATACTGATTACCATCAGCGGTGACAACTGTGGAAAAGCTGACATTAGAGCAGATTATGGTGCCCATGATTACAGAAAGGATAGCTCAGAGCTGATCCCAGTACTGCACTCCTCCCCTTTTCCCCGGGCAGAGTGTTTCAGAGAGCCCACAGTGTAATTAACATGACCCCAGGATACCTCTTTAGCAAAGGGAATTGAGAGATGGCAGGAGGAGGAGGATATTGAGGGTGGGGGGTAGGATCGTGCTCTGCCTGAAGGACAAAGATGTCGGAGAGGGTGGAGAAAGGAGGGTGACCATGTGCGAGGGACAAAAGAGAGAAGAGGCCTCTGACATAGCACAGTTGAGCTAACCCACATGCCAGCTTGCTCAGGCCGATACTGGTCTTCAGTACTCGGATCGGGTATTGGAAAACAAACCTTTGCATCGACCGATACAAAGCGGGAAAGTCTGTGAATCATTAAAGGGACATCGCATCGTTAAAATGTTGTTTGCCTTGAAATATTTCAAGATCAACTAAACAGATATTAAATTTGCTAATTGCAATATATGCCATGCAAGTATATCAAGAGGAAGAACCAACTCAAGGGACTTCAACATGTCAAATTGAATTAAACATATAAAGAACTGGCACAGGACAGAATACGAAGGCTTCGTAACACAGACTACTACTGCAAATTATGCTAGCAATCCTAAAACCTTTACAAAACAGCCAACTTTGCAACAAACACTCCAAAGAACAGAGATACGCTATTGATCACCCAAGAGCACAAAATGTCACCGTGGCACTTACCGAGTGCATTGCTTTGGATGATCAACTGTTCCAGCTAGTTGACAACGTAGGGTTCCGTCGCCTACTGCAAGTTCTTGAGCCGAAGTACAACATACCTAGCCGGCGCTACATATCTGAAACAGTCCTGCCAAAAAAGTACAGCCGGGTAGCTAAACACCTGCAAGAGTTAATCTTTGATGTTAATGTTGCAGCAATCAGCTTTACATCCGACAAATGGAGCTCAAACATAAATTCAATGTGCATGCTGAGCCTCACTGCAGGGATAGATCCCGATTTTGTCCGTCAGGCTGTCTTACATGGGAGGCAATTCAGAGGATCGCATATAGCCGAGGCAATTTGTATGTCCTTTAATAAAATGCTGGGAAAATCGCATATTCCAAAGAAAAAAGTGCACATTGTCATCCGAGACAATGCGCGCAACATGAGTAAGGCTATGATTGACTGTGGGCTGCCAAGCCTAGGATGTGTTGCTCACACGCTGCAGCTTGCGATTAACGAGGGCCTCCTCTCTCAGCGTAGTGGGATTGATGTAGTGGCTACCGGAAGACGAATTGTGGGCCACTTCCACCACTCTGATTTTGCCTTCAGCCGTCTTGAAGACATCCAGCGTGAACTCAATCTGCCTGTAAAACGGTTGAAGCAAGATGTGCAGACATGCTGGAATAGTACATTCTATTTGCTGGAGTCCCTTCTGGAGCAAAAACTGGCCTTTGTTGTGTTCGGTGCTGACTTTGAGCTTCCAGGCACACTCACAGCAAATCAATGGGGGCTGATTGAAAAGTCTGTGTCTCTGCTTGCGCCATTTGAAGAACTGACCCGGGACGTCAGCTCTTCAGCTGCGACAGCGGCAGACATAATCCCAATTGTTAAAGTGCTAACACGGCTGCTCAGTACGGAGGCTAACCAGGACCAGGGAATCGGAACTATGAAAGCCACCTTGCTAAGTGCGGTAAGAAAGCGCTTCGCAAATTAGAGTTGGAGCTCATGTACTGCATCGCAACCCTCTTGGATCCACGGTTAGTTTAACCTTTTTCTATTTTGGTGCATGAATTACTTTTTGTAAAACATATCTTGCTGCTGGACATAGAAAATGTGTATATTTTAACCGTTTTGCAAGTTAGTTTTTAAATTTCCAACAGTCCAGAGTTCTTATCGCACGAGTAGCTCTAGAGTGCGATTGTTAGAAAAAATGAGTGCATGCACATCCTGTTTGTTTACGTTGTGATCAATTGATGCATTCTGGTTCAAAGATTGCCTGCTGAAATTCGTTGAAGAGATGCCCAACACCCTATGATAGGTGAGGATAAGTTACGTGAGTGGGACATCTCGTTTTAGATAGGAACGAAAATGAACAACAAATACAGCCCCTGGCCTACATTATGCCTATACGATAGTCTTTGTCAGATTCTTACAACTTATTTATTGTTTCTACCACCTATTTCTACAATGCATATAATTTGTAGGGTATGTATTTCTGTTTCTGTGTGGGATACTACATACGTATACTTTAAGTTACATACGTATACTTTAGTTTATTTTTGTCCCAAAAATAAAATTTTCACAATTCCATTATAGGGTAGAAGGACCGCTATGTCTCAAGCACAGAAACCAGCACAGCAGCGAAAAAATGTTGGCCACAGAGTCCGAGAAGACTGGGGATGTCACTTGCAGGCAAGCCCATCAACCCCCAGCAGCGAAGATTTGATGCAATCAGGATCGAGACACCGGTTTGCATTGTCTCTTTGACGCAATTATTGAAGAGCATCACACCAATGAGGCAGCATGCAGCACTTCCGTACCAGCGATGTTTCTACTAGAAACGTATCTTGGAGAAGGAACCATTCAGAGGAAGGACGACGTACTCCAGTACTGGGCAGTTAACAAGATCCGTTTCCCCGCCCTAGCAGATTTAGCTAGGAGGTTCTTATCTGCCCATGCAGCAGCGTGGAAAGCGAGCGGCTATTCAGCGCAGCTTCTCTCGTGGTAGATGAAAGGAGAAACAGGTTGTCCTGTGAAAATGCCGAGACACTGCTTTTTGTAAAAAGAAAAAAACCTGTCTGTAACATGGTAGGGAACAAAAAGGTCAATGAGCATACCTTTTTCCATGTTCCAATTTGTGAAATTCTTTAATATTGCATTCTCTAAATCTGTTATTTTGTTTACTTATGCTCATACCTAGGTATGTGTTAGGAATATTATGTGTTAGGAATAGCCAAAATGTTAATATTTAAATTGTTCGTATCAGACGTTATGAAAAAAAGGCTTGAAATGTGACGTTCGTTAGACCGTCACTTGTTATGCACATTTGTTTGTTTAAATACTGTTTGCATTGAAAATAAAATACATTGTAAAATATATCTTATATAAATGCAATTTACATTTCATTATTTCTTTACCATTAATTTAGCCTATTACATTTGCTAAATTGAAAAAGATGTATTCATTAATTGATTTGGCAATGATATGAGAAGTACTCGTATCGGGACTCGGATCGGCGAGTACTCAAGATAAAGTATCGGTACTGGTATCGGTCAGCAAAAAATGGTATCAGTGCATCTCTAGTTCTTAATGCTGTGACTGATATAAAGGAATTTGAGTTGGCTGTCGTTTGGCCTAGATTTATGCACTCTTTAAATACTAAATAGCTTTTAGTGCAAAAACGACACTAAAATTGATAACGATTTGCCTTCATATATATAGCCAAGCCAATTTATTTGTATTGGATATTACATACACATAGGCATTTCAAAGTGCTTTACACAAGGCAAGAAATAAAATAATGATAAAATTAAAAATTATAATTAATAATAAAAGTTTTGAGAAATAATATTGCTAAGTAGGAATACAATTATAGAGCAACTCAGTAAAAAGCAATTGACAGCCTAATGCTCCTTATTCATTTCAATTTATTGAGCTGCCATTCTGGATCTCCCTCCTCGCTCCATCAATGGGGGATGTGTGCTCAATGTGTGGGTGTATGTGTGTAACGGTAGAATATTTGGGTCCATCATAAGGTGCACGTTTTGATTGGCCAGTTTCCACTCCCACCCTTGCTTCAACACCCCTCTCTCACTCCAGTCTCCTTATCCCTCGCTCCATCTCCCCCTCTCTCCCTCCTTCCATCCCTCTCTCTCTCTCTCTCGCTCCCTCCGGTAGCAGCAGTAGCAGTCAGTCCGTCTTTTGCAGGCCTCCTGACGTCACTCACTGTTTGCATAGCTATTGTCTTACCAGCCTACCGCGGCCCAGGATTGCAGGAGCTGTTCGTGGTGGATGTTTTTTTTCCTCCTTCTCCCCGGGACAACCCCCCTTTGCTCTCATCAGCATGGACATATAGTCTGACAGAGACAATAACATAGACCCGATCGAGACTCAGGAGAAGGGAATGGACGGCGGCAGAAAGAAGGGAAGCAATTGCTAGCTGCTCCATGTCTGGATTTTAACCACACTTACCGGTACATTTGCCCTGGCGGAGCGGTTCTGGATATTTTTCTGTTCTTTCTTGCTCTCTTGGCGAGGCCCCATTTTGGCGGCTGTGCGTGTGTTTTCAGAGCGGGCCGTGTGTGGAGGAAGGGTCGTTTAGCGGCAACGGGAGCGGAGCGCGGAGCATCTGGGCGTCTGCGAGCCAGGGCTAGCCGGCTGGCTGCATTGTGTGCTTTGATGACCCCCGCTGTGTAGCTGCCTGCTCATCAACCTCCCCCCCTCCCTTTCTCTCTCCCCTTCCACCCCCCCTCCCCTCCCCCTCCCCTCCCCTCCTCTATCTCCATCGCAGCTCCCGGCCCAGCCATGTTCGGCACAGAGTCCTCATGTAAGTACCACCACCATCATTCTCCTGCCTCGTCCGTGTGTGTGTGTGTGTGTGTGTGTGTGTGTGTGTGTGTGTGTGTGTGTGTGCGCGTCTTTCCTCTGGGTTATTGTTTGACTGTGGTGTCATGCTCTCATCCTGGGCTCTTCCTATCTATCCCATCCATCCCTCTCTCCTCGCCTTGTCCTTCCTGTTGTTTCTCCATGTTTCCCGGTGACAGATTGCACGGCAAGAAGCTGGGATCTACCATTTTGCATGTAAACGGCCAATGATAGCTGGTTGTGATGCAAAATCCAAGGAATTTGTTCATGCCTCCGCCTTGCACTTTCCCTCCCTTTCCCGCCTCTGCTTTTTTTCTTTTTCCCACCACCCCCTTAGTGTTATTGTAATTCTCTTATGTTCGTCCCGTGTGGCTGGATGTAATTCATGCCCCTCTAAATGGAATGGCTGATTTGATATAAACACCATTACCGTGTCTTTCAATGCATGCGTTGTGTGAGTGTGTTTCATATGACGGGCTTTGAAAAAAAGGGACTATTTGCGCTGTAGCTGCTTTTGGCATTCTCCAGCAATTGCAGGATGCAGCTCCCTCTGTCTCAGACTCAGTCAGGTGACATTGAAAGGTGAACATTTTTTCAGCTTGAGATGCTAGCAGAACACACTGACGCGTGGTGCCGGGGTTGCTCGCTGTAGCCCTCGTCCCAACCCCCCCAGAACACCATCCCCGTGAGAGGAGTGTTATCCTTTGATATCAGACCTGCAATGCCTGGCCGTGTACCGGCCTGATGCCGGGAGGAAGGGGCTAGCAGCAGGTGCTGGTCTGGCTGAATCTGCTGCGACCACGCAGAGTCACAACAAGATTTACTTTTAAAGCAAAAATAGGATTTCAAGTCAGCTCAGACAGAGCTTAGATGCAGCTGCAACAGAGGGCAAATAAAAGTGGGTTATCAAAACGACTCATCTTAATATTTCTTTCAAGGAAATGCTCGTTGAGACTATGCCAGCCTAGCTGTAATAGCTGAAGTTGGTTCGCACATTTCTGAAAAACCTTGTCTTGAGAATATTTGTTGAATATCTACCCACACATTCCCCATACCCTTTGTATATTGGCTCACTTTCCCAATTGTTGGACCATATGCTAGCTTTTTCAAAAATCTATGTACATATATCCACCAAAGACATGTTATGTGTATTTGAGATCATGGCATTATTTGAGAAAAATCATTATTATTTGTATCAGTCTATCAGTAGAGGAATGGCAGCAAGCACATTATAGCTAAAAAGACATAGCTTGTCTATAAAGTGTTGGCAAACATCAGGACCGGCTAGTTCTGGTTTAAGTTTATCCCACTTTGGATGTACCCGCTGCGTAAGCTTCCCTATGGGGCCGGCTAAAAGCTGCCAGGCTAAGGGCAGTAGCAGAAGGCCCACTATATTTGCACAGTCTGTAATTCCTTAGATCTTATGGTCACAATTCCAATAATTTTTTGGGGTGGTATCTTTGAAGCTATATATCTGTACAAAAAGTGTTGAATGGTTTTGTGACATTTGGATTAGACAACAGTTACTCGGTATCGAGCCAGGATTTTAGAAACAACCCCCCTAGTCCAACTCTATGTTTGGTTTGACAAATGAACTTCTTTAGCCACTGAATTCAAATACATTATTACCAGTCAAATTTATTTGCAAAATCCATTGACAAGGAAAAGAAAGCCTGAGTTCTGAGTTGCCCTATTTGACTTGGCACAGCTAGATAAAACAACCACCCTGCTTCTAAAGCGACATGGCTGACCCCTTTGTAACAAGGTACAATGTGTTCGCCTCGCACACTCCAGTCCGAAAATAAATATGATTACTCTCATGCAGGGCTCATTTTACACGTTGACACCTGCTGCTGTCTCTTTGCCCCACCTGCTTTTACTCCAACTGTCTACCTAGTGATCCATGCATGTCTTCTGTCTTGGAGTTACACTCCATTAGGGTCTGATCTGTTTAGTGATTATGATCTACAGTAGTGTATGAAGCTTTGAGACTAATACAAAAAAAGTTGGACAACACAATTTTTTTGTCAAGCTTAAACCCTGAGAGTGAGTATGTTTTTGAGCTTTCTCACTTAACGGTGAGGGAACAGCGTTTTTTCCCCCCTACATCTTTGGAAAATGTAAATTGCTTCGACACATGTACTTCCTCTGAGAAAAAGATAAGAACCGTGACAACAAAGGTCTGAACCCCTGGCAGACTATGTGCATCTGCTTAGATTTTGTGTGACCAGCAATATAAGATTAGTGTCGATTCATTGATTTCTCAGCTAATGTCTTTATCACTTGTGCTTCACTAAGAAACAAAAAAGCTCAACAAAAAAAGAGAACAATTATATATTGTCATATACTACTAAATTATCTACAATATATACTTCATAAAAAAGTACATTATGTTCAGGAAAGATGTGACAGGACAACGTGAATTATCCAATATCCTCATGAATGACTCGTCTGTATGTTCCAGGAGTCTATTTGTCAAACACTTTCTTTCTATATTTGTATAGGGACAGAGTGGATGGAGGTGTCCTACTTTGTATGGAAGGAAACGGTTGAATGCCTGGTTAATGAACATCTCTTTAAACCTCCACTAGAAACACTTTTTTATTTCCATTGCAAATTAGGCTACACCGTATGTTGTAGCTTGGGTGTGTTTCCCTGGACAAAGATGAATTGAGATCGTCTTGTCTGCCCAACTCACACCTGCCAGCAAAGGAGCCTCAAGTCCCTATTTATAAATGGAGCTACTGTACAACACATATTACATGTAATGAACTGAGGCCACCATCTGTTGACTTTGAGGCCTTTGTATCATACAGTTCTAATCCTGACTGTTTATTGAGTTTCACGGCATTAACAGTGAAACGCTCGGTGTTCACTAAAATGTCAAATTTATAGTCAACATGTACCATGACGCCAACCTGCTATTTCAGTTGCCACGGTTACCCTAGTGGCAAAACGGCAAAAAGGGTTAGGTTTCTTTGGTACCTGGAAACTGCGGATCGCTGCTATTTTTGTCTTCCCTGTTTTCAAAGAAGACATAAAACCGTCAATAATATTTACCAACAACTCACCCCTGAACTTACCGATTACAGTTCATGTGGCCTACTATCTGGATGTACAGTGGAAACCGGAAAATACTGAGTGATCTACTATGGGGGAAAAAATAACAACTGTTAAACAAATCCTTTCTTTGCATAAAACCCTTAAACCATAGCTCTTTAGTTTGATTCTTACTTAAGTTGTAGTTTCAGTACACAAAACAAAGCTAGTAAATTAGTTGCACATAAAAATGGGAAATGTGCGGTGCAAACGGACTCAATTTTGTTTTGTTGTGGTTTTAATAGATTTCTCTGTATGGTGGGATTGTGTTTGCCTATAACAGCCAGTCCCACTTGTTTTCCATGTTTTGGGTTTGTCTCTTACATTGCCATATTCCTATCTGTGATTTTGTCATTTATTTTGAAACCAAAACCAAACATCTAGGCCTATACTGTAAAGAACTGGCTATAATGAGTCAGTCTGACAAGTGACAGATACAAATACCCCAAAGCCCTCGTCATCATGTCTGCTCGGCGGGGGAGAAAGAGGACGTTTGGGAAGCTTTCAAGAAGAGTATTAGCCCGCTCCTCGTTTGTGTGTCTTGACACATGGAATACTCTCCAGGCCGCCTTGTTAGTGGATGTTGTCGTTGAGGCCGGCACCAACACCTTCCATCCAGTGAAAGATCATTCCATGTTATGTAATTGGTTTTTCTACCGGCTTGATTGAGAAAATCACCACATTCATTATCATCATCATCATCGTGTTTACTGTGTACGCTTAATCTCCTTCTCTTTGGCTGAAGCTAACCTTATTCACCATTTCATTTAGCTTGGCTCTTACGAGCTGCCGGCCTCACTCAACCCTCTTATTAGCCTGTCACAGAAAGGACGCAATCATCGCCAAGTGAAAATGTTGCAGCCGTATTGTATTCCACTACTTGAAGCCAGTCAGTTATTCTGCGTAGACTCTTTCATGCACTCTGGAGTTGGGTCACTAAGAGGTTGTCATGGTTACCTTTTCAGGCTGAGGTTAAAGAGCGCCCCTCCCCCTCATTAAAAGCCCAGAGGGTTGATTGGTGGAGCTGGTGGGGACGGAACCCCCACTCACTCTACTGGCTTAGCGAAAAGAAACCTGACTGCACCCTGATTTACAATTGGACCGGCCATATGTCACTCAGACACAGCTGCCTATCGGGACCTGCCCCATCACCGTAGTAGATTGTGTGCATGCTGGAAAATGAGCTGTTTCTGTCAAAAGGCTTTTACTGTGTGTAGCCCAGTAGCCCACATGTTCCGCTGTGGGACTCTGTCTATCCCAACCGATGTTTCAGGAAGATGGAGGGTGAGTCAAGTTGTACATTCTGTGGCCTCCTTTAGCCAATAGGAGCTTTGTGAAGCCTGCATTTTTCTTTACAGTGGCAGCATGGTTTCTAGCTGGTATTTTACGGTGGACCAGGTAGTGAGAACAGCTGGTGGCTTGGATGCGTTCAGCATTAAGCTACTCATGACTGAACAGTTTGCTCTGTAACTGGACGGGGGCTAGCTGGTGTCCGCGTGTGGCTGTTTGTTTTGCGTGTGTGTTCATCTGCTCTCCTACATTAGCGGCAGCTGATACCTGTGTTTACCGAAGGCAGTCCGAGCCAGATTAGGTCTTTGGGAGCCAAACAGTTCCCCTGTTTCCTCGTCAATAAGCCTGATAGTGAGTCATTAGGGGAGGAAGTGGAGACCGGCCTGGATCTCTTCATCTCCCGCTATACTCTGAGTATATACTATGAGTCACGGCAACCTAACGTACGCACGTACGTGGGCGGTGGGCATAATGGATGCCTATGAAGCTCTTGTTGCAGGTCATTCCAGCAATGTCATTTTCATTTTTTCCATCTCTAAACTCAGTCCAACACCGAACCTCATATCCTGCCCTCTCGCTCGCTCGCGCGCTCTCTCTCTCTCTCTCTCTCTCTCTCTCTCTCTCTCTCTCTCTCTCTCTCTCTCTCTCTCTCTCTCTCTCTCTCTCTCTCTCTCTCTCTCTCTCTCTCTCTCCCTCCATGCTCTTTACCTCTTCTTGTTTATCTTTCCTTTTATTATTGCTTTCCCTCCAACACAAACCCACCTAACAGACCGCCACACTGTCGTTGGCCTCCGCAAGCATGTTGGCCCCCGGCCTCCGAGGTGGTCTCACCCCACTCCCCGTGCTCCTGAAAGGTCGAGGGGATAGTTAAGCCTGGACTAGGGCTTCATCAGTCAAGCTCGCCAGACAAGCCGAACGGCGATGAGCGGGCTAATCGTCCCAGCAGCAAACATCTCAGGCATTCAAAGCTGAACCTGATTGGCAGACAGTGACATTAAGAATGTTTAGAGCTAATAAGATCTCCGCCATGCAATTTCCTGGACTAATGGCGGCCTAATACAGTAAAGAATTGGCAAAGCTGTGGAGGCCTACACGTCGGTCTGTTGCATTGCCTTGACATTTTCAATGTGGCTTTGTGTGTGTGTGTTTGTGTATGTGTGTGAGAGAGAAAATGTGTGTGCGTGCGTGCGTGCGTGCGTGCGTGCTTCAACAGCAGTCACAGAGTTGTCCCGTTCTCCCAAAAGGTCACATTTCTATTTGTTGCACTGACATTTAGCCCGGCTAGATTCTTTGTCTGTGAGGATTTGTCTGATCTCTCTTGGTAGATGATTCTTCAAAAAGTTGTCCACTACCGTACCACTACTTGGTCTTCGCTAATAAATGTTAAGCCTAGACATCTTGGCCAGTTACTGTAGCCGCAGCCACAGCGACCATGGCCATTTTGTTAATAAGCTCCAGGATAACGTGTCGTTCGTTGAAGAGTGACGTCTGGGCCAACAGAAATCCTTTTGAAACCACATTGTCCACCATGGAACTCTGGTCACTGCAAATGGCTGCTATCTTCCTTTTAGACGTCTTTTCTTTAAAGACCTAGCCTATCATGTACAATGTATTGATATATCCTGTAATACCGTATCCATTAACAACAGCCCAAACCCCAAACGACACTTAACACCGCGCCATCGATTCATTCATGTGATGCTCCTGCAAAGCTCTGGCCCGTCAGCCACAGGAGCTGTTATGACGGCACGTCCTTAATACCGGCGGGG
Organism: Galaxias olidus; assembly: GCA_026901105.3. Classification (NCBI taxonomy): domain Eukaryota; kingdom Metazoa; phylum Chordata; class Actinopteri; order Galaxiiformes; family Galaxiidae; genus Galaxias; species Galaxias olidus. Next base: position 128,287 of record JAPMUY010003323.1, read on the forward strand.
TGGAGAAGTGACGGCTCTCAATGCGCCGTCTTCCCCGTTGCCGTGACGCGGGAACCGTCGATTCTATTAGCTGGTTTTGTTTACCTTAGCGACGCGGGCCTCTGTGGACCACTCGATAACCAATTGTCCCTAAAAGCTCTGAGGTGATGTCGATTGGGGGGGGGGGGGTTCAGATGGATTGAAAGGGTCGGCATGGAAATGGGCAAGGGAGCTCCAGATCGCTGGCTTCTCTCACTGATTCACTTAGCTTTGCAGTCGCCATGCACTCTGAGACGCTGAGAGCCAGTGGAAAAAGTATTTAAGGGGATAGGCGGGAAACAGAGTACCTATGTACTGTATAACCACCCACAAAAAGGTGGTGGAAGGCAGCAGCTAGTTTTGGTCTCTCAAGCCTGTAGGGAATTCTCCACAGGACCACACCAGCAAAGAGTGTTCAAAATCCTTTAGCGGCCCTTGTGTCTAGTTTAGCTCATTCATTTCCACCAGGACGTCCTTGCAGTGGTGTGGTAGACCTCGTATTCATTCCTTATTAGCCAGCCCTCTTGGTGCTCTTTCTCTGCTCTGTCTGCTTAGGTTATCTCTATATAATAGCCCCCTCTCTCTAGAGGAGAGGGCCCACTCCATGGGGATGAATAGCTGCCCAGCTGCAGCAGGAGGAGCTGTGTGTGTGTGTGTGTGTGTGTTTGTGTGCGTGTGTCTGGCGAGGGGGAATCTTTTGAGTGGTGTTTTGTCCATGTGTCTCTTTCCTCCAGCCGTTGCGCTGAGAGGGACTACCCCCCCTCCCCGCCCCGCTTCCTAACAACATCATCTATTTTCCAAGCACACCAAATTACCCTGCTTTTATCATTGATTGTAAAAACGTCTTTTCGACTAGAAGTTCAACAAACTTTTTTTCCTTTCAGCTCAATTTGTTAGGCCCTGCTGCATGTGCATGCCAGAAAGATATATCTTGATTCATGGGGTCGGCTTTGACTACGTCACCCACAATACTTCAGCCCAGCATCCGCCCCAGCTGAGCTGCTGTGCCAGTGGATTTGCCTTTGCAAAGCTCTGGGACTGATCCCCCCCCAACCTCCACTCCCAGCTCCATCAACTCTTCTTCCCCCCAGAAAAGTCTTCTGGAGCCTTAACGTCTTGCCCCTCAAAGCCTCGTCTCTTGAAACGTCAGATTTTGAGGCCGGCTGAGCTTAACGGAGAGCGAAGCAGCAGCTTATGACCTGATGTAATGAAAATTCTCCGCATCACTGAGGCATGGAGTCCCTTCTCTGTGGCTAACGGAGATAGCAGCATGAGTGTCTTTGTGAAGCCCGGGCTACTCCATGCATTTTAACTCGTCAAGTGAGGTGTTAGTTCTTACGTCTCACTGGTGCCAGTGAGACATTCCATCACAGGAGTTTAATGTGGACACCCTTTGTTTTGCACGGACCCTTCCGAATGTCTTTGAACAGAACCCGGGAATGAGTCGTTCATTGTTCTCTTCGTTGATGTAACAATTATTCAATTCACCCAACGATGTGCCAGGCCACCTAGGCTTAACCAGAAGGGTTTGCCGTTGAGTTCTTGGGCTAATGGTGTTGCGTTTGTTCTTGTGTCTCCACAGTAAGCATGTTTCTCAACACCCTCACACCCAAGTTCTACGTGGCTCTGACGGGCACCTCGTCGCTGATCTCCGGACTCATACTGGTGAGTATGTCCCGACTGCTGCAGAGAATGCCGGACACGCTGCGATATCTGCACTCCGGAACGTTCCGTGGTGCGTCAGTTCCTTAAAGTGTATCTTGTGGAAAGTCAGGAATGAACCCAAAACCAAAACAAAATATTAAGCGCCAGACAGGAAGACCTTCACAATGTATCTGTGTATTTTTTATTTTCATTTGAGAGGCCCCACCTCATGCGCTCTCCTTGTGTTGGGTTATTTCTTGTTTCTTTGGTGATGTGATCCATTCCAACGTGTGGGTATTCTCTCTCGCTTCTTCTTGGTTCGGCTCACAGTAACAGCCAACTGTGGTTGGCTTCCGAAACAGGCTCGCTTACTTAACTCACCCCTTCCTCTCTGTGGGTTGGCCAATTTGTGTCGTTGCTTGGAAACAGTGATTGCTTGAACATGGCAACTCATCGTGGCATTGTGTTCGATGAATAATTTGAGTTACTGTCGAGTTGAACAGATTGCCTGTGGTTTAATATGGTAATGGTTACAAAGCGGCGAGCTGGGTTTTGCATGAGGCCCTGCTCTTCCCTGTCGTGGGGAGGAGACGGAGGCAAACTCAAAGTGCGTTTGAAATCTTTCATGTATTTGATCTCTCTGCCCAGACGGGTGTTTGAAAAAACAACAGGGACAAATAATGTTCCTACGTGTTTTATATAATTGACGGAATCTATGTTAAGCGATTGTTTGTGTGCTTGGAGGAGGTCTCCTATTGTATTTGTACAATTATCAAGGTAGCTAAAAGTCCGCAGCCTGTACTGTATATTTCTAAAGTGGACCGGTGGACTTGTCTGCTGACTCTAGATCAGACCTTCCGACCCCTCCGGCCTCGCTTCCCTCCTCTCCCCTCCGGCTCTCACTGGCCTTTGAGGGAGCTTATTATCCTAATGGTGACAGGCTTAGTTACGCTGATTAACTCAGAGGGAGTAGGAATAATAAGCGCGCTGCCCGCTGCCCCGACCTGTAGCGGAGGTAAAGCCACCAGCGCCAGGGAGTATTTACATGTCCACACCGTCAGCCACAGTCTGACCCCCCCCCCGTCCCCCTCCTCTTCTCCTCCTCCACCTGTGGCCCCCCCCCGCCCCCCTTTCTTGTCCAGATCTTCGAGTGGTGGTACTTCAGGAAGTACGGCACCTCCTTCATCGAGCAGGTGTCGGTGAGCCACCTGCGCCCTCTGCTGGGGGGAGTGGACAACAGCTCCCCCACCAACTCCAACACCAGCAACGGAGACGCCGACTCCAACCGACAGAGCGTGTCCGGTAAGTGAGGTCAAAGTGTCGTTGGCCAGCCCGCCGGCGATTCATCAGGTATGGCAAAATGAAAGTTGGTCCCGCAGTGCGCAGCGTGTCGATTATATTGTCCCGACGCGTCGCGCTGCGCCAGAACCGTTTTGGCCTTGCGTTGTTTCTCTGTATTAAACAGCCACACCAGGCTTCAGCGTGGCTCGTAAAGCATCATAGAATAATAGATGGTAAATAATAAACACAGAATAGGAGGACACCCCAGAGCCAGCTACTCATTGTCACTCTGCCACATTGGCCTTCAGTGTTTTCTAGCACCCCCCCACCCCCTGATCCCCCTTCAATTTAGATCATCTCTACAACAGTCTGCCCTTTAGCTCCTGATTGTTTTTCCCCACACCGGCAAAGCAAAATCAGAGACACTATTTGTTTTGCAGCCAAACCCTTTGGATTAAACGGGATTATCTGTGGTTTGTTTAATCAACAAGGCACGATTGGAGAAATGGCTTTGTCATTATTTGCCGCGCTAATCCCCTTTGCTTTTCATCCGGGAAGAGGTGGGACATGCAAAGCGCGCTCCGCTTATGATTTCTCTCGTTGCGCTAATCGTTTGTTTTCATGGCCAGCGCGGCTGCGATTCGAAATGCCTGGGACCGTTTCCCTGACGCAACCCCTCTTTCAAGTCAGAGAAACACACGAGGTGCAGTGTGCACACACTACGCAGACGGTCCACACTACGTATGCTACGGCCACATTCGTCTCTCACCAACCGCGCACGGCCCTCACCTGAGAACCACGTGGGGCTCACGAGACTCGGAACAGAGCCCTAGTCAGAGTCTGTCACTCCTTTGAAGAGCCTCTTCACTCGGCCGGCGATGTCTGGATGGCCCGGAGGGCTTTGATGAGCAGTGTCCCATTGAAGGGCAGTGGGACAGGGAGCGCAGAGGGATACTCGGGGGGGGTTTGGTGTGTGTGTGCGTCTCTAGCGGGCTGTTGAAGTGCTGACTCCAAACCCTGTGCTCTTCTCTCTGTCTGTCTCTGCTCGTCCACAGAATGTAAAGTGTGGCGGAACCCGCTGAACTTATTTCGAGGAGCGGAGTATAACCGGTGAGTTCCTGGGAGCCCAGGAGGAACTGCTGCTCCCCCAGCCACATCGATGCCTATTCATTCACCCTCACACCCTCACCCAGCTCACCCTCACACGGCCCAGCCTCTGACCCTCACACGGCCCACCCTCACCCAGCCTCACACCCTCACCCAGCCTCTCA
>JAPMUY010003323.1:140000-197500 GCA_026901105.3 Galaxias olidus
CAGATACCATCTCCTTGGCTGGTGGGGGTGGGGGCAGGGGCTTTACCTGTGTTTTGTTTGAGGCTCTCAAGCGCAGCGTAGTTGATGGCATACACACACACTCTTGCCTGCCGTACTCTTGATACTGAAGAAATACATGGGTGGTATTATCTCTAATTGTACACACCATGGAAGAGACTTATTCTTTTTGCATGCCGTACTTCCACGAAGTTGACGGATGATTGGAATTGCGGATATGCAGACACTTGCTTGGCGTCGTCCTCATAAAGCAGTAAGGCGCTGAACCTACAGGGGACCTTCTCCTCGGTCGCGTCTCTGTCTCTCTCCGACGTCTCCACCGTGTAGCTGCTGTCTGACAAAGCGGAGCCTCCCGGCCCCTCTAGGGGAGCCCCTGTCCCCCTTGGGGCCTGTTGCCACAACACGGCAGTGAGAAGGCCTGACGGAGGGCCACCGCCCACAGAGCCAGCCTTTTACTGGAATGTTCACTGTGTAAAGTGATAGTTCAGTGCTTCCTGTGGAATTGAGGTCTTTGTGCGATGGTTGGAGTTGGCATTGACGTTTCTGTTATGTGGAACAGAATGTATTTTGTAGAGGGGCTATTTTTTTTGTTGTTTTAATGTGACTAATATTTATATAACCGTCCTATAAAAATCATGCCCAGCTAGTTTTGGCTAACCTTGCCTTTAGCCTATTCTGACCTTACTTTTCCCTTTTTAAATCTTGCCCAACATTTTAAATGAAGTTAGGGGATAGATTGACATTTGCTTGATGTAAAGATTGTTTCTGTGAGCTGTAATGTTAGCCTACTGACGGCCCGTTGTCTTTGTCCTCTGTGTAGTTCCTCAGCACGCTGTTTGCTCCACTCAACTTCATCATGGAGAAGGTGGAGAGCATCCTGCCATCCAGCCTATGGCACCAGCTCACCCGCATCTGACCCCCCTCCCCCTCCCTCCGGACTCAACAGGACAGAACCCACGGACCGCTATCGGAATGAACTGACACACACTTGTGCCAAGATCATAGAGGACGGACACACAGAGAAACAGCCGCAAGGAAACTCTGGAGAAAAGGGAAAAATAAATGGAATTCTGAAATTGGCTTTGACTTTGTTTGATATGATTTCGTTTTTGGAGTTTTCAAACTCGTGTAAAAAAGTTTTTTTTGTTGTACAAAAAAGGTAATCAATTGCCATAATTAAAAAAAGTGAAAAAAATACAACAGCAAAAACTAATAAAATATTTTTTGTGTATTGCTGCAACATACATCTTCCCCCGCAATTTGATTGATACGCAATCTCGACAGGATCTATTTGAAATGTTTTAAGGCACTCTCCAGGAGTTGTTTGTATACAACACAAACACAGTGATAAATGGCTTTTTCTTCTCCTTATCCCTTGGCTGCCACCTAAGTAGAGGTAAGGTAAGTAGAGGTGCTGTCTCTCCTACCGGGGTCAAAGTTTGACGTGCAAAACACCTGGCAAGGTTACCATGACACTTTCACTTAACTGAGGATTCCTAAACAGGTAATCTGGATTCATGGGAGTGTTCATTTATTAGATTACCTCAAGTGTAAATATATTAGATCATGTGTAGACAAAAAAAACTCTCCCACTGATATGGTAATATGTAATTGGCCATTATGGAATAAGAAAATAAGTTAATAGCTGTGTAGTTTGCCACAAACTAAACCTTTACATCTAAACTTTATTTTAAATTACATAAAATGCGTATTTACATATTACAGTTTAGATAAACATTTTTTCATACTCAGGAAAAGGTAAATAAATACAATGGAATGTAACAGGAGTGAGGCAATTTACAAGCAAAAATAGATGTCTTAAACCATTATGCACCATGACATATTTTAAGTGTATTTGTAAAGCAAACCCTATTATGGTTTTGTGTTTGATTTTTAAATCTTTTTTTTTTTTTTTGAAGGTTTGGGGTTGCTAAATTTCACAATTTAACACTGAATATATTAAACATTCATCATGTAAGTGCCAGGGGAAAATGATAACCACAGTGTAAGTATAACCCCAGACCTCTAGGTGCACATATATTACAATAATTGTCTTTAAAAAATAATATTTTCAGACATTTAAAAAAAATTCAAATCCTGTTGAAGACCATTTACAGTATGAAGATGTAGCATATACTAAGCTAGTGTTTACATACCCAGTTACCTATATTATTATAAACTGCTGAAGAATGTCACTTTAGTTATCAAAACCTGGTGGGAGATCTTCACAAGTAGCTTATATGGAAATGGATCAATCTTACTTAGTGCTTGGCGGGAAACCCCTTGACAAGTTTTGTTTTCCCAAAGATAACAGCAACATTTATATCAATAATTTCTTCTTTGAAAACATGCAAGGCCTACTTCATTGTTTGCATTTGAATCATAACAAAAAAAGTGATGTCCTGTTTCTAAACACCTACTGCTTTTAGATATCAAACCCAGAGGATAAATAATACCAAGCATTTTGCCAATAAACAAAGATAGACATTTGAAGCTAATTTTCATACAACAACAAATCTTTTTGAACTCATTTGTTTTGTAAAGAAGAGGATTGTTCCGAGCACCTACAACAGGAGGTGGTGCTGTTGGTGCTGGTGCTGGTGTTGGTCCTGTTGGTGGTGGTGCTGTTGGTCCTGGTGGTGGTCCTGTTGGTGTTGTTGGTGGTGTTGGTGCTGTTGGTCCTGGTGGTGGTCCTGTTGGTGGTGTTGGTGGTGTTGGTGCTGTTGGTCCTGTTGGTGGTGTTGGTGCTGGTGGTGGTCCTGGTGCTGTTGCTGGTGACGGGAGTGGTCGAGGTCACGTCTGAGCCTTGCAGGTGTGCACGTCCACCTGGTGCTGGCAGTCGCGGCAGCGCACGTCGCAGCACCAGTGGAACTTGCACTCGCACTTGGTGGTGCGGCTGACGCGCGATGTGTCGTAGCCCCGGCCGCAGCACATGACCTCGCAGCTGTCGGCGCCGCGGGACGTCCGGTTGCACACGCGCCCGCCTGTCCCCACGGAGCCTGATGACACACGACACACACGGCAGCATCAAGACCTGGAGGTAACTAGGACTCCGGTACAGTCTGGGATTATTTCTATACAATTCTGGGACACGCTATCACACAGCTATCCTCCCCTCATCCAAACCAAACAGTTGTTTGTTCCTACACGCAATGTTCCTACACACTGCCCAGTCATGAGGGAAAACATCGGTAGCGCTGTTGGAATATTTCGATTACGTTCTCAAAATTATACTTTTTCTACCACCAGTGCCTAACCGAACCTGGGGCCGAGTCAGTGAGTGAGGGATTGAGAAAGGGGGTGGAGGAGAGGAGCGCAGAGCGGCGGAGAGATGAGAGATTGATGAAAGGAGCCGTCAGCTGGAGCTGGCACTCTTCATCAGGTGCTCATTTTATAGGAGCCATCTGTCTGAGCAGTGCTGTATACAAACAAACACACACACACACACACACACACACAGTGGAGACTAACAACAGCTATCTAACACACACACACACACACACACATACACACACACAGTGGAGACTAACAACAGCTATCTAACACACACACACACAGTGGAGACTAACAGCTATCTAACACACACACACACACACACACACACACACACACACAGTGGAGACTAACAGCTATCTAACACACACACACACACACGCACACACACACACACACACACAGTGGAGACTAACAGCTATCTAACACACACACACACACACACACACACACACACACACAGTGGAGACTAACAGCTATCTAACACACACACACACACACACACACACACACACACACACACACACACACCGGGTCTTAACACAATCCTGCCTACGTCTCCTATTCGTTTGTATGCACAAACACACTGCCAAATCAACAATGCACCAAGACACTACCCAGACCTGACATAATACAATTACCCAAACCGTTGATTGAAAGCCCCTAGCACCCATTCTAATCTAGACGGTGTGCCAGTACCTTATGTTTTGTTAAATCAGTTGAGAACAGTGTCTTTTCCACCAATCAGTCACCGAGACATTTTAATCAGGAAGGGATGCTCCGCTTCTCTGATGTCACGGAATTAATCAGGAATCTGGATCTTAATTTGACCCAGTTTCTGGCATCTGGCCGTGCCGGTGCAGCGTGGATTCTAGTTGTTCTGTTTCTGTGCCCTCTCTTTGCCTCCATCTGTCTGTCTACACATAATGTGTCTGGGCACGACGAGGCCCCGCCCGCCGCCGCCCCCCCCTCCCCCCAGCAATGTGCCTGTCCGTCACGCGCGGTATGCTGTGTGGCTAGGGGTGACATCACGGCCAGACTCCTCCTTTTCTCATCCCTCCCTCCCTCCGTCCCTCCGTCTCTCTCTCTCTCTCTCCCTCCTGCCCGCCGTCTGCTTATTGAATTAAGATGAAGGGGCGCCGAGAGATGAGTTTAGCACCTGAGCCTCTGTGGGGCCGCGGGAAATTGATTTTACACTTTAGAAAGGCACTGGAGAGGCCGGAGACACTGTCTCTAAGGGCTGTGAGAGTGTGTGTGTGTGTGTGTGTGTGTGTGTGTGTGTGTGTGTGTAACTGACGGTGCGCGCTTCTGTTTCAGACTGACCGGAGTGTGTGTGTGTGTATGTGTGTGTATGTGTGTGTCTAATCTCAGGGGAGGAGAGCAGCCAGGTTATGGGGCAGACTATTGGCAGGAGGAGGGAGAGAGAGGGAGGATGGGTTCTCATGGGAGGTGAGGGCATGAGGACGAGCTGTGTGAGTTCATCCTGCTTCACTCGTACCTCACCACCACCACCACCACCACCACTCGAGGTGAAGGCTAAGACCGTGTCTGAAAGGCTGGCTCTATCCCTGAACTGTGCAGCGGACTCCGTGTCTGTGTGGCCCCGTAGAGACAGAGACCCCAGGGACCTGGTGTGTGTAGAGACCAGAGGGGAGGGAGACACGCTGTCCTGTGCTGTGGCAGTGCACACCATCCCACCGCTGCAGTCCTCTGTGGGAAAGAGACAGGGTCCGGGCCTAAATGTGCCTTCCATTAGGGCTTAACCGTGCCCTGGAGATGTGGGTGTATGTGGGGCTGTCCCAGCCGGGGATAATTTATGGCCTCGCACGGCGGCTTCAGCTTTCAGCCTAAAGGAGTGTGTAATGGGTCTTAAACTGGTGGACACCCGATCGCCTCAGATCATCATCTGCCTGACAGGCATCCAGCGCCCGAGTACCTCCCGGCACACACACACACACACACACACACACACACACACACACACACACACACACGATCCTTTTAGAGCACCGACACAGCACATGTTTAAGTCTCTCTGGACACACACACACAGACACACAGACACACACACAATGTCTCTCTCCTATACACACCCTGTCTCTTCTTCCACACACTCCCTCACATTATCTTGTACTAGAGTCCTGGTCCACTCTCTTCTCAGACATCGACCTGCTCTGTTTGTTCAGTACACACACACCTTATAGAACGTAACCAGTGTCTCAAACGTTCGCCCCCCCAAAAAGCCCACAGCCCTTCCACCTTTTGCCCGGCGTCTCAGAGAGGGTCACTCCCGTCCCACTCACCGGTCTCGGGGTCCCTCACGCAGTAGTCGGGCGAGTCCTCAAAGTACACCAGGTCATTCTTGCTGGGCCTCTTGGGGCGGGCGTGCGCGGCGCTGAAGCCCGTGCCGTACTGGTCCACGGCCACCTGCACGGCGCCGCCGTAGCGCCTCCTCAGGTGGTCGCCGGTGCGCCGGAAGTCGGCCATGGCCAGCCAGCAGGTGCGCACGCTGCACGAGCCGCTCACGCCGTGGCACTTGCACTCCAGCGTCATGAAGCGCTTCACCGCCTGGGAGGGAGGGAGGGAATAAGTGAGCTGTGTGTGTGTGTGTGTGTGTGTGTGTGTGTGTGGATGTAATTCAAGCCTAGTGCTGGAAGAGGCGCAGAGGCTCCGGAGATGTTGGGCCTCCGGTCTCCACCTTGCCTCCTGGCCCCAAAAAGCCAGCTCCCGCCCCTGGCCCATTCCCCGGCCCCGGCCACCCACCTTCCGGCCCGCGCGGTTGTTGTGCAGGCTGATGAGCGCCCTGGCGTCCCTCTCCTTGCGCTCCTTGGCGTCCACGAAGGTCTGGCTGAAGCGCATGGCGTGCTCCACGTGGTCGCTGCAGCCGCCCCAGTCGAAGGCGCCCTTGGCGTCCCGCGAGGAGCCCTTCTTGGTCGGGTCGCAGGAGCACGAGTCCAGCTCGCCCTGGCTGCAGGCGCGCGCCAGCGTGTACACCACGCCCGCCGAAGAGATGGCGTAGACGAAGGCGGCTTCGCGACTGCCTGCAGAGACGGGGCACAGGGACGGGTAATGAGAGCAAAATGGGTTTCAGTCGTTGACGAATCCTGTGTTACTTTAAGGCTTTAAATGCAGGTATTTAGCCACAAGTATATCCCGCAGGCCAGTTGTGTCGTATTCCCTCTCTGCGTGGTTAAAGTTGGCCACTTCATTGGAGGTCGTAGAGAAGAACACAATCCTCAGAGTCCTTGACTCCAGCTGCTCTACCTGCATGGCCTGTGTTCATCCTCGCTCTCCAAGCAGCTTTTCTGTCACAGCTGTTTATCTTCACCCGAGTCCCACATGAATAAACGGGTAAAATGTGCATGCAGTGCCAAGATAAAGGCTCCTTATCTCACCGTAACATGTAACTGACGACAAATCTGCAGGGATCTAGAATTTGGACGGCAAAAAAGTGTGTGAGTGTGTGTGTGTGTGTGTGTGGGGGGGGGGGGGGGGCACACTAATGACTTATGCTTTGCCAACTCAGAAGCAAAGTTATCTAAGGAAGGATAAACCAAAGAGTACATGAATGACACCAAGAAAACCTGTAATTGTTTGAAATTAGCGGTCTGACATTGACAATAAGTAGGTCCTCATGGGCCTTGTAATTTCGTGTGACATCAACTGAAGCAAGGCTGGGAGGTCCGAATACCGCAAGGCCGATTAGAGAACGAGATTAACTTGAAAGTTCCGCCTCTCTACCTCCTAGGTCAATTTTGGGGGCCTGGGAGCAGAACATCTGGTGATCTTCATTTGGCAAAAAACCTTCGGAAGAGCCAATGATTAGAAGGAACAACCCGTTACGTTAGGCTACTGTTACTATTCTTAACCTCAATGATTTAGGGAAAAGTGACTCTTCCGATTTTGACATGTTGCTCTGCTTTCACGCGTTCACTTTTGTCAGATGTGACGGTTATCGGGGAGCTCTTTGAGATACTAATCGGAGCAATGAGCGGCTGCGTCAATTTGATAAATGTGTGCTTGTAAAGTGAGACAATCTATGGTATGCGCTGCAATGTCAAGGAAAACATCTGCGTTTAAAAGTTTACCTGGCCTTAAAATATTTTTAATGCTGGAAGGATAGACTATCCAATTGATAAATGAATGTCCTTCTGTCGACGAAAATACCCTAAACAAATATATAAAAAAATTTATAACAGTATGTTATTGTGCCTTAACGTGGCATGATCCAAAGTTTCTATTACGGCCGAGGTGCTGGTAGACATAAAAAAAAAACGTTGCAATACAGATAACCTTTTACGCAACTTACAAATTGCAAGCTAGACTTTCCATCTCAGTCATGTAGCCTATATTCAATTAATCAAATGGCAGTTAATACAATTGTAAAATGTGAAATTAAGCTACACGTTTTTTTTATATACATTTCATATGCCCACTTGAGAACAGTACTGCACTCACTGCGCAAAAGAAGTCGCCCGAACACGCTGTGGTCCCGCTGTATTGTATTGCAGTTCCATCTGTGGCTCCGGAATTGGTGTTGGCACTCCCCAATCCAATCTTTAATTCCAGCTCCAATCGCCTGCATGACTTTGGGATGCTGGCGGCAGAGCTGCCGCTGCTTGTTGACCAGCCCCGGGATGTTGTCGCACATGACTTGCGATCCCAGGGTCCCCATGTACCTATATAACCATGACGGAAAGTGTTTTAAAACAATAAGTTGGGCCACAAATAATTTACTTAAATTATGATATTAATAGAAAATAAATGTCAGCGACTTTTGGCAGATGCTGCTTAACTCGTCTCAAACCACACAGCTACAATAAAACAAATGGTCTAGAATGGGTTGCCACTGCATAATTGTCCTCTTCTATTAATTAACTTGGCAAACAGTCCCGCTTGCAAAGTTTAATTAACACATTTTACATTTTTAATTAGTCAAAGTAAATATCCATCTAAATGGCATTATTTTGCGCATAATACACAGGAAGTTTATGATTGGGCTACATGTTGCTAAATAACTCCGTATACTCACCACCAAGAAGCATCGACCTCTGATGTAAGCCAGCAGACTGCTAATAATAAATAAAAACATATTCCACTTGGCAATAAGTTCATATTACCCAACTTTGGTAGGTGTGCGCATTTGTTCAGGCACCTGTGTAGGGCATTTCCATTGGTAAAAGAACGGAGGAGAGCGCAGATGTTCAGATTTTCTATTTAACAGATGCAAGTTTTCTTTAACTTTCACCCAAGAAATCTAGTCATAGCCTATTTACAAGACGGATATGTATGCGTAAAAACCATACCCAATTAATCTTCTGGATAAGGGCGCATACGATGAAGCTATTTGTTGGTCTTTAGTTAACAAAGATTTTGTGTGTAAAGATAGGCAGATGATCTGCTATCAGGTTTAAATTGCTTACACAAGGGGTGGGCGCAGTCCTGTCTCAGGAATGAGGTGAAGAAATTAGATGTCTGAAAGTATCTGTTCAGGCTAGCTTGACACCAGACACAAGCTTGGCCCGTTTCCAAGCAGCAAGGTGTAGAATGTGGTACATCGTGATGTGTTAAAACCCGGAGCGTTTTTACAAAAACAATCAAATTGACGTGTGGGGGAAGGAATTAGTGAGAGATAAAGCCTAGTATTGAAAATGTATACCCAGGTGCCAATTGTTTTAGGAACACAAATGAACAACTTCTTGCTCATCCGAACAGACTTGCTCCACGCACATCTATGAGCAACAGATAACCAGAAATTATAAGCCAAGGAGAAATGCATGGATTCCCCAAAGCCGCGCAAAAGGTGATGGGTGCATTTGAATTGGATTATCACATTCTTTTGAACTTGCTTAGACAATCTGTATGATTGTCACATAGGATTGCCTTTACCTTTGATCTCCTGACTAATGTTCCCTTCACGTCTTTGTATCGAGAGGTCGGCTACCTTGAGAGAGAGATTAATGGCTAAATTGGATACCCCTCATGATCTCCGTGGAAAAATGTACCAAAGACTGGGAAATTAAAAAACTAACATGCCACCCTGTAGAGGAAAAGATCAAGAGGTGCTTCATTGTGTTCTCAGTCCATTTAACAAAATATTTTTTTCAGTAGTATAAGCCCAATCACAATACCACCAAGGTACAAGGTTGACAATGCATGCATTTCCCATATTTTACAAACTTGTGACCAACATTGTAAACCTTAAATAGTGGAAATGCATGGTTTATGAAAGTTACCAAAGTGATTTGGCATTTGGCTTTTAAAGGCCAGTTCCTGGGAACATATCCACAACAACTGTAATATCCTATACCACCAATTGTTTCAGCCATTTGGGGCACATACGTCATTACTAGACAAGGCCATAAACGTTGCAGAAAATAATGGAGTCTCTTACAATATATTGCTACAAGTACAAGTAGTTAATCCTGTTTTGACAGGCAGAAACACTTAACACAGAAAAGTTATTGAAACATTTGTGTCGGGCAGGGAAACAATGCTCGTTAACGGAAGGGTTTTTATTTCACAGAAGCCCATCAATATAAAACAATAAGGAAATATACAAGGAAAGCAAGCCAACCGCTGAGAAATTACAAACGGCAGGCACAAACACCCATACAGTACACATATTCCAAACTAACTGAAATTAATTAGTACATTTCTTTTGTTAACAAAAATGCCTAATTTCCTGCCCATTGGCTGAAAGCCTAAAATACATAATTGATAATTGACTCTACAGGTGAACCTTGAAACTGGAGGCTCTGGACATGACGAAGAGCAGACTGCCTCCGAGCACGCTCAGTGTGAGCCCCTTCAGGAGTGGCCGTCCCCAGTTGCCACGGGAACAAGGTGGAGGAAGCGGGCAAGAGTCTCCGACTTGGTCCATCTGCGATGGGGAGGAGAGCGTCCCGTCAGGGAAGGATAACATACACAGGCACACTGACTCACACACGCACTCACTCCATCGATGACGCTCACAAGTCAGAAGACCGGCCCAACACAAGAAGGATGTGTGCGCCTGTGGACGCGAAGTTTGGGTGGTGCTACACTAATTGTCCGGATACCACCAGGTCACCCGCAGGTCACGTCACCTTAATCGCATGCCTGCTCCATTTAAGGTCAAATGGGTGGGGACTGGGTGACTGAGTGACCCCAGAGGGCCCAGCTACGACATGCATGTCTGACTGCGTAAGTCACAGGAAGACTCACCTGACTGAATGGCAGAGCAGACAACCCAACCCAAAGCCCTTGAGTCACCAGGACATCCTGTCCTGAGATGGCCAGTTTGCAGTCGAGTCACGGAAGGAGAATTCAGATGGAACAGTCAAGGGTGACAGTAAGTAATTCATTGACAGGATGATGATTAATAGCAATGACATAATATGCTGAATAAAGTCTTTTGATCTGTCAGGTCAATGGTAAGTGCACATTTGGAGGAGGTTAAGGTTGAAAACCATCTGAGGGAAAATGTTATTAGCATAAGCTTTACTGTGGTCACAATGTTGTTGTTTTCATCTCTGAACGTGAAAATTACAGTATTGCAACTAAGTTAGTAAATAAACTTTCCCCTTGTGCATATTTAGAATAACGCTGTGTATAAGGACCACCACAACACCAGTGAGGGGGTACAGGTCTTGCAAAGAGGCAATGGAAAAACTGGGAAGACTTCCCAGATCGATCCTTAAGCGTCAGAGCGGCGCAGACAGAATCTGTTGGGCCAAGAAGAATCCCACCCCTGTCATAGGATATCTTAGCACTTTCAGGCTTTGCCCTGTTCAGCTTGACCCCAACCTTCACAACATAACACCAGGGGGCAGCTCTGAGTAACTAAGTGTCTAACCACTGAGACTCCACCACTGGTCAGAAGAAGGAACTGACCCGGTCTCTCACGCCGTCTGATTCCCAAGTGAAGGGCAGGGGTGGTTCCTACTTCTACGACAATGAACCGCAACTTACGCCTCTTCAAGTCCTTGCTCTGCGTGGAAAAAGTGTCCGTACACAAACCGCCCAGCCTCGCGGGCTGAGGTAGCAAGCATTCTATAGGAGATCCCCCTCCTGAGGATGTTGCATGTATCCATGTGTATGTGACAGTGAACTTAGCGCCCCTGTCTGGGCGGGGAGCCAGTCGGGCCAAATGGGCCTCGTTGTCCGTCAGATTCTTGCCTGACATAGCGAGGGGGGTCCTGTACCCCCCAGGCCCCCCGACCTAACCGCCAACCATCTCCTCACTGACAGCACCCTGTCATGAGGCCTCTGAGTGATGGGCTGTGAGGACTCTGCCCCGTCAGGGCCACACTCTCCTCTCAGAACACACACACACACACACACGAGGGAAGAGGAGCGAGGGCAACAGACTGGGCTCGAGTCTAGGGAGAAGACCCTACATCTAAAACATGAGAAATAGCGGAGGGGGTGTTGAAGAAAAAAAAGGAGGGGAGAGTGGAAGGAACTGCGACTGCACAAGGATATATATGTGTGTGTGTGTGTGTGTGTGTGTGTGTGTGTGTGTGTGTGTGTGTGAGAGAGAGAGAGAGAGAGGGGGGGGGGGCTGACCTTGCGGAGGAGGTTACCCAGGCAGGCCACCTCCTTCTGCAGGTCCCCCGTCTGGGACACCAGCTCGTTGCAGATGGCCTGGGCCTCCTTCTTGGGGTCCAGGGACAGCACCAGCTGCATGGGGCCGAGAGTAGACGCACACACTATTTACATCACCACCTTAAACAGGCAGAGTCCCACACAGCTACAGAGCAGCGTGAAGCTTGGTCTCAGACGTCTCTTTACAGTTAGTGCTACTTTGGGGCCGCCCATATCTCCACTGGGAGTGTCATGGGGGCCTTTCCCGCCCTGGGAGCGGGGGTTACCTCGGAGGGCCGCAGGGGGAAGCGGCTGATGACGTCCTGCACCGTCTCCGTCAGGTAGCAGCACTGCTGCCTCAGGCTGATCAGGAAGTTGTACAGCTCCTCGCTCCTAACACACACACACACACACACACACACACGTCAACAGTCACAGTTGGCACCCACTTCTGCTGTTAGCGGTGTTCAGAGGACCCTCCTAAACACAGAGCACAACACAAAGCTATAGGCAAACAACAGACTGATACACTGCCTGTCACACTGTTCATTATTACTTCCACTCTCCAAAGATCAGAAACCAGCACACGGCCCGCTCCGCAGCTCCATCCAGCCCCCTGGTAGCCTCTGGGGGATCCATCACTGTCAAAACGGGTCACTTGCTGAGGCCCCGCTCCGCTCCAGGGGTGAGGGATGGCTCCTTATCTTAATGGTGGGTTTCCCCGGGCCCGCGCCTCACTCTGTCAGGCCGCTGTGTAAACAGTGTCGCTCAGCCTGCCCCCTCTGTTAGTTTGTCTAAGGGGAGCTTCCTGAGTGATGACGGGCCCCTGGTGGAGGGTACTTAGCACCCGGGGGTGTGTGTGTGTGTGTGTGTGTGTGGATAGTGACGTGATAGGACGGCATGCACTTCACACCTCGAGCTTTTGAAGACATCGAAATGGGACACACGCACACACACTGCTAAGAGAGCAACCTCATGTATACTTCAAGCCGGTGTATCCTGCTGGACAGATCAGCATGTACGCTTCCTGCCAGGGTGACCCAGTGCGTGGAGCGCGCCTGCCCTGGGTCCGCTGAGCCCCATGGGAACGGCCACTCCCTCATACCCATAAGACGCTGGGCGTTCCCCCCGGGCCCGTGACATCCTCCTCCCCTCCTCTGGGACTGTTAACAAAGGGGCCATGGTGGGGGGATTAAGGGCCTCCCCCCCCGGTACCATCCCGGTTGTCCACGGCAGGATTCATGAAGTGGCGGGGCGGTGGTGGGACAGGCCCGTTAGCCCCCTCATTGCTCAGCCCGCCACTACCATCGCCTCTCACCTTACAAATCATTGGCACGGTGCTCAGTTGAGGAGCTTGCTCTCGGATAGGACGGGGGAGGGTGGAGGGAAGCGTATTGGGGCTGATGGACGACTTCCAGTGGAGGAGGACCGACTGGGGGAAAAGGAGGCCGAGAGGGAGATGGCTCAGGTGTGCGGATGAGCAGGGTTCTGTTTTTTTCCCCCCGAGTCAGGCTAGCAAACGCTGTTGGTCGTTTGTCAAGGATGGGCCGTGAAGCAGACTACAGATTAGACTGGAGTCCTTTCTCAATCCCAGACAAAATGTCAAAAAGAGAGAATCGACTTAAATAGCAAAAAAAATAAAGAACAATCCAAAAATATATATTTTCAATGAAGGAGGAAGGCTTCCTGTATTAACAAATATACAGTGCTGTGCAAAAGTATTTGCCCCCTTACAGATTTCTTCTGTTTTTGCTTCTTTGTCACACTTACATTTTTCAGATCATCAAACAAATATTTATATCAGACAAAGACAACCTGAGGGAATACAAAATGCAGTTTTTAAATGATGATTTCAGGGGACTGGGAAAAAAAGCTATCCAAACCAACCTGGCCCTATGTGAAAAAGTAATTGGCCCCTAAACCTAATAGCTGGTTGTGTCACCCTTGGCGGCAACAACTGCAATCAAGCGTTTGCGATAACTGGCAATGAGTCTTTCACATCGCTGTGGAGGAATTTTGGCCCACTCTTCTTTGCAGAGTTGTTTCAATTCAGCCACATTGGAGGGTTTGAGCATGAACGGCCTGTTTAAGGTCATGCCACAGCATCTCAATCGGATTTAAGTCCGGACTTTGACTAGGCTACTCCAAAACCTTCATTTGGGATTTTTGAGCCATTCAGAGGTGGACCTGCTGGTGTGCTTCGGATTATTGTCCTGCTGCATAACCCAAGTGCGCTTGAGCTTAAGGTCACGAACTGATGGCCTGACATTCTCCTTCAGGATTTTCTGGTAGAGAGCAGAATTCATGGTTCCATCGATTACGGCAAGTCGCCCAGGTTCTGAAGCAGCAAAGCAACCCCAGACCATCACACTACTACCACCACCATGTTTGACTGTCGGTATGATGTTCTTTTCCTGAAATGCTGTGTTAGTTTTACACCAGATGTAACGGGACGCACACCTTTCAAAAAGTTCCACTTTTGTCTCGTCAGTCCACAGAATATTTTGGGGTCTTTGGGATCATCAAGATGTTTTTTGGAAAATGTGAGACGGGCCTTTGAGTTCTTTTTGGTCAGCAGTGGTTTTTGCCTTGGAACTCTCCCATGGATACCATGTTTGCCCAGTCTCTTTCTTATTGTTGAATCATGAACACTGACCTTAACTGAGGCAAGTGAGGCCTGCGGTGCTTTAGATGTTCTGGGTTCTTTTGTGAGCTCCTGGATGAGTTGATGCGCTCTTGGAGTAATTTTGGTAGGCCGGCCACTCCTGGGAAAGTTCACCACCGTTCCACGTTTTCTCCATTTGTGGATAATGGCTCTCACTGTGGTTCGCTGGAGTCCCAAAACCTTAGAAATGGCTTTGTAACCCTTTCCAGACTGATAGATGTCAATGACTTTGTTTCTCATCTGTTCTTCAATTTCTTCGGGGCATGATGTGTTGCTTTTTGAGATCTTTTAGCCTACTGCATGTTGTCAGACAGGTTCTATTTAAGTGATTTCTTGATTCTACAGTTCTGACAGTGAATCAGGCTTGGGTGCGGCTAGTGAAATTGAACTCAGCTTTCCAAAAAATATGGTTAATCACAGTTAATTCATGATTTAACAAGGGGGGGCAATTCCTTTTTCACATAGGGCCAGGTTGGTTTGGATAGCTTTTTTCCCTTAATAAATGAAATCCTCATTTAAAAACAGCTTTTTGTATTGACTCAGGTTATCTTTGTCTGACATAAAAATTTGTTTGATGATCTGAAACATTTAAGTGTGACAGACTGGTACTATAGCTTATAGCTATAGCTTACTGCCACAGAGTGCCACCTCTGTGCTAAAGAAAAGTCACAAACACACTATTTTGTAATCGGTACACGTAATTTCAATGAGGATTAAATGTGGTAGTTTTTCTCAATTTACTTTCTTTGTATATCTGAACAAACAGATCTTTATGTAATTAGTAAAGTAATTTAGTGTAAAAAAAAATTTAATCTTCCATCCACTGTGGCTAGCGGATATAATGGTTAATTTCCACCCCTGGTTGGGACAAAACTTTACAACAAACTGCTTTGAACTTGTGTTAGCCTGAAGTTTCCTGTGTGTGTGGGGGACCACTGGTTCTGTTTCCACAGCTCTGGGAGAGCACTGAGAGACCATTGGTGATGTTTCCACAGTGCTGGGAGAGCCAGGGGAAGCCAGGGCCTGAAGTGTGCACAGCGTACCCAGTGTCAACGTTCTCCAGTTGGCTCAGGGTGCCAAAGTCCACTCGGTCCAGATGCATCTGCTGCACCGCACTCAGAACCTTCCTCTGGTCCTCTGGGTCTGTGATGCCAATCTGACACACACACACACACACACACACACACACACACACACACACGGAAGACAATGTCAGTCAGATGAACCTGATGCCCTTAAAGTTATGACATCACCCTGTTGGTTAGAAAGTTCAGCCCTCACTGGGTCGGTGAGAGGGCTGGCAGAAACACAGCTGACAGGCAGGCAGGTGAAGTGACCATGGCAACCCTACCTTCTCCAGGTCCTCCTGCTCCATGTTCAACAGGTAACTCCAGGTGATGTCATGGTCCTGCATGTGTATGTGATGTGTGTGTGTGTGACGGGAGGAAAAAAAATGACTTGGCATCAACAAAAAAATTCAATAAAATCACTGGGCATCAACCAAATCAAAATGCCCCAGTGTGCCAGGCCCCTGTCTCTTTCCTCCAGCTACCTGCATGAGGACGTCTCCCCTCAGCGCTAATATCCCCGTGCTAACCCACCGGTCTCCCTGAGGACGTCTCCCCTCAGTGCTAATAACCCACCGGCCTCCATGACTCTGCTGGGACGCTCGCTGCACGGCCAGCCACAGGTCACCAAGAACAGGTGTGTGTGCCGCTCCGCCTTTTATCAGCCGCCACGTTAACAGTGTCGGCTTGAACCTCGTCCCCGTATTCTTCTTGGCTCACTGTGTGTGTGTGTGTGTGTGTGTGTGTGTGTGTGCTGAACGGGCCATGAGGACAACTCACCACCATGATGTCGTAGAGGTACTCCAGGTTGAGGCCGTGCAGGAGCAGCTCCACGTCGCACAGCTTGGCCATACTGGACGGACACGCACGCACGCACGCACGCACACACACACACACACACACGGAACGTATTAACAGTTATGTCACAGTGTCTACCAGAGGTATGGCTGACAGGACACGTGCAAACGCTTTGCACGTCCAAGAGCCGTAGTAATCCGACACCAACGATACATCCAGACATGGACCATCTGCAGACGGTATCACACGTACGTACGCATGCACCTTTTCACCCGGCAAACAAAACATACGAGGGACTGACCGAAAAGCCAATTTGTTCCATGTCCAATACTTCCTCCAGTCTTTAGACGGTGCTCCCTTCACAGTTTACAGGACGGCCAGACAAGTACGAGCAGAGGCTCCTCAGTGCCAGACACGTTGACGAAGCCCAGCGCTCCCCGACGGGACTAAACACTGACGCTGGGGAGTTTGTTTTTGTTTATGTCTGCTAGCACAATGGCTGAACAACACCTGTTCCACAGGGTCACTGCACGTCACGACCACCAGAGGGTGAAGGACGCACGCGCGACGCACAGATAACATCATGCACAATCTGATTTTCAGAAGAGTAAACAGGATGCTGTGCATATGGATTCTGCGTATTCCAAGACATGTTTGACAAAGCCATTGGTTTCGTCTTAAACATCCACGGGTGGATCAGAGAGGCATGTGTATCCCCCGTAGAGAGAGGGTCTACAGTGACGGGGGTGAGGGTCTACAGTGATGGGGGTGAGGGGGTGAGGGTCTACAGTGACGGGGGTGAGGGTCTAAAGTGACGGGGGTGAGGGTCTACAGTGACGGGGGTGAGGGTCTACAGTGACGAGGGTGAGGGGGTGAGGGTCTACAGTGACGGGGGTGAGGGTCTACAGTGACGAGGGTGAGGGGGTGAGGGTCTACAGTGACGAGGGTGAGGGGTGAGGGGGGGCATCTCACCTCTCGCTGGAGGCCGGGGCCTCAGAGTCCCTCTTGAAGAACTTGAAGAGGGTCTCATCCTTGGACGTCAGCCCTCCGTCGCCCATGTCCGCCGCGGAGCAGGCCAGGATGCGGGCGATCTGGACCGGGAGGAGACGCAGCGGCGGCCATGTCAAGCCACGCACACACAGAAAACCAAACGTCATGCTCAGCGGTTACGGAACGCCCTCACATACGTAGGTATCACATAATGATTGTATACGGAGGTCTACCAGCGGGCCAGAGAGTCACCTGGGGCTTCTTGAAGGCCTTGGCCAGCTCGATGGGGGACTTGTCCGTCTTGGTCTTGATGCTCTTGTCAGCTCCCAGTTGGAGCAGCTTGAGGACGGCCTCCTCCCGGCCATACTGCACGGCCATCGCCAGGGGCTGGGGGGGGACGGACACAGGAACATACTTAGGGAACAGTGCTGTTGGCTTAGACCAGTTCACAATGATCACATCTATCCAATAAATAGAAATACTTAACAACCCCATAATTAGGCCAAAAAGTTAAGGACTAAATGTAAAACTCGTTTCATTTTTATGGACTGAAGCCAAATTAGAAAGACTGCCTATTTATCTGAAACGTTTCCCTGAGGCGATGTCACTGACCTTCCGTGAAGTTTAATCAAAACTCTAGGCTATTTTACAGTGGTAAAACTGATGAAGGTCCAGTGCCAAATGAACGTGTATGAAAGAACATGGTGTGTGTGTGTGTGTGTGGAGCTGAAGGCCTGGTGGGTGGGGACTGACCGTGTATCCGTTAGCGTCCTGGGCGTTGACCTCGGCCCCGTGCGACACCAGCAGGTTGATGACCAGGCTGTAGCCGTCCCTGGCCGCCAGCATCAGGGGCGTCATCCGGGACCTGACCAAGAACACGGGGACTAAAGAGCACTGTGGCCGGCCGGCCACTAGGGGGCCACACACACCAAGACCGGCGCTCCGCAACGAGGTCCCTCCGGTTCCGTCGCTAACTCAACAGTGTGTACTCCACACACACAGGACTGTTTTAATTCACTTGATACAGGGTTCCCACAAGGACTTTTCTAAGTACTTTCCAGGCCCGATTCCCTCAAATTCAAAAACCCAACACGGCATAGTTTGCGATACGGATCAAGGTTAATTACTGTTACAACCCTGAGCATTTTTATAACGATGACTAGTAGGCTTCATAGAAGTTTCGACGGCATTTCGACGGCCATGTAAGAGGAAAAGGTCACAGCAAATCAATTGGCGTGGCACCACCTTCTATGATAAAACTTTCCAATCCTGAGGGGTTTTCCGAGACACGTTAAACCTAACCAAAATGGTCTGTAAATGTCACGTCACTCTAACTAGATGGTGGGCGAGCCGGAGGCCCCTGTCATCCATCCCAGCTGTCAAAGCCACAGTCAGAGCCCGTTTGTAGCAGGTGTAAATAACCCAATAACCCTCCACGGAGCTCCACGTTATCAGTTATCACCGGTGACTCAGATAGGAGGTGAGAAACAGCATCCCTCCAGAGAGGTGGAATGCTCTGGGGCTGTTCATCACTCGGCCGGACGTTTTCCCAGGCAGAGGAAGTGTGTGAGGGACAGTACAGAGTGTGTGTGTGTGTGTGAGAGAAAACACCTGGGAAAGAAATGTTCATGGACCCATTTTGTTCTTTTCTTTTTGATTATTTCGTAAAAGAATGTGTTTGTTATATGGCCACATACAAGTTAGGAAAATATTAATAGTATTCATTATTTTGGTTATTTTTTTAAAGCACATTTGTGTGAATTCCATGTTTAAGCCTGCATCAGATTGAGGGTCATCTAGGAGCCCCATGAATAACTCTGTACATGTGATGCAGTCATGAATCTGTGACTTTCTGGCCTTTCATTCGGATCATTCCTCCATTGAAAAGCCACCACTTGCAGAACATCCGGCATGAGGCACCAAATCAATCACCGTTGAACAGTGTTGCAACTCCTCTGACGTGTTTTACGCTTCCTTCTCCGATAAACACACCCGACTCATTCCCGTTGTTCCCTTCACCTCCCGTTTGTTCTCAAATGTAGTCAGGGATAGACAGGAGAGGAGGTCACCGACGGTCCCAGTTAGCCACATCCTCCTTATTTTGGCTTGGTGGTTCCCAGGCCGATGTGGGATCGATACGCAGACGTTTCAGGGCAAACAGGGCTCTTGACGTCAGAGCCGTAAAAACAATGGCCTTGGTAGATAAAACCCTCGACCTTTCCCTTTTTGAAAATAAAACCCTATAAACACAACCCTTATGTGAACGCTCACCTGAAACCAGAGTTAAGCTCAGTTTCAGTTGGCAAACCTTGTTTACTATACAGTATAATATTAAGCCACATGTTGGCAAGCTATGAGTGACACAGCAGAAGCATTAGAACCAGCAAACTTATGGCGAGCAGGTGACTTTGGATTCCATTCGATTAGTACAGGGACAAGATGAAAGCTTGGTGATACGGGGGGGGGGGGGGCGGACCCCACAACGTGCTCCAGCTCCAGGCGAGCCACACAGTCGCACAGAAAACATTTGTTTAGACTCAGACGGAGGGAAATGCAGCTGGTGCAAATTGCCGTTTCGATTTGCCAACGAAAAGAGGCAAACACCGCCCCCCTCTGTCCCCATCCCCTCTGTCTCTCCTTACTGTTCTCCAAATATTTTGTCTGGAGAGGAAACAATCAATTTCCTACCGCTCGCCGTTTGTTCACTTACTCATTATCTGGCTGGCACACTGTGTGTGTGTGTGTGTGTGTGTGTGTGTGTGTGTGTGTGTGTGTGTGTGTGTGTGTGTGTGTGTGTGTTATCTGCAGCACTATGTGTTCTGCTGATAGTTGACATTACACAGCAGAATGGAGGGATGGTCAAATGAATAGTTTCATTCGTGGTTTGCCATAAGAAATGAGGATAGCGGAACAGAACCACTCTTGCGCATGCAAAAAAACACACACAGGATTTTGGTGCTGACAGCGTTTAAAGTCATAAGAAATAACACCACTGTCAGAGTGGTGGCAAAACTCCATCAAGCTCTGTCAGCAGTTTGTATTTGACTATTTGTTTCAGAGACCTACAGAGACCTTTTCAAATGAACCCCCACCATCGTCACACACTTCTTCCACACCAGCTCACCCGTTAAATGTGTTGGGATCGGCGTTCCTGGACAAAAGAAGCTCCACACACTTGAGGATCTTGTCTTCGCTGGCGGATGCTGTGCATGCAGCCATCAGCACAGTGTAATGGTCTTTAAGAGACGGAAAGAAAACAACTGCATTAGAGGTGAAATGACCCTACACCACGTGCAATCACATCTGGTTAAACACACACACCTACCACCATATTCAACAATAGAATAGATTCATAAAGTAAAAATGACCTGAAAAGGACAACTTCAATGTTTGAAAACATGTCAAATTTAACACATTTATTTTATCGTTGTAGTAAATTATTTTCTTAAAGACAGTAAATAAATACCTTTTGTAGAGTATGCATGCAATTTTTTTTGTTCGGTAAGCGAAGCAATGTAAAAAATGGAAATTCATTCAGCCCTGTCTGCCTATGTTATTTGGCCTACCACAGGCTTATCAAACAGTAAAAGGCTGTGACAGACCTCCATTGAGCTTGAAATACAATTTACAAATGGGATTGTAGGCAATTGACTAAATGCTCAGTAGTCCGAAAGATCATTATCTTCACAGATGTAAGTCATCAGATTTTCCTAGTGTTGACTAAAATGTTTTCGATGGTTATTTAAAGCTACGCCTGTGTGTTGAAACTCTTACAAAACTCAATCAGTAATGATCAAAGAACCTACAGCAGCAGCATGAGTCACAAGGGAATTAGTAAATTGGCAAAAAGCCCTGTGGATGGAGATCAATATTCCTTTATATTCAACCAGGAAGTGTGAGGCTTTCTTATGGACACGACTTCAGAGGAATTGTGTCCTTATCTACGGACCGGCCCAGGACTTTAAGGGAGTGATGGCGATCTGCTAGAATCCTTTTTGGTTCCAGCACTGACTGCTTGTGTGTGTGTGTGTGTACATGTGTGAGTATGGGACCGAAACGGGTCACAGTCTTTGTGCTGGGGGTAGACAGCAGACTGCCAGTCTGCGACGGCGGTGGCCCGGGGTAAATAAATAGTGAGCCAGGGTCAGGTCTGCAGAATGACGACAGCACCACCCTCTGTATACCCGCTTTATCAATCACTCCAGCATTCTCCCCCTCCCTCCCTCGCTCGCTCGCTCGCTCGGCGGAACACAAATTAGAAAGTGGCCGCTGCTCAATTGTTTCCTTTGCAACCCCCCACCATCAGACACCACCGCAACCATGTGCAAAGGTTCCCAGGTCTCCAGCCCGTGACTCAAACTACTTTCTTCTCTCTGCTCTGCTAAGTCCCATTGATGAGAATTACATAGGATCTAAGCAGATGCCTCTCATTTCTGTGCCAGGGACCCAGAAACCGAGAACGCAAACTGAAAACACACCGGTGGATTAGTGGCCTGTTTTGTCAATGTGCTCCTTTGGCGTCATAGCCATTAAGTAGTGGCAGATGAAGCTAGGTGACGCGCTCTCTAATTGGTTGGCCATCTTTGGCCGGGACACGGGGGGGGAAATTGAAAGAAGGTGCCTGAGGCAGGGAAGACCGGTTGGTGTGCAACACGTGCAACAAAAGATGAGGGGGGATTAGATCCGGGTGATGGATATCTAAGTGGCAGAATCCCTCCAATCGTGTCGTGTTGAGGAGGTCACTGGTCCTTGTGGGTCACCGTTATGTGCACCAAGTTTCCAACCTTCCTTTAATGGGTGAACAACACTCAATTGGCTTTTGGTTAGGACTTGTGTGGCAGAAACGTTACAAGCATAACATTTAGATTATATAGTTGCCCCTCCTATTTCAATTAAACATTTTCTTTTTAAATAAGCTAAAAAGAAAAGTACTATTAAGTCATTTTAGTTGCAAATATAATTCTTCCAACCAATATTTCACACTAGTCCACCATTTGTTACTAATCGTTTAGCTAAAGTTTCACCTCTGCTGAAGTTTGCGCTAGCCCCTCGATCCAATAGCAGCTTAGCCATGTTGTGGTCAGCTACATGAACAGCACACATAAGTGGTGTCCATTCAAAACCAAGCCTGGTCTCCACGTCCACACCTGTCATTGGTGAAAGGAAAGTATTTACAGAAGGCACCACTTAAGATTCTACCATGCTCCATGCACTGATAAGTTTAGTTATATGACAAGGTTATAGAAATTTTAAAACTTAACAAGTCCACAAAAGAGAGACAATGTTTCAGTTGGAGTTGGGCACAGATGACAATTCCATATTGATATCAGGTGTGCTTGTATTATTATAATGCTCATGTATATACTGCATATCTTGATTACTACAATGTGAAAAGGTGAAAATGTAACTGATTGTACCAAGCTTCAGTGTGTAGGGCCTACTCATAATGTGTGTGTGTGCGTGCGTGTAGAGGAGCTGTCCTTGTTCTTGTACCAAGTGCATTGGAGGGAAAAACATGTCACAGGATTGAGATGGATATGGCTGCCTAGTGCCTACCCCCTATTTCTACATTTCACGTTAGTTTTTGGAACCCTCCCCTAATTCTCTTGCAGAAAAATATTTGGAAGTGGCAGTGTTGTGTAAAAAAATATTTTATACAACTTTCCCATATCCAAAAGCTTCTGGACAACTTCGACGTCTCCCTTGTTGATAGCTATTTTCAATGTCGAGACATTGTCCTCATTATCTGGAACAACTGCATCGGCTTCCTGAAAATGTAATCCAAAGGTTAATCCAATCCTGCCTTGAATACTTTTTTTTTTTTTTTTAAATGTGTGACCTAATCAAATACAGTTATAGAAGATAAATGTACTAGTAGCACTGCAGAGGTGGATGGCATGCTGGTAGGTGACCGTCACGTCAGGGTCTTGTCGCCCATATACATATTATTAAATTATTTATAGATAACACTTCGCTTGAAAACTGTGGGGACATTACGACTGGGTCAGTGGTTCTGGGAAAAACTGAGATGCAAAAACTGAAAGTTATTTTCAAGTATAAAGGTCAGGGTGTACCTTGCAGCGTTTGCCAAAACGCTAGCGTTAGGTATAAATTACTTTTACGATTTAGCTAAGTTAGCTGGCTAGCGTTAGCAGCTCCAGCGGTAACGGTTTTATCACTAGTAAAAATAAACAAACATATTCACCTGTATGCTGGAACCATTCTTGGGTGTAGAATATCCAATATCCCATTCATCATTACTCCCGTCACTTTCATCCCCAGCGGGGAAGGCATATTCCACCTCATTGGTCATTATGTTAGTGTTTAGAACACCTGCGTAGACATCCGTTGATGTGGGATTTGAGTAGGCTACCCGCATTCCTTTATTTCCCATAAATAAAACGCACAACCACATGGCGCACGGCAGTTCAGTCTACGCAATCACCTCTGGTCCCTACGATTATATAGATTATATAGATAGAAGTTGTACCAAGTGAGTGACAATAGATGTGATGTAGACTGTGATGCTTTTCTAATTGCAATCAATTGCTAATATATGCGCATTAATGATCTTTTATTTTATTTTATTTCTTATCTTTACAAATAAATCTGATGCCGGGGCCAAACCCTCATTCGTTTTTTAAGGGCTATTTTATGTTATGACATAATTACATTTGTATGGAAAATAATGTCTTCACACTTTTTGTCTCGTCTCATTCAGTAGGTATTAACCCCTTCAGACCCTGTGTCCATTACAATGGACGTCACATGGCAGCTTGTTTTTTTTTACTTTTTGTAACATTTAACACTACTTGAGCCCTCTTGTCCATTCAGCTGGACATTTAACAACCAATCAAATGGCAGTATAGCTCTACTTGTTGCTGTTTGAACAAAATGCACCACACTAAAAAGAGGCATGGCAGAGCTTTACCCCACACGCCGAAGTAAGGATCATTTTCAACAGTTTTGTTCAAATTTATTAATATTTTTATCAGCAATCAATACTTTCTATGTAATATTGAATGATGGAACATTTGAATTAAAATTTTACATCACATGTTTCAATTCAAGGTTTTACACAGGATTTTTTTAAATATTGCTGTCCATTAGAATGGACAGTGGGTTCGAAGCAATGTTATTGAACTCTATTCTCCAGTATTGATGAATTAGCTTATTACTATGTAAACAGTACATTTGAACAAGAGAATGGGTTGATAATAAGTTAAAAATATTCCTTATGCAGAATATACAGCTTTGGAAGCCCTTGAACTCATTGTCAATGGAAATTCATCAGACGTTGACATTTCCGAGAGCGATGAGGAAAATGGACATGCTTGTAGAGTTGGTGTGGAGTGTAGAAAGTCAGTTGGGGAAAAAATCACATTGAAAAACAGACAAGCTTTATGAATATGTTATGTTTTTATGTAAGGGTCCTGTACTAGTGTTATCAGTGTTATCAAAAAGCCTTTATAGACAAATATAATAACGCCAGGGCACTCGGCCGCAGAATGTCATGGATCTCCTTGAATTCAAAATGAATGTGGCAGAAGCTCTTGTGCACGTGGGGAAGCCCCATGCATTGAGAAAACGAGGGAGGCCAGACAGTTCTAACACATCCAGTCCATGTATGAGTCCCCATGACGAGCCAGCAAAAAAGAGAGGAGGAATGGAACAACGGCCCCTTCCAGAAGTGCAGACCGACATGCTGGACCACATGCCAAATTATGATGACAAAAAGGAAGCAACAAGGTGCAAATTGCAAGGCTGTTCTGGAAAAACACATGTCTACTGTGACAAGTGCAGGGTGCACTTTTGCTTTGTGTCACAGAGAAACTGCTTCAAAGATGCCCACAGAAAATAAAACAAATAATTAATTAAAATGTTAAAACTGAACAGAAATTAATAGGGTGAAAACTACTGTATTTAGATCAAGTTCAAGTTCTATTTATGTTCCATGTGGTGTCAATGTGATAATTATAAGACAAACAATGTATAACAATATATGATGTTGTCGTATGAGGTATTAATTCAAGTTTATTTTACGACTGTTTGGACCCGATGTCCATTGAAATGGACAAAAAAAAAATCTATTATAGACTTATGATAAAAAAAAATTCGCTTGAGACTCATTTGTGGATGCATTAAGTATAGGAAAAGTACATTGTTATATTTTTCACAACCTTGGAACTTAATTTAGGTCTGAAGGGGCTAAAACGGATATTATATTATGTGTGATACTAATATTTTTTTGTTGGGAAGGAGAAACATAGAATAGGCATAACTATAATAGGCCCCAACCTTAATACATCCTTGTTCGGCATCCTTCAAATAAGGAGCAAGTTCATTCAGCTCTGTTGACACTGAAAATGAATTGCAAAAACTCCAACTGCCTGTAGGGGGTACTGTTTAGTCTACCTCGAGTGAAAGATACGCCAAATATTTCTGGCAATGGCTATATAAATAAAAACTTGGAAAAACATAATTGCTACAGCCTTCCTACAAATTAGATTAGGCCCTATAACTAATGAGAGAAAGAAGTGTCGTTCTGTCTTAAGTCCCAGTCTGGCTAGCGGCTGCTCAACTTCATCTCAATCAACTTTAAGACAACAGTGGTAACACCTACAATATGTTTGTTCTGAGCTTGCCAAATGATTTCAGTGGTGGTATAGTTACATTTCAGGAATTTTATGCTGCACCCTAATTTTAGCTCAGTTGGTCTATACTGGGCCCAAGGTTTACTCACAGATTTTGACACATAAGATCAAGCTGTGAACTTTGATCACTTTTCAAATATAACATTTGGTTTTATAAATAGTATTCAAGCTTTTTCAATTATTCTGCACTGCAGCCCATAAGTATTTGCTTCTTTTTTTTTGTCTTATCTACCACCCAAACAAACCACAGGGAACAGGCAATTGACTTCATGTGACTGTAATGTC
The DNA here is from genome assembly GCA_026901105.3 of Galaxias olidus. Taxonomy (NCBI): domain Eukaryota; kingdom Metazoa; phylum Chordata; class Actinopteri; order Galaxiiformes; family Galaxiidae; genus Galaxias; species Galaxias olidus. The sequence continues at coordinate 166,319 of JAPMUY010003323.1, forward strand.
CCAAAATTGCATGAGATGGTGTGTGTGTGTGTGTGTGTGTGTGTGTGTGTGTGTGCGTGCGTGCGTGTACTGGTGGGTAAGCGCGTGCATGTGCATGCTCTAAGTCATTGTGATAATACGTTGATATGATACGAGGCAGTTGTAGTGGTGGATGAGAGATACCACTGAGGGTTTGCTTTACTAGTCTACGTGTTATCTCTGTTCCACAATGGAATGTCTTGACTTTTTGATCCTACTCGACACTGTCCTGAAACTGTTTCAAAGTTACCAGTTCAGCAATGAAGAACACCAAATCTCTCAATACATCTATTGTATATTACAGGAAATAGTCAGTCCTAAACGTTTTAACGTTTACAGATATTTACATGGCATTTTGCCATTCATATTTTCGAGACTAGCATGCTTATACAATTGTTTATGTAGGCCTAATGCTGCTATAATGAATGAATTAAAACAGCAATCATCCACCAATCCAATGCTTTCGTTTATGATAGAGTTTTTGCATTCAATTATAATTATCTGAAATGTGTCTTTTATAACCAATGCATTTTTGTACGAATAACACTATGTTTTTGCCTTCATAATAATAAAAAAAACGAACAATACAAAAACAATTCCCTGCAGCCCTTCTCATTGATATGGAACCTTTCAGATCCTCTGGTTTATGTCGATGCAAATTGTGTTTGTGACACAAAAAAACGTGTCATATTTTGCGAAGGCATGTCAGTATGTAAATGACGTGGGGATCTTTGGCGAGTCCATAAAGGATTCTCTCGCAAACCTCTCTCTTATTGTCAGAAGGACAAGGCTGGATCAGCAGGGCGCGACTCATGTGTAAATTGGATTTCGAATCATAGAATATTCTGCGATTGGTTTTGTAGTACCGTATATGCGCTTATTTCTTGAGTGGCATCACCGCGTATTTAGGATACAGTTGCGCGCAAAGTGGACGACAAAACGTGCGGTCATCCTTGGTCGGGAATAGAAAGCGCAAGGGCCAACAAATGTGAGCGATACTGCGATACAGGTGCAGTAATATCAAACTGGCGGCGCTCTTAGGATGCAGAAGTCACCTGTGGAAGATGCAAACTTCCTCTCGAAATATTTCTTTTGGTAAGAACAATTTTTTAAAGTGTTTTAGGAGGCCTACACGGCTAATTTGGAGAGCAAATCTGTAACGTCTATGCAATTAGCCAGTTGCGTTCTTGGGATATCCCAATAAATCCCTCATATGCTCAAAGGTTACGTTTCAATATAGTGCTAAAACACAGGAAAACCTCAATTAGGTTGTGCCAATTCGTGTCATGTTGAGCATCACATTGGAAATGTCTGTGTTGTTAACCATGCTGTACCATTGTAACCAACACTTTTTGGATGTTACTGCGTCTGACTTGGCATTGCGTAAAGAAAGATATAAGGCAAATGTACTTCTTGCAGGTGGACATCACCGCTTTTGAGGAAGGGATTCAGAAAGAAGTTGGACTTAGCAGATGTGTATAAAGCCCCCTCTTTTGACCTTGCGGACAATCTCTCTGAACGACTTGAAAGGTGTGTACAGTGTTGTTGTTTTGAGGCAGGAAGGTTTGAAACTCACTCCACTCCAACTATTTAATTATTTTTTTTATATAAATGTGATCATGTAGCCTACTATCTGAAATAAATTAGAAGCATTCTTTTCTTTCGGCATAATATGTTTTAACACAGTGAACATATTTGAGACGGGTCACATAGCATGCGTTCGGAAACACACTTGATCAGTTACATGGTACTGCAGATGCTGTCTCCTTGTTTACATCTTTCAGATATATGGGGGCAGAGTGGCCTTTGGAAGTATTCACTGTACCCAACATTCCCCCATAACAATCTAGTTCAATAGAACATTAGAATCAGCCGTAGCCTGAAATATGGGGCTGACGGAGGTGGCTTCAACAAACACCAAGATCTCTCTCTTTCTTTCAATCTAAGCTTTCTGTCTGCATTCCACTTGATTTTGTTCTTCTTACAAGGGGAATGCTAAATGTCACACCTTTGAAAGATTTTCTGAAAAAAAAAGAGGGATCTTAGGCCCCACTTTAAATGCCACCCGTGTTTTGGCCACTGAATCGATGTAAACACGGGATGGCCCATGCTGGTTGTGCCTACTGGGCCAACATAAGGGTCACGTCATGGTAAAGGATGCCAACAGACCTCTAAAGGGGCATTAAAGGGTGACCTTTGAAAGGGCCTGACTCCAGTAGGACCATAAATAAAAGGGGGGTGTTTTCCATCCAACAAACACTTGTCTGCTGGGAATTTGAACTTTCCCTTCCGATAAACCAGGCTAGTTTCGTTAGTCACTCTGCATTGTATCCCTTTATTTACCCTCTCTCCCTTTTTCTTTCTTCCTCTTCATCTCTTTTATATCTCTATCCTCCCTCACACCCCTCCTGTACTCCCCTGTTGACCGAGGTCCCAAGTACCAACCTCTCGACCGCGTCCCCCGGGTTTTAGATGAGCACGCTGAACAATTTGTCTGCTTTCCTGTAACTATTAAGGGACAGAAGGTTGACGCAACGGCGTGGTAACTCTTCCCCCGTCTGTGTGCAGAGAATGGGACCGAGAAGTGGCGTCTGCCAAGACCAAGCCGCGGCTCATGCGAGCGCTGTCCCGCTGTTTCCTCTGGCCCTTTATCTTCTATGGCGTCCTGCTCTACTTTGGGGTAAGTCTGGCCTTCAGTGGACGGAACAGCTTCCCGTTTGGAGGGGGCTTTGTTTTCGTCCCTAAAATAATGAATGATCAATTGCGGCTTAAAAAGATCAGAAGCACAATGAACTCTTCATCCAAATGGACTATTTGGAGGGGCTATCAATGCCAGGTTACTGTAATATAGTAACTGCCTTTCAAACCCTCGATATTATATCAGTGCATGAGAGATAACATAGCCAAATAACATAAATCCTGGAGATCAGCCCCTCATTGATAATAGCCATGCTGCCATCATGTGCAGCATGTGTGTGGTATGTGGTAGTGGATTAGTGGCATCATCCACGGCACAGAGGGACTGTGGAGCGGTGGGCAAGCATGTAGCACCAAGGTGCCGGTATCCCAGTGTCCTTAGCGTCTGGGAGGAAGCTGACGGCACCAATTATGTAACCTTTTAAGAGGTGGCTGGTTCCCATGGCAATATGAATTGTTCAAGGGGGGAAGTGTGCAAATACGGAGTTCCCGCAAGGTTTTGTCTGGAGACTGTAGAGATTCAGTTTGATCCACTATACTGTATAACATGATACAATGATGAGTTAGAATGCAGAACTAAAATAGCTCATTTCTGTGTGATCCAATTCTTCCAGTCTAAAAGATTCAATGAAGTCCAATGTGTTATTGGGTTACGTGTGGTAAGAACAATGGAAATTGTTCAGATTTTCTGCTTGTCGTTATGTTTCCCTTTCTGTCTTTTCATTTCCTCCCCCACTTCATTTACTATCCAATTATCTCTCTCTCTCTCTCTCTCTCTCTCTCTCTCTCTCTCTCTCTCTCTCTCTCTCTCTCTCTCTCTCTCTCTCTCGTTGGATCCCTGTCTACCTCCCACTCGACTTCCCGTCCCCTCAGGAGGCCTCCAAGACGGTGCAGCCTCAGCTTCTGGGTCGAATCATCGCCTCGTTCGACCCGTTCCATGCCCCTGAGCGTGAGCAGGGCTACTACCTGGCCCTGGGACTCTGCCTGCTCTTCACTGCCCGCTTCCTGCTGCTGCAGCCCGCCATCTTTGGCCTGCATCACCTGGGCATGCAGATTCGCATCGCCCTCTTCAGCCTCATATACAAGAAGGTACGCGTGCGCGGCTCGTGTGGGGGTGTGAGAATATGTCGTTTCACGTCAGTATTGAGATATTATGTTTAGCGATACTGTATCGATTCTGAAAAACACTGTATTTACTTTTTTTTCTTTTATACTGATACAGGCAAATGTTCATTCCTTAGCTCTGATTGCACAAAAGTAGTGCTATGATGTTGGTTGGGACTTTGATGAATACAAATACAGACCTCAGTGTTCTGCTGGCACACAAAGTCAACTTTTTTTACTAGATTTGATTTTTTCCCCGCAACATATTGCTTACAGTATCGCAATAAATCGCGCCATATTGAATCGTGACCCCTGTATCGTGATACGTATTGTATCGCCAGATTGTTGCCAATACACATCCCTAGGTTTGTGCAGCCGCTTAACTGTGTGCACTGTGTCTGTGTTTGGGAACCCGGTAATGACATATCTCTGCTACTCTGCTTGTTGTGGTTCCCAGCTACAGGGCAGGCACCACCAGTAGCATACAGTAGCATTCTTGAAATGTCATCATTCCTACTTGTGCTACACTGTACGCACACAAACCCACACTGGTGACAGAGGCGTGCCCCCAAATGCTGTGGTGTCACAGGCTCCTCTCTCATAATTTCCCCCTCCCTACCTTCCCCTCATTTTACGCTTGAACTTTGGCCCCGCAGACCCTGAAGCTGTCGAGTCGAGTCCTGGACAAGATCAGCACGGGCCAGTTGGTCAGCCTGATGTCGGCCCACCTCAACAAGTTGGACGAGGTAAGACATCCATCCAGGACCTTCATTAATAAGTGGCTTGTATGGGCCATAGGACTGATGACAATATCCAGAGACACAAAAAAATACTGCAAGTTTAATTAAATACACCTTAAGCTGTTGTGAGAGTACGCTTGAAAAGTGCCATTTTTGAGAGGGCTTAAGTCTGGGGAGGTTGCCATACCAACCCAGGTCCAACATCCTGTCTGACCTCGGTCTTACCAGCCTCCCTGTTGGAACTACATAAGCCTGCCACTAACGTTGGAACCTCACTGGCGTTATGGATGGTGGATGAGAGGGGACGATGACTCCAATCCATTACTTCCTTAGAAGTGATACTTAGAAGCGATAGTGAGGCGGGAGTGACACTGAACATCCATTTCAATCAAATCTCTGCATGTTGCCAACCAACGTCTCGCTATTATTTCTATGAACTGAAACATTCCAGCTCCTCCTTCTAGGAAGGAGAATGTCTTTCTTGTAGAGGGTTAGCCATGCTACAATCAAACACACCCACAAACACATCAAAGGGCAGGTCGCACTGCTTGTTGAGACTATTTAATACAAACTCCCACGCATCTACGTCCCCCCACATCTAAGAAATTACAAATCAACCCTGTTTTGTGTGGTGGGAAAATAACTGACCTTTTGGATCTGTTAAATGTGTCTGTGTGTGTGTGTGTGTGTGTGTGTGTGTGTGTGTGTACCGTGAGCGTGTCTTACCATGCATGTGTGTATGTCGTGTTGACGTCCCTCCCAGAGGACGGGCAACAGAAGCATCCAGCTCCAGAGGCAGGTGAAGCTCAGGTGTTGAATGTGGATACACTGTGCAAAATGCTCCGAGGCAATTATCACATGGCTTGAATGTGGTTGGGACCACACATCGTGTCTCTTTCTCTCTCTTCCCCCAGCCACTGTTATTGGTTACCTTGCCTGGCAGAGCCGGTGTTTTTGACACACGGGGTTGGCTGGACGTCTGGCCTGTGTTGTCGTGTCCAAGTGCATCTGCACTTAATTCTATTGCCCCAGTTAACGTGCTGTACTCAATGTTCCTTTCCTCAAGTTAACTGTAGCAGCTTGGGTCATTCTGAAAGGAAGTAAAAGCCAACGGGATAAGGCAGCTCATCACTTTGACGCGAGATTGGCAGTATGATGCTTGTCGTTCAGGCGTTAAAACATTGCAGGCTTAAATGAATGACTAATCATTTATGCCCTCAATGTCTTAATGCCTGAATGACAACGATCATACTGCCGATTTCTGGTTAAAGTGATGAGCAGCATCTCTCTGCGTCTTAAGTGCTCTGGCAGACTGGACCGGAATCTGGGTGTGGGTTTTAAACTGATCACTATACCAGGTGTCCTTCCATGCTAAAGTAAGACTGCTAGACATAAAACATGTTTGCACGGCACATGTACCGTAGAATGACCCGGCCTGGTGCCTGACTTTGAGTTCTTCCAATCTGAGACATTTGCTTACCTCCATTGCCAGTATATGGTTTGTGTCACTGTCTATAGTATAGCATGTGCTTTTCTCTACCCTTGTTCCAGAGTTTGGGCCTGGCCCACTTTGTGTGGATCACCCCGCTCCAGTGCATCCTGTGTGTGGGTCTGGTCTGGGAGCTGATCGAGGTGAACGGCTTCTGCGCCCTGGCCGCCCTCACCCTGCTGGGTATCGTTCAGGCATGCCTCTCCCAGAAGATGGGACCTCACAGGTGGACACTGCCGAATACAATCTCATCTCACACACACCCCAACGGCACAGATACACATGGTAGCAAACAGAAGTATTGCCTATGCACGTCACGAAGACGTGTAGATTATTATAGGTCAGAGTCACTGATGGAAACGTTTAATAGAGGAGGGTTTGTTTGGAGTTTGCAATTCCTCTTCCTCTAACCCCCCTTTGATGGGTCTGTAGTTTACCTTGATAGTTGATAGCTGAAAGAGAACGGAATGCCCTGTGCCTCTGAGAAAAGTCAATAAAGTAGAAGGACCCACACATTTATTAAAATGGGTTGAATTCCGCTAAGCAGATCAGTCAATAACACCAGGCAGCTCAGTCAAGGGTAACATCGAACGCTTTCAGAGTAATGCCATTTCTGTATATGAAGTAGCTTTATGGAAGTTTTATCTAACCTTTCCTTTTTAATCAGAAATAAGGTATTCAAATATTTGATCAGCCCAACTTTTTCTTCTCTTTCATGTTGATTCTTGTACTATTCTTCAGGTCACCATGTCAGAAATAACGAATGTAATGTATCTACCTCCCTGTGTGTGTTTGTGTGTGTGTGTTTGTGTGTGTGTGTGTGTGTGTGTGTGTGTGTGGTGAGCCAGAGGAAGTCCCATTAACACGTCTTGCTTTCTCCTCAGAGCCAAGCGAGCCGGGATGATCAGTCGTCGACTGGCTCTGACCTCGGAGATCGTGGAGAACATCCACTCGGTGAAGGCCTACGGCTGGGAGGAGGTGATGGAGACCATCATCAAGAACATCAGGCAGTAAGACACACAACAACCAGGCCACAACCAAAAGGAAAACAACAATGTTTGGCCGACACCACCGTTGATTTCTAAGACATAACACAGTAGACCGGGTACCGCCAAACACTTCTTGTTTGCTTATTGGATAAAGACTTTGGCACGCTTCTGACCAAAAGACTGAAAATCGTAAAATAAGGCTTAACTGACTTGCCCTCCTTACTGACTCATGTTTCTTATCAATGAGTTAATGAGAGTCTCTTTATCGAAACAAGCAGACCTTTAGTTCAAGGAAAGTAGCAGCAGGGTATCTGTGGTCAAAGGTTAACAAGCAGAACTAATAAAGTTGTTGGTAAACACGGAGGAGTCCCACATTATGGATTGTAACAAGTAGTTATGCTGACCCTCACTCACCATGTGATGTTTTGGCTCAGGTAGGAGGGTCTCTTCGTGGCACGATCCTGGTTAAGCAATATTGCTAAAAATGAACCTGTGATTTGAGTAACACAGTTCAATAGCAAAGACAACGTTATCGGGAGAGGAGTAAATGTTGTGTTGGGTTTCCCCTGATCCATGTAGCAAACACAATGCAGAAAACGCCACTACTGTGTAACTGCTCGTCTGTGACTGCCTTGTGCCCGAGAGAAGGTCAGAGGGCAAACTGATTCAGCATAAATGCAAATTCTCTTTAATCCTCTACTCTTACTCAAATTTGTTAGCTATTTACACATTTTACCATTATGTTCTGAATATTATTGAATTGGAAAATGTGATAGCAATGTACCGGCTGCAATGTCAAAGCCATATTATCAGCCGCTTTGAAAGTGTTCACAGATAGAAGTGTTAAACCCCACAATGCTCCCTGTGGTGACCAAAACTCCAATCCCCTTTCCTCCTGTCCAGGGACGAGATGACACTGACGCGCAAGATCGGCTCGCTGCGCTACTTCTACAGCGCCTGCTACTTCTTCTCGGCCATCCTGGTCATCGTGTCGGCCATCGTGCCGCACGCCCTCAGCAAGGGCATCATCCTGCGCCGCATCTTCACCACCGCCTCCTACTGCATGGTGCTCCGCATGACCCTCACCCGCCAGCTGCCCAGCTCCATCCAGATGTGGTACGACACGCTGGCCCTGGTCACCAAGATCGAGGTGGGCACGGGGACGTGGTGTGTGTGTGTGTGTGTGTGTGTGTGTGTGTGTATAGGGGGGGGGTTCCTTGTGGAGAGGCTCTTGAGGAGGTGGGTGGTTTTTGGAGGAATCTGGAGAAAGTCTGACTTGCTTGGAGTCCACCTGGTTAGTCATTGGTTCAGCTATGCCTGTGGCCCGGAGAGGTGCACGCTGTAATGTTTTAGCAGAGAGGGGAAAAGGGGGAGAGTCAGACGGGCTGGCTTGTTCATGTGAGTTGGTGACCCTGGTTTTGTAATTGAGCTATGTTAATGTGGCCAAAATGTATATACATTTTGCTTTTGACTGCACTTGTGTTTTTATCGTTGAGGTTTTGGCTCTTCAGGATGTAGGTAAACAAATATTGGCCCATACACACGCAAGCACAAACACACGCACAGCGGAAACTTCCAGAAATATGATTAACTATATCTTCTCCAGTGAAACACCTGGAGATGACATGCACATGAAACCCATTCTGTACAATTACCACTTTCCAAATTACTCTGCAAATCAGAGAACTGTACACGCACACGTGACACACACATTTTCTGACGTGCCATCCTCTTCAGTCCACAGTCAGGAGGAGTAGCGCACACCCAAATTGCTGTCCCCGTATAACCAACAGGAAGGGAGACCCATACTGACACACTCATCCTGCAGACAGATTACCAGCCCAGGGCCACCTAGTGTTGTAGCACTGCTGTCTGCCCAGACACATTCATAGTTTAGGACACAACATCTGTAGCGTTCTCACACTACTGTTTGGAATACTTCTGTTGGGGTTGTGCGGTTATCTTGTTACTGTCTTTTGCCAGTGTTAGCCTGTTCATTCATGTTTTTTCTTGTGCATGCGTGTTTAAGTGTGTGTTGCCAGTCAGAGATAATAGTGGCATCTATTTCCAAACTTTCATCTTGCTGATGGACCCTTTTTGCCGTCCCCTAGGAATACCTCACCAAAGAAGAGTACAAAGTGCTGGAGTACAACCTGACCACCACCGAGCTGGAACTGGTCAACGTCACTGCCTCGTGGGACGAGGTGTGTGTTCATGTGTGCGCATGTGTGTGTGTGCGTGTGCAAGAGTGTGTGCCACACCCGTGATTTGGCTCTAATGATCTGCCATTAATATCTAATGTTTAAAGTGTGAATGTCAGTAGATATATTAATAATGCCCCCATGCCAGTTTTTATTGTTAATTATTATGTCCTGTTCGGAGGATTCCCAAGAACCTACTGAGAAAATGTTGATTATTTAACTTGTGAAAGGGTAATGTGTAGAGTAATAAATAACCACCCAGCCTCGTGAGAAAGTCAACAGGACACAATCCCTTCCCTCACTTGCATTTGTATTAATTATAGTATCATTCATTCTCAAACATTGGCTTTGCTGGGAAGAGCCTTGACTCCAGGGATTCTGTTCATCACTTGATTCCAGGCAGGGTTTGAGTTATAATTTGATCTTTGTGGGAGTCTCTAACGTTATCTATCGTTATTTATCTCCGTGTTGTCGACCACCCCAGATGTATGCCTTTACTGCTTTCATGGGAGCTCAGACACCTCCTTATGGGATCTCAGCTCCCACTGGCTTCCACATAACTCAAACCCTGATTCCAGGATTATATCGCGTTCTCCCCGCTTCCCGTAATACTCTATTTGGAGGAAGAACGGGAGGGGTGTTGCCTTTTCTTCACTGTCGACCGCTTGCACATCAGCTGATTTGAATTTGAATTGGACAGGGAAGAAGGGAGCTTAAAGACCAGACAGCCTACTAGAGAGGCATTTAGGGGAAGCGCTACCCACCGAACAGCCCTCGGGTCAATGATTGAACGGAGGACTGACCAGTAGTTCCTCTTTTCTGAAGTGTCACCGTCCATCTTTATGGACGCAGTTTGTTCTGCTAGGGGGGGTTCTCTTTCTGCACCATCAATCGTCCTGATTGCTCTGTCCATAGAAGGGTCCTGTCAATCAGCCAACATCACGTCACGTCAACCAACATGCACCGATCTCTTTACATAGGATTAGACAGCCTGCATTGGGTTGGATTATAGGTACAGCACGGGGCAGATGTAATAATGTATGCTCATGCACTAATGTATGGGGTCCAAGCTTTCTTTGAAAAGGTCTACATAAAGAGCTACCAGCTTGTTGCTACATGCCATTCCTAGAACAGCATATGAACAGACATCGCCATTTGTCTCCACCTGCAGAGTATTGGGGAGCTGTTTGAGAAGATCAAGCAGGAGAACAAGGCCAACGGTCAGCCCAATGGAGACGCCGGGCTGTTTTTCACCAACCTCTACGTCACGCCAGTCCTGAAGAACATCAGCCTGTACCTGGAGAAGGGCACCATGCTGGCGGTGGCTGGCTCCACCGGCTCTGGGAAGGTGGGTCTGAGCTGCCCACATGCCTGGGCTCCATCTTCTGTTGGGTTCTTTTAGAATACTTCCAGTACCTCGATTTCAAACCTTTGATTCAATCCTTATCCGTGTTATCCTGTTGAAATATGTCGCAGTGAACACTCCTAGCACGAACTAGAAGTGGACACTTTCTCGATTTGGCCTTTTGCTACTTGTCTGCTCATATACATGTAGCCTGTTATTTCCCTTCTTATGTGTCCAAATACAAATGATGATGACCCAATTAGATTGGGGCAGAGAGGCCCTCTTGACTAATTCACTTGTGAGAAGTTAATAATCTATCAATCCGTCGCCGTGCAGAGTTCCCTGCTCATGATGATCCTGGGAGAGCTGATGCCGTCCGAGGGGACGATCCGCCACAGCGGCCGCATCTCCTTCTCGCCCCAGACCTCCTGGATCATGCCCGGCACCATCCGCGACAACATCCTGTTTGGACTGGCCTACAACGAGTATCGCTACACCTCCGTGATCAAGGCCTGCCAGCTGGAGGAGGTAGGCAGACCTGGTGTCAGGACGGTGTTGATAAGGAAGTAGAAAACACGTCTGGAAGAGCACAGTGTGTAGACGATTCGAGTCTTTATTTAAACTGACTCGACTCCAGTCACAATTATTGGTGACTCGTTACAACTTTGACAATTTGGGGTCGTTTGATGTGTCTATTCAGTACGAGCTACTTTATCACTAATATGACTGTGTTTGGTACCTGCTTTCTCTTCTTCGCCTATCCTTCTTTCCTAGAGTTTTCTTTTCCTCTAATGTTCAACCGACTCCCTTTTCTTATGCACAAATGTCTATCAGACATTTCAGTATTTCTTGTAAAGCCTCCTTGTGTTTCATGTTTCTGTAGAGCCCCATTACAGTGACACACACACACAGACACACACATTTGTTCAGCCTCTCCTGAGCCCCTGCGTTGAGTGATAGTGTGTTCAGATCATTGCCTCAGCAGGGGGGACCTTTTCATTGGATTGCTGTCTCTGACTCGCCCGTTGTCATGGAGACATCACATTATGTCACCGGGAAAGAATATCAGGTTGCTTGTATAGAGAGACGTTGGCAAGGATGGGTATTTTCTGGGTAGGCTAGTTTGTTTAAAGTTGAAAAAACGTTGGTAGTAAGGACAGGCCTACTGTTGGGTAAATTAAGAAAATGACGTACGGTCCTATTTGGTCACATGTCTCAACAACCACAAATCATTTTTGAAACCCTCTCTTTTACTTGTTTCAAAATGGGAACATGCCATTGATTTTGACCAGCAACACACTTTGTTATGATAGCAAACAGAGACAGCGGGCAATATTGACGGCTCAATGACATTAAAAACATTCTCCATTTAGCTATTTGGTTGACAATTTGAATAACAACAGGGCTAGATAATTAGGAAAACACCCTTGAGGCAACCTCCACATTTGAATGTAATCCATCAAGCTTCTGAAAAAGAAATGTCATGGTCAAGGATGTTTGCAGGATATTGTATGCAAATCCCTTTGAAATAGATTTTACCTTCTTGTGCCCCCCGTCTCTCAACTGCCTGCATCTGTCATTGTATAAAGAGGGGTTAGCAATCGTATGGAGTACAAAATGTCAAAGGAGCTCTTCTTTCCAATGAGAAAATCACCAAAGCAACCCCGAGTTTTACTGAGAGAAAGTGCAACCCATTTCTGAGGGCCAGACACAGAAATGGCCTTTAGTGGATGACTGATAGCCATTCCACTCTATTGTAGTTCCCAGAGCCCCAGACTACCACGGGTGGTCCACACAGTATTCAAACCAATCATTAGCCATTAGCTTGTAGCCTCCTCTGCTAGTCTAACAGACGCTTTGTTCCGTATGAGACATACCATGGTGCCTTTTTTGTCACTTTGCTGTGCTTTACGACTTGTTAACCAAACTGTTAACTCAAATCCCTATGCCCGCCTTAAAGGACGCCGGAAGTTGCAAAGGAAAAGGTAGGAGGTTTTAACGATGATGGACTTGTTCAGTCACTGTGCAGCTCCATCCTTTCCACTTGTGGGTGTTGGTTGTTTGACATTTCAATTCATTCAGTGAGCTCACCAAAAGTACGGGGTGTCTTCTCCGTTCACTGTCCTTTTTTTTGAACGGGTTTGTAGTTGGGCCGTCTAACCTTCTGTTTTCAACCACGTCAGAGGACCAAAACAAATGACATGCTTGAAGGTGGCAGACGTAAACAAAACTGTTGTTTTCATACAGTTGTGTCTGCGGCTGGAGAACACAGACGTAAACACACCATTGAAATCCTAATTCTCCGTTAGAAATAAACAGTTATGTTTAGCCCCCTTTTCTGTCTACAGTGTTGTGACTGTTGGTTATTGTGTCAGAACATAAAACACTTTGATCACCCATCTCAGAGTTCGGTCCTTGTAGGTATTTTGATGCTTTTTTACAATTAATTTATTCATTTGATAGTTTTTGGTGGTTGTAGTTTGTGAAAGTTATCTCATCAGTTTTCACATTTTCTTCCATACTAGACTAAAAGTATCATGTTTGTTATGCTACCACAGTACAGTTTCATAATGCCTGTCTTGTGCACATCCATTATATGTCTCAACCATGAATGCATGTGTATAATCACCGTTAATTTTCCTTAGGACTTAGCCTTGCTGCCTGATAAAGACAAGACTAGTCTTATTGAGGGAGGGGTAACCCTTAGTGGAGGTCAAAGGGCACGCATCAGCTTGGCCAGGTACGTCATGTCTCACGGACGGTTTTAGAGCACGTTTCTGTAGACTAGTTTTGGCCTCTGGTTTAAAGAATAATAATTTGTAGAGCCAATACTATTACATGTGTCTATCTGTGCATCACAGCTATGCTCTAAATGAATCTCCCAAGGGCCCTCCAACACTTAAACGTTTTCTCGTAAACCATTTAACCTTCTATCTATTTGTGATTTAAATAATAGCACATTTACCATGACTTCACAAACAATTTATTAAAGGATTTATTTTAGCAGTCATTTGTCTGGCTTTATTCCCTTGATATAAGGTCCATAATTCAACAATACTGGCTTCCTCTTATCGATTGTCAGTGATTACTTGCTGTATTTCAGCTTTCTGAAGTGTTTTATGTTGAAATGTGCTTTATGGCTGCACTTACATTCTCAGTACAACTTTAGTGGACCCTTCCATGTCTGGCTCTGCATAATAAAGCGGTCAGGCACCCTCATAGTCCCATACATTATTTATTGCTTTATTATTCAGGCATCATTTTGTGGCCTCTTCTCTGGAGTAGTATTGCACCTAATGCTGCTTCTCATGGGGGATAAATACCTCGATTTATTCTCTCAGTGACGTCACTTCCTCATATGCACCCTGTTTGATTGATGGGCTGTTGTGTGTGAACAGGGCTGTGTACAAAGATGCAGATCTCTACTTGCTGGATTCTCCTTTCACCCACCTGGACATTGTGACGGAGAAAGAGATTTTTGAGAAGTCAGTATTCCCATATTATATCGTTGATGTTATTGAGGATGGATAGACCATTGTCTACGCAACATTTAGGGGTTATGCGCTCAATTTAAACAATTTGGAAAAACAGCACACCATTTCCGATTATACTGTTACCTTTAAAAAATAAAACCATTTGGTAGTTACATATATTAGTTACAAATATAACATATTTTACTAAGTTGTGTTGATATGGTTTCTCTTATGTTGTATTTTATGTTAGCTGATGTCAAATTGAACAGAGTGCATGCTGTTATCCAGGTGTCTATGCAAACTGATGGCCTCCAAGACGCGGATCGTGGTCACCAGCAAGTTGGACCACCTCAAGCGGGCCGACAAGATCCTGCTGCTGCACAACGGCGTCTGCTACTTCTACGGCACTTTCTCGGAGCTGCAAGCCCAGCGGCCCGACTTCAGCTCCCTGCTCCTTGGCCTGGGGGCTTACGACAACATCAACGCAGAGCGCCGCAGCTCCATCCTCACGGAAACACTCCGCAGGGTCTCCGTCGACGAGACGGCCAGCATGCGAGGTTCGGACCCCGTCCCGCAAACCTTCCGGCAGCCACCCATAGTCTTGTCGGGACCCCAAGGCATTAACGGAGGCGACGGCCTCACGGAAAAGCGCAAACCGTCCCTCATCCTCAACTCCTTGGCGGCTGCCCGCAAGTTCTCCTTCATCGGGAACGGCCAGCCAGCCTCGAACGGCCCCCCGTTAGTGACTCTGGAGGACGGTGTCCACGGACTCTCGGAGCGGAGGTTCTCGGTGGTCCCAGAGGACGAGCAGGTAGAGGAGGTGCTGCCCAGGGGGAACCGGTACCACAACGGGCTGCAGCACCTGGCCGGCCAGCGGCGCCAGTCCGTCCTGGCCTTCATCACCAACGCCCAGGGCCAGGGCCGGAGGGAGCAGGCCCAGTCCTCTTTCCGGAAGAAGCTCTCCATCACGCCCCAGTGTGAGCTGGCCTCGGAGCTGGACATCTACGCCCGGCGCCTGTCCAAGGACAGCGCCTTTAACATCACCGAGGAGGTGGACGAGGAGGACATGGAGGTAGGTCCAGGTTACATCGTGTGAATACGACTGGAAAATAAAAGGAACTCGCTCTTTGCCTTTGCACAGGAACATCCACATCTACCATGGGTTTAAACCCTGACTCAAACTGTCTTTCCTCTCACCTGTCTTTCTTGTCCATCTCCGCATCGCCATAAAACAATTTGACAGGCATACCGTTTATTCATAAATGTTTATGTTTTGAGATTCTTCCTTTTTTACAGCAATGCTTTGCAGATGAGCGGGAGAACGTCTTTCAAACTACCTCATGGAACACCTACCTTCGATACATCGCCACCAACAGGAACCTAATATATGTCCTCATCTTCATTGTCTTTGTCTTTGTATTAGAGGTAAAGAACGGCCTCAACACCAATGTCAGCTATTCACAAGTTGTCACCCTGACTCAATGGTGATTGTGTCTCCCTTATCTTTGCCTGGTGCAGGTTGCCGGCTCTGTCCTCGGGATATTTCTAATCACAGAGTAAGTGTGTCTTTGTTTACAATACACTGTGAACTGTAAAGGCTACTGCCACAAAGCCACCACTTCATTTACATGCCAGGAACATCTGACGTACAGTACCAGCGTCCCCCACCTCCGCACAAACAGCATCCTCTTATCCTCTTCTTCCTCCTCCTCCAGTAAGATTTGGAGTGAGGAGTACAACCCCAAGGACCCCAACTATGTCAGCCAGGCCCCCGCCAACAGCTCCGCTCCCCAAGCCCACAAGGGAGTCATCGTCACGCCGACCAGCGCCTACTACATCATCTACATCTACGTGGCCACCTCCGAGAGCGTGCTGGCGCTCGGCTGCTTCCGCGGCCTGCCCCTGGTGCACACGCTGCTGACCGTGTCCAAGAGGCTGCACGAGCAGATGTTGAGCGCCGTGCTCAGGGCCCCCATGGCCGTGCTGAACACCATGAAGACCGGTGGGTGACCGCCTCCGTGTTAGCCGAGCCTCAGCTGGGCCGTTTTACGTGTCCGTCAACGCAAGGCCCGATAACACGCTGTCCACTGAGCTAGCGGTCGTCGTATTTTTTGCTTTGTCTCTCGCAGGTCGTATTATGAACCGGTTCACCAAAGACATGGCCACCATAGACGACATGCTGCCCTTGGTCCTGTTTGATCTCATACAGGTGAGGGTTGGTTAAGATGAAACAGAAACAGTGCAGATGTACATTTAGCAACAGTACCAAATCCACGGTGTTTAGCTCGCATTACATTGAATTCCTGTTCCTCCTGCACGCTCACTTTTGGTTTGTTTTGTCTTTCTCCTCTCGTTGGTCTGTCCCTCCCTTTAGTTGACGCTGATAGTTCTCGGGGCCATCTTCACGGTGTCCATCATCCGGCCGTTCATCTTCATCGCGGCCATCCCTCTGGCGGTCATCTTTGTAGTCCTCAGGAAGTACTTCCTGCGGACGGGCCAGCAGCTTAAGCAGCTAGAGGCTGAAGGTGAGTTTGGTTGGCGTGTTTGCGTGTGGTGATTTAAACTGTTCAAATTTTCTTTTTATCCTTCCTCTCATCTTGCTCAAAGACTTTTGTTAGTAAGGTCTAGAATATATATGAAATGGTCCTCAAAAGAATACCTATCGGGTACTGCAAAAATGGTTGCTGCAGGGAGAAACAAAGGCAGACAGTTTGACTACTCCAGCCCCATCATGTCTGTCATTCAGAGGGCAGCGCTGTTGGTGCAGGCATATGGCGCTCAGCCAAAGGTCAGAGTGTGCGCTCATGGGTAACAAAACAGGGCAGAGAGGATGGACTGAAGGAAAAGATAAATAGGTCAGCCAACAGGGCTGGGCTCTGTCACAGGAAGTGGGAAAGGACAAGAACGAGGTCGGTTGTGCTCCAATCAGATGAAAGAGTGTGTGGTTCTGGGGGTATGCATACGCGGGTCTGAGAACTTTTTAACCTGTCCATGGTTGCTACTAGAGTTCACTGGTATTGGCAAACTTTTTCCAAAATGGCCTTTCTTAGGAGATAGCTCTACAGTGAAGAGCTGAAGACTAGCATGCGGTTTTAGTTTGACCCTGCCGGTCCCTGCCAACGTGTTGATAAGATTAGGTCACTTCACGGAATGTCGACTTAGACACTTGTTTGTTGCTTTTTGGGCATTCCGATTTCATTCCTCATGCAAGAATTTGGTCTGTGTCTCAAAAACGACAACAAACTAGGTCTTTCCGCAGCCAGTGAGAGAATAGAACGGGGTTGGAGACAAAATCCGATCAGGGATTTCCTCTCGCTCCATCCTGGCATCACTCTGTCGCTAGGATGGTCACAACACATATACCCGGGTAAACAGGCACACATCTCAGACACAAACCTAAGTGCAAGGACGTAGACGAAGCGCATTCACTTTGAATGACTCATACTGTACAGCATGCGTGTGGTACCAGTAAACATAGTTATTCCACAGGTGGGAGGGAATGTACTGTACAAATATGTCATAGGAACACTTACAGTAGGTTTGGACGTGCACCACCTTTTCCTGATCAAAGCTATTGCAGAGGAGGGAGCACATCCACTTTATTGTTTCCTTCCATCCATTCGCAGCACTTCCTTATCATCTGCGTGCACGAACATAAAAGTGAGGCTCATCTTGAAACAAGCGGGTTTTGTTTTCACACCACGTATGGCCTGACGGAATGATGTTCCTTTTGTTGTGAACTTTGTAAAGCATGTGCTTTTACTTTGGGGCCAATCTATCCGTGACAGAAAAGTATTTGCTGCTGATACAGCAAATAACACGTCAATGGTGCACGCTTTTGTGTGAGTTAATGGACACTCGCTTTACGTCAGTGAGTGGCGCACTAATGGAATGCTGTGTTGGTTTCCCTCCGTCTCTCTCACCTTCCCTCTGTCCTTTGTTATGTCTTCTGTGTGACCCAGCATGCCTCCTCGGCCTTTCTACACCATTCTATCTCACTCCACCTCCCTCCTCTTTCTCCACGTCTCTCATTAATAGTCTTCTAACGTTTGTTCTCCGTTTCCCTCCTCGTCCACCCAGCACGCAGTCCCATGTTCTCCCACCTCATCATCTCGCTCAAGGGCCTGTGGACCATCCGGGCCTTTGGCCGTCAGACCTACTTTGAGACTCTCTTCCACAAGGCCCTGAACACACACACGGCCGCCTGGTTCCACTACCTGGCCACGCTGCGCTGGTTCCTCTTCCGCTGTGACATCATCTTTGTGTTCTTTTTCACCGCCGCTGCCTTCATTGCCGTGGGGACCAACCGTAAGTGGACACCGTGGTGGGAGGGGGAGTATTATGGGATGTGACTGTAGCAGACCGGTATTGTGTGTGTTGGAGGTTTTAAAAGAGCCTTCCGATGACCTGTTAGTCCCATTCTTTACATGTAAAGGACTTTCAGATGTTTTGAATCGGCCTCCGAACGTTCACATTTTAAACGAGTTCCTTCAGTTCAGAGTTAAGTAGTTCAGAGTTGTGTAAGGCAAACGTGGTCAAGTTATGACACTGACATCTCAGTGCTTCCCTTTATACACTATAATCGCTGGCTTATGTTTATGGAGATAATCAATGTAAAAGAAAACACACACGTCAGTCACACACATCCAATCACACACACACACACACACACACACACACACACACACACACACACACACACACACACACACACACACACACACACACACACACACACACACACACACACACACACACACACACACACACACACACACACACACACACACACACACACACACACACACACACACACACACACACACACACACACACACACACACACACACACACACACACACACACACACACACACACACACACACACACACACACACAAACAGACTGAAATGCTTATCATGTGGTGTGACGCAATAGCCTTATGTTTATGTGAAGGATGA
The DNA here is from genome assembly GCA_026901105.3 of Galaxias olidus. Taxonomy (NCBI): domain Eukaryota; kingdom Metazoa; phylum Chordata; class Actinopteri; order Galaxiiformes; family Galaxiidae; genus Galaxias; species Galaxias olidus. The sequence goes on from JAPMUY010003323.1 coordinate 185,336, forward strand.
ATAACCGCAAGGGGCAATTTTACAGATCATTACAATTCAAAAGAGCCAGTGCCAGAACTGAGAAATACCTGTGCTGCTTTCACATCAGAAGTTAAGTGCAGCATAGCATGTTAGTACCACAATGTGTGTGTTGTCTGTTTGTGTACAGTATCTGTGTGCACCCTCACACTCGCACATGTGCGCAAGAGGGCGAGAAGTAACAAAGGGCAGCGAGTCAAAAAACAAGAGTGTTGATACTTGTAACAGGGGCAGGACGGTGGGGCTCACTGTGTGTGTGTTTGTGTGCTCCACAGAAGACAAGCCAGGGGAGATTGGTATAATCGTGGCCTTGGCCATGCTCATCCTTGGGACGTTCCAGTGGGCTGTCATCACCAGCATCACAGTGGACGGCTTGGTATGTCAACAAAACACACACACACAGGCAGAGAGCTATTAGGTAAAGAGACTCTAAGACATCACATAACTAGTCAAATTGGGCCCCATCTTCTCCCGTACGCCAGCATACACGCCAAGCTAATGCTCAATCAAACCTTGTGATGATGAGAGCACCCCCCCCCCACACACACACACACACACACACACACACACACACACACACACACACACACACACAAACACACACACACACACACACACACACACACGCACAGGGGTGCCGCCAGGGATTTTGGGCCCCAGGGACCAATTCAAAGCTTTAAATATAATATAACTTAAATATACATTAACAACCTCTATTTAAATACATTAACATCATCATCTATAGAATGATATAACATATAACAAAAAAAAATGAAATCACCAGGAGATTTCTGAGCACTGAGTCCTACAGAATATTGACCCAAATGACCTGCAGTTGCATATCACCATTACTAAAACACCATTAAACGACCCTATTTCAGTCAGCATCAAAGCCGTGAAGACATACCTTGGCCGTATGACTTGAAGGTATTATTGTAATATTGGCTGTCACTTATACAGACTGAGTCACTCAAACTGTTCAGCATCCAATACAGACAATAGGCTGTTTATAATGATCCTTATGTGGAAAAATAATTTGTGTTAGAATTGAGAGGCTCTCGATGGTTACTTTTTGCCGTTCGTTTTATTAGTACATTGTAAATAAAATATATTCAAAAAGAAAGACCTAATATTCTAATAATTTCTCAGGGCCCTGTCAGTCACAGGCCCTTAGAATTGTCCAAACTTCCTCCCCCTTATGGCGCCCCTGCGCACACACACACACACACACACAGCGTTTTGCCAGTGTGGTCCCCCTTACTTATGGTTTAGAAATGTTCAGTTCCTGGTCGATGTTGTCAATGTTGAGACGGGCAGCGTTCGGCTTATCACAGCGCAGGACGTCTAGTTCTCCGGTGTTCCCCCGCTGTTGTTGGCGAGCGGAGAATTTTACTAGGACAGTGCCAGACAACCACGCAGCTGGGAATCCCCGCTTCCTTCAACGTGATAAGAGCCACTGCGCCCTGCACGCATCCTAGGTCACTACCAGGGTGAGAGGGTTGCTTTCAAAATGTATTCTGTTACATTATAGATTACATTACCGATTACAGATTACCTCCTTTGATTTGTATTTTGTAAAATAATCCAGGAGGGATCCAAAGGATTACTAAATCTCAGTAACGTAATCTAAATACTTTACATTACTTTTGGATTACTTTGCCTTTACAGACCTTATTTATAAAAATATAATGAAATAATGACTGCATAAATGTTTGTTTATAGTTTATACATTCCATTGACCTCCATAGAAATGGAAATATTCCATATTTTAGATTTAGTCACCTAATTTAGCTTCAAGCAAAAAAGCATTGCAGTTAAAAAACTTAAAATACAACATTTATATGACCTTCAATGTCAAATAGAGCTAGGTTATTTTTAGCTAACGTTAGCGAATGACAACTCGGCTGTTGACAGTAAAAAGTAAAAACCAAATCACATTTAGAGAGAGATAAAATAGAAGCTAACTAGTTGGGATTGACGTTTACAAACTTCTTTAATACTAGTAAATGCAATTAATGCATTGTTTCACTGTTTCTTACTGAGCCACGGTCTGAACATCGTCAAAGAGAATTCGAATGCTTGCTCGCTAGCTCGGTAGATACTGGCACAATCTGCCATGAGATTAACGAGGGGCAGCTTTACTAGTCTAAAATAAGAGACAAGCAAATTGTTGTATGTAATCCAAGTAATCACAGTATTTTTATGTATCTGTAATTTGAACAATGGCCTTTTTTCTCTAATGGATTACATTTAGTTTTTTTTTTCATTTGAATTGCGTAATATTGTTACACTGTTACGTTCTCTGCTGCTCGTCTTCTCACCTCTACAAAATCTTCTAAGCACACAACACCCGTACTCTTTTATCTTCACTGGCTTCCGGTCAGCCAGCGCATCATCTACAAAATCCTTCTCCTCACCTGCAAAGCTTTACACAATTTGGCCTCTCTCTACCTCACTGAACTGCTCCAACCTTACCATCCTACCCGGACACTACATTCCTCTGCAGATAAGCAACTGGTCACTCCACAAGCAAAACTGAAGCATTTTGGGGAGCGTGCATTTTCTAGGGCAACACCTAAATTATGGAACTCTCTTTCTCCTCTAATTCGGAATTCCAACTTGCTATCAATCTTTCAAACCCACCTTAAAACCTATCTTTTCACCCTAGCATACCCTAATTAACTCTGTTTAGAACCTGGTCCCTTTCTTTTACTAATACTAACCATTTGCTTACTTATAGTTAGAACTGTTGTTGCTATCTGTCTGTTATACTATTTCTGTCTAATTGTTTATTTTTGTCATGTTATTTATGTTGATGCTGTGAAGCGACTTTGGGTGTCATAAAAGCGCTATATAAATAAAATGAATTATTATTATCATTATTATTCCGTTATGCTTTGACAATTTGCGTGCCTTTATAAGTGCACTGAAAATGTGTGCCAGTCATGTGGGTGAGACATGTACATATTCCAGCTCTGGTTTGGTAAACTCCTTACAGTCAATTGTTGGACCATCCTGTCCTCAGCCCTAACCCTCCGACTCCTTCTCCCCTCAGATGCGCTCTGTGGACCGGGTCTTCAAATTCATCGACCTGCCGTCGGAGGAGCCGAGGCCCAGCGGTCATGGCGGCTGTGACCTGGTCATTGACAACCCCCATGCCAGGGACATCTGGCCCAACCGCGGGCACCTGGACGTCCAGGGGCTGACGGTGAAGTACACGGAGGCCGGCCGTGCCGTACTAAACAACCTTTCCTTCTCCGTGGAGGGCGGCCTGAGTGTAGGTTCCCCGTGGACGAGGGGAGGGGGGGATTGGTGTAATACTTTTTTTTAACATACCTGTACATTTGAGAACAAACCTCCATTATGTGATGTTTTGTATTGACTCACCTTATGCTGGTTCTAGAAGACTAGGCTGAGGGTTTGAGCTCATAGCGTGTGACAGCCTAGCGCTCAGGCGAACTGGGCTTAACACTCTAAGCAGTGTGTGCCCTGAGGAGGACATTAGAGCCATCTGTGACGAGGCTTCGGGGAGGAGGGAGACTGCAAAGTGTTAGGGCCGCGCCATTAGCCAACACTTCCCGCTTTTGTTTTAATTGTAAGCAGAGATCTGAGCTGAGGGAGAGTGTTGCTACAGTAGACTTCAGCTGTCCTCAGTCCACCATCGGCCCAAGGCTATTTCACCTTCAGTATGCAGTATTCAGTATTTACTCACTGAGTGTATACTATGTAGTATTTAAGTATGTAGTTCCAAACCAGCCAAAGTCTGTTTAAAAAATTAACTGTCTTTAATATAGAAGTGGAAATACGCTGAACTCACCATTGAAATCACATCTGCTTCAACAAGTCTCAAGTAAATTAAGCTGCTTCTTTTGACTGTAAGAACTCCCCTCGATTAGAATGACCCTTAATGTACTGCTCCGATGTAGCTAATGCTGCTACTTCTGAAAAGGCCTGCAGCCTAGTGCCCATAGTGTATATAACCCAAACAGGGAGCTGAACCTAGGCTCACGTGTCCCGTCCGACAGGTGGGTGTTTTGGGGAGAACCGGCTCGGGGAAGAGTACGCTGCTGTCGGCCCTGCTGCGCCTGGCCTCCACCGAGGGGGAGATCCGGATCGACGGCGTCTCCTGGAACACCGTCTCCCTGCAGACCTGGCGGAAGGCCTTCGGCGTAGTGCCACAGGTCAATACTTTCCCAATGGAAATGATGGGCTCAGCCAACAACTGCGAGTTGTAGACCTCTGTATTGTTTGACACATACAACGGATTGTGGCCAACTCTGTAGCTTCAGCAATGTCCATTATTTTTTCTGGTACTTCACACATGTCCCCCCTTTTCCCTGCAGAAAATCTTCATCCTCACCGGCACGTTCCGCATGAACCTGGACCCCCACAGTCGACACAGTGATGAAGAACTCTGGAGGGTGGCTGAGGAGGTGAGCGCGCTATTTCAAGAACGCTACACAAGACCTTGGTGTAAAAGCACGTTTCACAATTATGTCCTGTACATGCCTTTTATTATACTATGGCCAAATGATGTACAGCATATTTGAACTTTTAGTAGATTCAAACAAACTCAGGGAGGGTCCTTAAGAAAATGTCCGTCTTCCCTCTTATTAGGTGGGCCTGAAGTCAGTTATTGAGCAGTTCCCGGACAAGTTGGACTTCCAGCTGGAGGACGGGGGCTACGTCCTGAGCAACGGCCACAAGCAGCTCATGTGTCTGGCTCGCTCCATTCTCAGCAAGGCCCGCATCCTGCTGCTCGACGAGCCCAGTGCCTACCTGGACCCCATGTGAGTAGGAAAACATACAGATGCCTTATGTACTTACTACCCCAGTTATACTTACAAGTCCAGTTATACTTACAAACCCAGTTATATTTACAAACCCAGATATACTAACAAACCCAGTTATACTTTCAACCCCAGTTATTCTTAAACCCAGTTGGTGACCTGCTGGGGTTGTCCTGCTGTTACGCTTGTGTGAATTGTGAGGACTGTGTATATACTCACTGTGTATGTGTGCATGTGGGTTGGGATGTCATTACAAATGGTTAGAAATTAAGTAAAATGGTTGCAATACCAAGGATTACGGTAATTCTGCTTAATAGTTGGGGTTTATATATGTGTGCAACCACACATGAAGGTAGGGGTTCTTAATTGGGAAGGTGGCATAATGATTAACTATACTAATGGCCCAAGGGCAACACCAGCCTCATACTTTTATCTCAAGCGCAACAGCAGCCCACTTATGGAGCAATTTGTCGTGGATGAAAACAGAACTTCAATAAGGGTGTGTTTACGTGTGAACAAGAGAGTGAAGGGTGTCTGGGATTTAAAAGAAATTAGGTGATGAAGATGACGTTGTTGCAAAGCTGACGGACTGAGATAAGTGTTGCTTTGTGCACGTGAGGTGCTGTCTTCTACAACACTGTTTTTCTTTGTGGTTTCCAGTACTCTGCAGGTCCTGAGGAAAACATTGAAACAAGCTTTCTCGGACTGTACCGTCATACTCTCAGAGCACCGCGTGGAGCCACTGCTGGAGTGCCAGTCCTTCCTGGTGAGTGGGTTAGGGGGCATACACACATACAGTACCAGTTTAAAATGTGGACACACTTTTGCTTTGAAGTGAATGGTGAAAGTGTGTCCAAACGTTTCACTGGCACTGTACTTTATACTGTATATGCACATACTTTATACTTTATACACACTTTTTTAAATCTATCAATGAATAAGCCTCCCTATCCAGTTGAGTTTCAAGTACGAGACGTCTATTTCTCTACATTCTTGAACCTAATTCTCCCATCGGTCCTTAATTTACCAGCCTGGATTATTTACGTTTTGAGTCCCATGACTACTGACAAAGTGTTTTGTTATATTGTTTGTTTGTGTGTTGCGCATTTTGTATTGTTCAGGGACAGTGAAGGATGTTTGTTTCAGTTCAGAATACAGCGTGAGATGATGTGGTCACGCCACAACAACCTCGTGACAGAAGCACGGGGGCGGGTGTTATATGCTTGACAGCCACGATCAGTAGAGCAGGGTGAGACTGGAGGGTTGGCTCAGAAATGACTCTCTCTCTGTCTCTGTACCCCCAGATGATCGAGGGCAGCTCCATGAAGGGCTACGACTCCATCCAGAAGCTGCTGAACGAGACCAGCCACCTGAAGCAGGCCATCAGCTCCGCCGAGCGCCTCAAGCTCTTCCCCCTCCACCGCCTCAACTCCAGCAAGAGAGCGCCGCCCACGGCCAAGATCAGCTCCCTGCAGGAGGAGGCTGAGGACGATGTCCTGGACACGCGCCTCTGACAATGCACACACACACACACACACACACACACGGCCCGCCACTTAACGTGGGTCACACATAGGAGATGTCTTTACCAAACCATTGTGCTAAGTTAGTCACTAAAGGTAAGGACAAGACTTAAGGGAAGGTTTATCGAACAGCATGTCATATATAGGAACATTTTTACCAATGAGATGATCTCAAATACAAGTGTAACCGACACCAAAACCACTTTCTTTTCGGCTTAAATCCAGTGCAGTTGGCCAAACAAGTTCAAGACACTGACTGTAAAATGATCTAAAGCTGTCTTGATGATGAGAAATGCACTAGGCATGCGATTGACATAATAATGTTACTGAAAATACTGTTGTAAGTACAGTACAGTGCAGTTGTAAAGCATAATAAGTACAGGACACAGCTGACCCACTCCTAGTTCACGTTTTATCAGTAATTTTTAGTAAATGAGTGGGAAAGCACTTATCATTTGGGGGTCTCACTTTACTAAAGGCTAATTATTGTGTTTCCACCCACAAGGGAGTGACACACATTCTCCAGAGACATAAGACTCTCCCTAATCCTAATAGAAAATCTGTGAAATTCTAAAGTACTGATGGATGGTGTTAAATGCCAACATAGATTTATCACTAATTTAGAGTCCCTGCAAATGTAAAAGGGACCAGCACAATGCACGGTGACTCTAGATTAGTTCCTTCAGACAACTTGTAGCGAGCTTCACACACATACACACACACACACAACAGGAATGACAAAAGGGTGATGACGGATTGACCTCAAGTATCCTTTATTGTTCTAATTGTATGCACTTTAAAAACATGTAGGTACTCTGTAGCTTTTTCAGTGTGGTTTATGCAGCGAGGAAAAAGTCAATGATTGAACGCTGTATCAAAAAGTAAAATACGCGAATGTGATTGTTTCAACCCCTTTTTCAATGCCTCTGATTATTTTGTTTATGCTGTTTATTTGGCACAACTGTCTTTAAATATTGAATGAGTTTTATAAAGTCACATAGTGAAAAACAAAGGTACCATGGAAAATGCATTGATACACGTGATGGGTGATTTTTTACAGAGTAAATTAAATAAACAAGCTATTTCTTATTCATAGGAAAGGGACAGATGTCCAGACATGTACACAAGTGTTTGTTTGTTTGGTCAACGCATCATCTTTCCAGTAAAACATATTTTGAGAAAGCGCTGGAGTGTGTCATTGTGTCTAGAAGAACTAAGGCAGGATGAACTATTGGGGTCGACAGTGCAGCTTTAATGGTTGTGCTTGAATGAAGGACATTTCTATAAACCTCAGACACCTATCATACCGATCAACACCAGAGGTGGACTAAAAGATCTCCTTTACATTTATACATGAACAATGTCCAAAAGAACACATTGCTTTGATGGAAATGGAAAACACAAATGTAAAATAACAAGGAAGCGGGCAATTCTAAAAACGCTGTTTTTGAGTTTCTGTGATGGGCTCAGCTAATGTCAATGGCGATTTAAACCATGGCATGGCGGAATTATGAGTAGACACAACCGTTATTATGGCTTACAGTTGAAAGAAAATGTCCTGTGTTTGCAATTTCGTTACTTTATTGCCACATGTCATTCACTTTGAAACAAGTGAGGAGTTCTGAACCAAATACTAATTTTACAAACATATGTACAAGTGTTTTTATCTGTTTCGTTAACGAGTTCTTTACTGTACAAGCATAATACCCATACACCAATCTATATACCATTAAAGTTACTAATTCTTATTTACAGATTTGGTAAAACCCTGATTAATTTCAGCAGTATTTAAACCAACATTGCAACTATTAAACATAAAACACTTTAATATTCAAAAATACTTAATAGCAAAAAAACAGCCTGCTCTTTCTTTGATCCAAAACACTTTCACCTAAAGGTAAAACCTGTTTTAAGTACTTCCTTTTTAAAGTCCCTGCTAAAGTCTCTTCTTTTTCTTTTACGTCCAATACTTCAATACTGTAATATAATAAAACTATGGTCCCCAAGTACACAATTGTAATACAATGTAACAAGTACAGGTAACAAGTACAAATACTAAAAGGTCGTCATAATCCTAAACTTTACAACATGGAGGGAGAGTTCGGTGAGGGCGAGCCTGGAAGGACTACTTCTTGTTGTTGATGTTTTCATGCAGGTCTTGGTGTAGGATCCAGATCTCCTCGTGGGCTTGGCTGTTGTTGTTGTTGTTGACCTTGTTGCTGTGGTGGATGCTCGGTGCGGCCTGCCTTGCTTTGCTGCTGGGGTCGGTTCTGCTGGCGCTGGTGTTGCGGTTGGCCGACGTCGGGGTTCGGCTCGTGGTGCTGCTGCTGCTGATGCTGCTTGCTCGCGGCTGCTGCCCCCTGCTGCTGGGGACGGGGAGCTGCGACTTGGGCCTCGGGGTGGAACGCCTGTCGGCGCTCTGGGCTGCCTGGACGGGGCTGGGCTGACGGCTGCCAGTCTGCCAGTCGGGGACAGAGTGTATATGTCAGGTTCATTGGATAGGAAGCGTGTTGTCTATCACAGAGCCTTAACACTAAGGCTCACCGCGTGGGGCTGACGCTGGGCAGGGGACTCCTCCTGGTCGGCAATGCAGGGCGACGGTCCACTTGGTGAGGCAGAGAAGACGATGAATTCCTCCTTGGACTGAGCAATCTGAACACACACACAGAGACTACCTGCTTAAGCTCCAACTAAACACTATTGCCTGCCTGTTTGAATATAAGCTGTAGGATTATGCAAGACATCTGAGAGCCAAATGCATTCCTATGGGAAAACGTATGAACGGGAGTTGCCAGCCGGAATTCACAGTAACAGCAAAATATCCGCCACTATTTACCCAGTGGATCTTTTGTCACCTCTGGTTTTACTGAATATGAAATATGAGTGTGATAGTTTGAACAGCAGCCATGTGAGACGGTTTCTGTGGGTTACCTTGGTGATGTCCGGCTCTGACTTGCTGGAGCACATGGTCTGGAGCTCTCTGATCAGATCCGTCTCATCATCACTGAACAGACACAGACCCACGGGCTCCCCATTCCCAAGCCTGTGACCACACACACACACACACACACACACACGCGCGCACACACACACACACACACACACACACGCACACACGCACACAGTCAGTTAGTACGCACCTAGGAAGATAATAAGTATAAGCTTATTGCTATTATTTTTCTAGCGATTTTAGCGATAGTGGAGTCACCTGACCACTCTGACTACTCTGCAGGTGGATCCCAGAATGGCTGTTAGTTCACAAACAGATCCTCTTATGATTTTTATTAATGTATACCAGTTTTAGATTCTTCTTATTTTATAGCTGTTTTGTTTCCTATATGGCAGTTTGAGGTTTTTATTTGTTTATACTAGAATTTTGCAATGGTCTGTGCCCTGTCCCGGAGTCACGTAACACCCACCACACCACCCACCTTGGAGAACTGCCGTTAGCGAAGCGGACATCAGTGTTGGACAGTGATCCTGCAGTAATATAAAATAAATCATAAAACATTAATATAGATGTAATTTTCCAATATTCCTAAAGAAACATTCCTTAACAGTATATGTGCCTCCTTGGCGGTCTTTACCTTCTCTAAGTGAACCGCCGGAGCTCCAATTGGAGGATGAGCTCCCCTTTTTCCTCGGGCTCGTATTGGCTCGTCTCCACATTCCATTGTCCCGCCCCTTCCTGCCACCACCACTTCCCTTGCAGGAGCCAATGGCTGACAGAGGGAAAGTCCCGCCTTTGAACTCTAACAGGTGCCTGTCAATCTCTGAAAGGAGACACAAATAAAAATAAATCTTTTAATGCACTTCCCAACATCAACATGCACAGAAAAGCCAATTAAACTGCAAAAATATGAAATATGTCTGCATACCAGACCCCAAGGAGTAACACACACACACACACACACACACACACACACACACACACACACACGTCCTCCCGGTGTGTACTGACCGTGTGGTGGCAGCGGGCAGCCCTGCCGGACGGCCTTGTTGACGAGGATGTTGAGGGCCGCCTTCACCACCGCCTGCTGGCCTGGGCTCAGCCCTGCACGGCTGCTGCTGTTGCCGGGCGACGCCCGCTGGGACGATGGCCGCTTGACCGTCACCCGGGAGACAATGGCCTCCTCCACGCGAGGGACCACCACCACGTTCCACAGTCTGGCCAGCCATCTGAAAGGGCACGCAAACACATAAATAAACCTAAACAGACACTCTAAATCACACGCCCCTACTGGTGTAATTTAAAGTAGACGAACGCACACACACACACACACACACACACACACACACACACACACACACACACACACACACACACACAGTGTAATTTAAAGCATACTAACACACACACACACACACACACACACACACACACACACACTCACTCACTCACTCACTCACACACTCACTCACTCACTCACTCACTCACTCACTCACTCACTCACTCACTCACTCACTCACTCACTCACTCACTCACTCACTCACTCACTCACTCACTCACTCACTCACTCACTCACTCACTCACTTGAGGACAGCCTGTGTGTTGTGCGGCACGGTGGGGCAGGACAGGAAGAGCTGGGGTCCCAGCAGGGCCTCCTGGGTGCCCAGGCGGGACAGACAGGCGTTAAGCTGCTGCCACACCTGGGTCACCCACACCACCGTCCTCTCCAGCAGGCCCTCAGGGGCCCATACGCCGGCCTGGGTCTGGAGGACAGACGGAGACAGGCCGTGAATACATGGTAATAGTTCCTATTTTTACGAGTCACATTATGCATACATAGGCTGTACCAGTTTCATGCTTTACAATAAGATGTAATAAAAAGACATTAGTCGAGTCGCTGGAGATTCATATACGTCTATTTCACAGCAGTAGTTGAGGTTAAGGATACAGAGACGGCTAGTGGAGTGCTTATTAATATACCAATGGCACTTTGCACTCCTCCCAGTAACCTCCCTATTTGTGTGGAGACAAACTTAGGTGGCCCTCTGACACACAGAGGGTTGCATGTAATAACAGTCCCAGTGGGACTGGACAGGCATGGAGCTAAACCACAGCTACTGTAACCTTACTCTGTTTTAGGAATGTTCATTTATTTTAGCTTTATAGGGAGAAGGCCATGGCATGGTAAGGAATATATTGTGACGAATAAATGTATTATTATTATTATTATTATTATTATTATTATTATTATTATTATTATTATTATTATTATTATTAATATTATTATTATTACTACAATTAACTTGCTGTGTGGCCAGTAGAGCTCTACTTACTGACCAGAGGACACCATCCCTCTTAACTTTGAAGAGTGAAGGTTCAAAACAGAGACACAGCCTCTAGCCTACTGTGGTTTTAACTTCAACGAACATGTTATTATTAAAGTTCCTTTCATTCCCCAATGAATCTGCTGAAATACAAAGTAATCAAACCCTCTCATGATTACACCATTAGGATGGTTTATGGCTAATCGGAAAACTAGTATCCTAGTCTGAGATTGTCCTCTCACTCTCTTATCCAAGATTATTTCCCAATGGTAAATTTCAAATTTGAAAATACACTGTTCTGACCTTGTGGAGCAGCTTTCTGCGCAGATGTCTTCCCAGCAGGCCGTGCAGCGGCTCAGAGTCCCAGCGCAGGGTCACCCAGCGGAAGTGCTGCTGGAGGCGGAGCTCGGCGCCAAGGAGGCGGGGCTTGGACAGCGTGCCAATCAGGAAGCCGCCCTCCTGGAAGGTGTGGGGGCCACTCTGACCTGTCAGGATGAGGGAGGGACATGATGGACATGAGGGGGGGGGGGGGGGGGGGGCGGAGGCTTAGCACCTGGCAA
>JAPMUY010003323.1:202500-212500 GCA_026901105.3 Galaxias olidus
GCCTCTGACCTGCTAGTGCTGCCCCGCTCAGAAATGCCGACGGAGGGGTAATTCTACCTTGGCTCCCGCGAGCCGCTCAGGGGGCAGCAGCTGTCGGACGCCGCATTGAGTTCCGGCCCCCTTAAAAATAGTCTGCGACACCTCTGTGTGGCTGGAGACGCGCCGGTGCTAGGGAAGCAGGCGAAAAATAACGTCCGTCCGTCCGTCCGTCCGTCCCCCCCCCCCGCTCACCTATGAGGGCCGAGGCCATGCTGGCGGGGGTCAGCCCCAGCGTGGCGGGCCCCTCGTCTCTGGGCGGCTGGCCGGCGGCGTCCCCGCAGAGCTGCTGCAGGTGGGCGGAGAGCGCCCGGCCCAGGGCCAACCCCAGCTCAGCCCAGCCCGTGGCCCGCTGCACGCGCACGCAGCCCAGCACGCTGCCGCCCGGGCCCTCGCCGTCCTCCAGGGCCTCAAGGGGACACAGGGGCTCCCCACCGGACCACAGGACACGCACCGACACTCTGTAAGAGTCTGGAGAGGAGGGTGGGGGGGGGGGAGTTAGTGGAGAGCAATGGATGGACTGGAATGCTGTTTATGCAAGCGAGGATAAAACATTATACAGTTATTAATGGCTGAATGAACACATGCACACAGACAGACCGACCGACGGACCGACCGACCGACCGACAGACAGACAGAGTCCTCACGTAGGTTCTCCAGCAGGTCCTTGCAGTCGTCCGTGGCGACGTCGTGGATGGTGCGGTTACACTTGTCCCTCGTCTCAATGTCCTGCTCACTGTGGCTACACAACACCTCCAGGCAGTTCTGTGACACACACACACACACACACACACACACACACACACACACACACACACACACACACACACACACACAGTAGAACGTGGATTAGAGGCTGGGGCACGGCCACTGGACCACCGTGACACCGGTGTGTGTGTGTGTGTGTGTGTGTGTGTGTTTATGTGCACAGCTATGAGGGACGCCATGAGCTAAGCAGGACGATCACACTCCCCGCAGGCCTTTATGTCTGTGTGTCTGCGTTCGGGCTCACGACACCACTGACCTTAAAGCCCCGGGCGGCAGCGATGTGGGCGGCCGTCCAGCCCTCGCCGTTGGCCTGACTGAGCAGCCCGGCGTGGGGGAGGTCAGGGCGTGTCCCCGGGTCAGTGGGGCCGGGGTGGGGGGTCCGGTGGCAGAGCAGCAGCCTCAGCGTGTCCACGTGTCCCGAGCTGACCGCCGCATGGAGCGCCGTGCAGCCGTCCTGAGGACCACACGTCACACATCGCCATTACCCAATCGCATTCCAACGGGATGACACGCGCTCCTCCATTTTGCCGCAGCCTCTCCCGTTCAACTCGACAGGCACCCTCTCCCCGCTTCCGAAAAAGGTTAGCTCTTTGTGTAGCATTTCAGTGTGGCGTCCAAACCCACACAAAGACGAGATCTAAATATAGAACGCATCACACGTGCAGATGCAAATACGCCACACGAGCCAATTACACCCCTATAGTTGCCATGGAGACGCGGGAAAAGCCATGGGTGAAAATGGGGGTGAAAATGGCTGGTCTTGTGCAGCAATCCGGGAAAACGGAGCTGTTAAGACAGTGGTAGATTGAGGATATGTGGGCACAGGAAACATCTCTACATCTCAGTGGAGACGCACACCGTAATAGACATACGGGGGGGCAGCCATGACTAAAACAACCAGCTCCATAAAGCAACAGCCTGGTATAACCCTGTAGGAGTCTACAGAAGAGGAGAGCGGTCCTACTCCTGCCAGATACCACTGAGGGCAGCTTAAAAGGATAGGTGACTAGTTTGGGTGTTGTCCCAACTCGTCTCGATCGTTTTCACTTACATTTTGGTTGTTTTTGAGCAATTACGTTTTCTTGTTGGGCTTGAACAAGTTAACGTATGTTAACGTTTTTTACTGGAAATCCTATGGAGTATAGCTTATTGAGAATGACTACGTTCTTAATAACCTAACTAACCTAACTAACTAAGCTATCCAGCATACGTTTCCAGTGAGGGGGACTCACCGTGGTGGGCAGGCGGGGGTCGGCCCCGGCACTGAGCAGGGCCCTCACACACTCCAGACTGCCGGCCCCGCTGGACACGTGGAGCGGGGTCTGTCCGTCTGTGGCCCCTTGGTCCACGTTAGCCCCGCCAGACAGAAGGGCCTCCACACACCTGGAGGGACAAGGGGGAGCGGTTTTAAAGACACACACACACGCGCACAAGCACACTTTCGCCGAAGGACAAAAGAATAGATGACACACTTCCTGTCCATCGTTTAGATTTTAGGCTGACTGTATTTCTGTTGAACACACACACACACACACACACACACACACACACACACAGGGCAATAAGAGAACTCATTAAACAGTAACAAAGGACACCTGCCTAGCGACAAGAGAGGTCATTTGAGGGAACCCAACCGGGTGCAGCAACACCTTAGTTAACCCCCCAGTGTCTCCAGCAACTCTTGACATGAAAACCGCCATGTGTGTGACTTAGTGTGTGTGACTTAGTGTGTGTGAGTGTAAAGCCTCAGGCCAACACACCACATGTGAGTGAGTGAGTGAGTGAGTGAGTGAGTGAGTGTGTGTCTGTCTGCCAGCGCGTTGATCGGCTATCCCTGCACTATTAATACTGCCGTGCTCAGATATTACAACACTGCACATTCCTTCGATGGCCCCAGGTGCAACACGCACATACACACACGCACGCACACACACACACGGCTTTCAGTGAAGAAGAAAAAAAAAGAACAAACAACATAATTTCTCCCCAAGTTGAGCGTGTTGGACTCATTGGCAGACATCCAATGTTAGTCTTACGGCCGGCTCCATTTACTCCAGGGAGAGCATGTCATAAAGCTCCGGACCAAACCGGGTTGCCAGATTCTATTTCCGTCACCAGCGCCACCCACACACACAGTGGCTCAACCTGGCATCCTGGCCCAGGGGCTATCATGACACTGGGGTCGAGAGACAGCACCCAAAGCTGGACTGGAGCTGGCATGGCGTTGGCACCGGGCCAGGCGTGGTGGTCATGGTTTACACAGCATGGATGACAGCTGGTGATGCTGCCTGTCTGAGATACCCCAGGTCAAACACAGGGGGCGGCAAAACACACATCCCCCTGTCAAAGGCAAACTCTTACGGCGGCTCCATTTGACAGACGGTCTATCATTGAACCATGTGGAGGTCTGCCTACAACAGGGGCCGGTTACATAGCAGAGAGGCTGAGAAGAGGCTGGAGGGTTTGGGCTCAAAGATAGAACAGGTGAGGAGTCAGACGTCCGTTTTCTGAGTACTGAGAAACCAGTGTTGAAAATCCTTTCACCACGGACCACGCCCTAAAACGACCCTGACAGAAATGCTATGGCCAAAGTTGACAGTCTTGAACGAATAGGGCACCGGACGTTTTCTCATTTGGTGACGCGACCCCCTACAGGAGGGGAGGGGCACCAACCTCTGGTGGCCGTGTGCGGCGGCGCTGTGTAAAGGCGTACGTCCATTTTCATCCGAAACATCAGCAGGCACCCCCGTAGACAGCAGCAGTCTAACGCAGTCTGAGAGAGAGGGGAGGGGGGGGGGGGGGGGGGGGGGAGAGAGGTGGGGGGGAAGAGAAAGAGGGCGGAGCATTAGAGTGGACGTCCAGAGGGCAGAGAGCCTAATACATACAGTGGACATTAGTAACCTTTACGGATCAATGCCCCGTGACTGACAGCACCGCGCCACATCACAGCGGGAATTCCTAACCTGACAGGAATAGTGTGTGTGTGTGTTTGTGTGCGCGTGTGTGTGATACACTTGAGTGTATGGTGGAGCAGGAGGAAGAACCTGTCTGTCTTTAATGGGCTCCACATAAGTGATGTAACCCACATGCCCGTATGCAATTAGTCAACGGTAATCTGTTCATGCATGGCATTTATAAAGCATCAGGACCATTCAAACCTTTTTCACTTGATAACTACATGCTAGTCTACTATCACGGTAAGCAGCTATTTTCCATTCAAGTGTAACAGTTTAAAGCAATAGGATTTGACCTACTCTTATCATTACAGGACAGCGACGTGCACTGTATTTTGGTGAAGCATTGTATTTTCAAATTGAAACGGAATATTACTAAGTCAAAAAAAATCATGGTTGACAGCCTTCATAATATATGCAGTATACATTGAATATGATCTGCATGTTGTTGGTCATGGCGCTATACTGTGCAGTGGACCCTGGCACTGACCTGAGTGTCCGTTCTGAGCAGCAGCAAACAAGGCAGAGGTTTGGTGGTGGTGGTGGTGGTGGTGGTGGTGATGGTCTTCAAGGTGACTATGGTTCTCCGTTGGATCTCGGTTAAGCAGCATTGACAATAAAGTGACATTTCCCTGGGAAGCAGCTTGGAAGAGCAGGGGGCGCCCGTCGTCCAGGGCAACGGGCCCACCGCAGGTTAGAGGGGGGACTATGGAGGGACACCAGCCTGGGAAGGGGAGGGGCAGGGGCGGAGGGAGGCGTTAAAATGGCGGCGGTGGTGGAGGGGGGGATGTGGTGATGAGGGTATGGGAAATGACAACACCTGAGTTCCATACCAGTCACCTGAGGAGTGCCACTGTGACAGACACACAAATGCCTTTGCTCGTGATCATACTGTGTCTTCCAGTCGAATTGTTTTGACCTGCTGCAATGCGACTTGACTTTTTCTACTCATCTTAAGATGGTGAATAAACACTCGCTGTGTGCTACAGAAATCCAATTGGTGGTGAAGTGGTGACTTTCAGGTGGGAGCATGGAACAGAGCTAATCAGTCTATCATTCAAGTACACAACAACAATAATTATAATAATAATAATAATAATAATAATAATAATAATAATAATAATAAAAAGATTACAGCAACCATTTTCACACGCACACCATTTAGTAGATTACCTAGAAAATTATAAGTGATTCTCTGGGTGAGTACAGCATCAACGACTTACAAAACAGCAAAACAAAAGAAAGCATTGTGTGAGAAAAGAAGGAAAATAACTAGAATTACCTAGAATTAAATAAAACTATCTGACAGCAGTTCTAACCTAATGTACTGAATTTAAGCTCTGTTACAGTTAGTCATGGTTTGTGAAGGACAGCAGACTGGAGCTACTGCTAGCTGCTAATGGAGGGTGTGTGTTATTGGTCTGCTTTGGAGCTAAGCAGGTTTGAAAGGGTGTAGCTTAAAGCAGACAGAGCGAAAGACCTTCAGAACACAGCCTCGTAGGAGAGACTGAAAGGGAAAGGAGGGCAAGAAGAGACTATTTCAGCATCTCAAGGACATTGCCACTGACAGGCGTTACTGTCACGGTTTCCAAAATGTCTGTCTGCATTATGGCATAAAACACTGGAGTTACAAAGGCTTGTGATGACGCACACACTGGTGTAAGCTTGCTCTTTTCAGGGGACCAAGACAAGATCCACCTGCCATGGGCTACAAATAATGAAACATGGTTAAAAAGCAGCGCCCTAACATATTGCATGACAGCCCCAAAATACTGTGTAGAAAATAAGATTAAGCAAACTGTCACTGCAATCTCTGAAACAAAGTTTGACAAACGTATGAGAAGTTGGCAACCAACTATTGAAATGTGTATTTCCTAGGTAATAAATAAATATAAATAATATAAATATTATATTGATTCTAATTTAAATAAATTTGATATATTGTTTAGATAAAAAAAAACATACAGTACTGTGCAAAAGTTTTAGGCAGGTGTGATGTCCTTAAAGTTAGAAAAAAAAAACATAAAAGGATAAATGTAAAATTTTTTTTTTTTTTTATCAATTCATAAAATACAAAGTGAGGGAAAAGCAAATCTGTATCAAATCAACATTTGGTGTGACCACCCTTCGCCTTCAAAACAGCATCCCCTGCCTAAAACTTATGCACAGTACTGTATATTGGAATTCCATCGTGACAAACTTATTTCTGTCAACAAACAAGACGGACAAGTAAAACAATGTTGTAACATGCTCTGTTATTTTTGCTCATGCCCGGTTTCAACACCTTTTTTTCTACAAATAGCACCTTACCCAAACACTGTAGTACAATTATAGCCTAAACATTTCCATAATTACATCAATACACAAATACAGAAAAAACACACAGAGATAGTCAAAGATGACGTAGATGAAGGAGAAGCGTGCGGACGGCAGTGGGAGATATTATCAAGAGAGACAGGAAGTTGGCAGGCAGGAAGTGAACAATGGTCGCAGCATGCTATTGGACGATGGAAGGGAAAGGGAGTGAGAGAGAGAGAGCAGCCTCTGGCATCAGCTTCAGAGAGGAGAGGGGGAGACACCCGCTTGAACAGGGAGAAGGGGAAAATCATGGCCTATCGCTTCAAATAACACTAGCTAGCCTAGCATGTGTTAGCGACATGTTGTCCATGTAAACCTGAGAGGGCTGGCGTGATAGGACAGGATTCTGTGGAAGCAGGGAGACGACAGGTGCCAAAAGGGAGGGCAGTATTAACAAGAGAGAGAGAGGGAGAGGTAGGGAGGATCAGGTCTCAAGCAGTGGTTTAGGGTCGGCCAGCGAGAAGAGTCCCTCTACCTGAAGAGAGCCCAGAGATAAAACTGACCCATGCTCTGGATCCCTGTGGTTAAAGGGCAGGTTCCACAAGGCAAGGCAAGGCTAGACCAGGCCAGGCCAGGCTGAGCTATGCTAGGCTAGGCTAGACTAACCTGGCACGGAAGGACAGTGGAGCGAAGAGAAGAGGCAGTGGGGAGAGTGGGGGGGGGCGTGGTGCCCCTTTACCTGATGCTGTTGCCAGGGGGCTGCCTGTGGCACGGGGGCTACGGGATGGAGCACTAGCAGAGGAGGAGGAGGTGGAGGTGGAGGAGGAGGAGGAGGAGGGAGGGGGGTTTACGCGGGGGCTACTGACAGTGGTGGTGGTGGTGGTGGTGGTGGTGGCGGCCGTGCTGATGACGGCGGGGGGACACTCTGCACATGCGGTCGGGTGCGGCCCGCGGCAGGCACCCACCTGAGACGCTGTCAGGGCTGGCACCAGGTCCATGGCCGGTTTGGGCGGCAACTGGGGCGTGGCCGGCTTTAGCCCCGCCCCGGGGGAGCGGCTGCTGTCCCCCAGTACTTTGATGGGAGGGTGGGGGGGTGAGGGGGTCTGGGACAGGCCGGGCTTTTTGGGCGGGATGGGGGGCGGGTTGCCCCGGTCGATTCTGGCCACGGTGGGCGACTTGAGGCCGATGGGGTGGCCTAGGCGGCCGGGGAAGGGGCCGCCCTCGGAGGCGGAGTGGGGCAGGCCCGGGCGCAGAGGGCCACCCCCGCCGCTGCCCCCCGCCGGCGGCGGGCTGGTGAAGCGCGACAGGACCTGCGTGACCGTGTGCCGCGCCTGCTGCTTGGCGGCGAAGTTGTCGCGGTTGGTGGGCGAGAGGTCGCGCGCCGGCGGGCTCTGGGAGGCCGTGCCGTTCTGGTCCTGCTCCTGGAACTTGTAGCGGGCGGCCTGGACCCGAGGGCTCACCCCCGTGGGCAACCCGTGGGCCGGCTGCCCCTCCGAGCCGTTCTCAGCTTGGGCGAGCCCCCCCGAGCCGCCGTGGACGATCCCCCGCCCGGCGCCCGCCGACTTGGGCAGGCTGAGGCCCGTGTAGCTGGTGGAGGTGGTCTTGACGGGGATGCTGAGGGGGGTCTTCTTGGGACCCTCCACCTCGGCGGGGGGCAGGTCTGTTTGGCACGACGTCGTCCGAGAGCTCACGGGCTCGGTAACCACGCCGACGGAGGCCGTGGACTTAGGCTTGGACGGCGTACCGGCGTTGGGTTCCGCGGCGGTGGGGGCCTGGGCGGGCTGGGCGGGCTGGGCGGCGGCCTCCTTGACGTCGCCTCGGTCAGTCCTGAACTGCTCCACCTGCCGCCGCAGGCCCTGGCTCTCGCTCTCCTCGCGGCCCAGCCGGGCGCGCAGCTGCTCGCGCTCCGTGTCGAACTCGGACAGCTGCTTCTCCATCTTGGCCTCCATCTGCTGGCCCCGCTGGCGCTCGGCCGACAGCTCCTCCTGCAGGCGCCCGGCGGCGCGGCCCTCCTCGTCCAGGCGGGCCGAGATCTCGTCGAAGCGCTGCGACTCCTCCACCACGCGCGTGGCCAGCTGCTTGCACTCGCGCACCAGCATCATGACGATGTGCTTGTTCTTCTCCCGCTCGTCCTTCAGCTGCGCCGTCAGCTTGCGGTGCTCCTGCTCCAGACTCTGCAGCTGCAGCTTCTCCATCTCCAGCTGGAAGGGGGAGGGAGGGTTGAAGGAACGAAGGAGGGCATCGGTGACGCACACCAGACACACACTCACACGGGTGTCTCGGTTACGTCAACATCCCACCCCTCGTATCAGGAACACACACACACACACACACAGGGTACCCGCAGCACGCATTACACACACCACACACACACACACACACATTTCCTCTCAGAGCACATGTCTTACACAAGGCCTAACATGCTATCCTCCGTCTATGGACGCAGAAATATCACACTCGCATACGTACATCCACTAAATCAATCACAAAAGCACTCAACTCCCCTGCTCTCCCCGTCCAGAGTGCAAAACACAGTTCTAAACCGAATGGAAATCAATACTCTCTTTCCATGAACTGAGGAGGCGTCGTGAACAGCCCACCAGCCTGAGCCCCTAGGGCAGGGTGGCAGACAACGATAGACAGTGAACTGAAACCGGGAAAAGAAATTCTATATCGGACAAGGATCTTGTCAAAAAACATCTAAAAATTGGCCCATTTGCATTCTGCTGTCGAGCCTCCATTTTAGAATATTGAATACGAATGAGTCATTAGTCAGCTGGCGAAAGGCCTCGCTCACACCAAAATCAGCGAGTCAAACGGGAGGCGGAGGGGCTTCACCTCATCAGACGCGGCCGGATGGGATCCAAACCCGCTCTGTGTCCACGGCTGGCCTCTCTAGGAGTCCTCAAGCCCCTGGGCGGCTATATTTGGAGCACGGCGGCTATTGTTAGCCCCGCGTTGGCAGCGAGGGGGAACGGGCTCAGCCAGGCTTTTCCAGGCAATTGCCTGGCCTATACTGCTCTAACGAGCCCAAACAATGAGACCCGTGTCCCCTCTGTGGCTTCCAAACCCCCCCCACCCGTCTACCTCAAACGGGACCACACAGGGACGTGGGCCTGGCCAGCTGGGTCCTACAGCACCAGTTGCCGGCTGATTTAAAGGTGGCCTGACGGCTGCCTGCTAATTGGTGGTGGAACAGAGAGTGATTTCATGTAAATCTAAGCTAATACCCTAACATCTAAAAGGCACTGGTAAGCCTTCTTAAAAGGGCCTCGTACTGTATCTCCTTCTATGTAAGCCCGCCAGACGAGTCTTTCTCATCGAGAAGGTCAGCTAAGCAGTGCCAGTGGTGGACATCATGGAAGGGAGCAGGTGGGGGACACGGATTATGGTTACTGTTGTTTGGCATATACCACGCATACACTTTAATTATGATATTTACGGACCGGGGTTGGCAGCTACACAGCATATGCTTGATGGAATGTTCAACAACAACAACAACACCAGACAAACGTTCGGACTGTTTTGGTTAAAAAAAAACAAAAGCAGCCCCCCTCTCCATCAAACACTTCAAATGCTACGGGGTCTACAGACAACGAACACGCCCGACCCAAACCCGCCGTGCTTTCTCCGTTGTAGTTCACTGCGTTGGGGAGCGGCCCTTCGTCTTTCCCGTATGACTCGTTCAGACGGTATGGGGCCCTCTTCATTATGCCCGACCACGGGTTCCCACTCGGCACGGGGGTGTTTCCTACATGGGTGAGTGGCACCGGGGGGCTTTCAGCCTGCCTAAGACCCTCATACATATTTCAACGGCTTCCTCCGAGAAATATGACAAGGATAAAGATAGTGTGGATCCCCGGGTAGTCTACCTAGCGACGGGGGCTACCAGCGAGACGGACGCCACCGGGGTTTCGTGTGTGTGTGTGTGTGTGTGTGTGTGT
>JAPMUY010003323.1:215000-217500 GCA_026901105.3 Galaxias olidus
CTCGGCCTTCTGCTTTACCAAAGGATGGATGGCCACCAGAACACAAAGCACATTCTTCTCTCACTCCTTAGTGCCAGAACATTCAGTCCGGTACGTGGCCGAGGAGAAGTGATTTATGGCGGTGTGATGGGCGTCTAAATCAAGTCAGGAGGCGAGAGAGAGAGAGAGAGAGAGAGAGAGAGAGAGAGAGAGAGAGAGAGCGGAGGAGGAAGGAGGTGAGAAAGAACAAGCAACTGTAGCGTTGTGGAGAAATTCTTTGCCAAAGAAGGAGATGAAGTTTGCCGAGTCATACACACAAGCACAAACACACAAAGCATACTTTAAGCACTGCAGGAAGACTGGAACATTACTACTACTATTACCCACACACACACACACACACACACACACACACACACACACACACACACACACACACACACACACACACACACACACACACACACACACACACACACACACACACACACACACACACACACACACACACACACACACACACACACACACACACACACACACACAGAGAGAGAGAGAGAGAGAGAGAGGGAGAGAGGCTACGGGATGAAGTGGAATCTTAAACAGAGGTAGTTCTAGAAGTCGTTCCTCTGACCGTTGACAAGCCGGGGCGAACGTAAACACTGCTCTCAGAGAGAGAGAGAGAGAGAGAGAGAGAGAGAGGGTCAGAGGCAGAGCGCGGAGAAAGGGAAGGGAGCGATGAAAAAGGCTGGAAGCCCGCGCTCACACGCAGAAAAAGAAGGAGAAAGTGAAGGAGAGTGAGAGAAAGAAGGCAAGAGAGAGAGAGGGCTGAATCACAGCCATCTGGTCGTCTCCACTGGGCTTTAGAAAATCCCTCTCTAATCACAGGGAGATCACACACACACACACACACACACACACACACACACACAGAATTCTCCATCACTTGAGCTTTGCGCGACCCCCTGTAACATTTACCCCCCCTAGGCCACCCCAATGCAATACCGCCTTAATCCCCTCCGCAATCCCCTTCCCCATTTTCAATGGAAATCAAAGAGAGCACCATTAAAACAAACGATTCTTAATTCAATAACGCTGAGACACCCTGGAGGCCATGAAGTGACTGAGCGGTGATGACGCATCGTTCCGTTGGGTCCGGCCGACGTCTCGAGGCCGTACCGGGGAACAGAGAACTCCCGAGGTGCGGTAATAGGCGGGAAAACCCTGCGTTTACCTCAGAGGACGCGCTAGAGGAATGTGCGCCGCTCTGCCTCGCCGCGGAGGGGGCCGGCGTCGCTGACGGCTGCTTATCTAGTCGGAGGACATCCTTGCAAATATTTACACCAGGCAGGAAGGACACGGCGGCCCGCTTCTCGACCAGGATACAGGGCCGCATGAAAACAAACGCTGTTATCACCCTGGCATACCAGGGCTTTGAGGTCTGACAGAACGGCCTGGGGAGGGGGAAAACAAAAACTGTGAAAAACGTAGAACCACTGTGGGATGGAAAGGTTTTTTTTGCACCTAATCGTTCTAAATAGGTCTCTACCTCCACAAGAAAAATATAATGGTAGTCGGGTGAATTCTCTTCCTGTCCGCCGTACTGTAAGGAAGTCCTGTGCAGGGACAGGAGAGCTGGCCCAGGCTACAGAGAGTCCAGATGAGATCACCATCAGCTGTCTCACGCCAAAGCCCCTCCGGGCCCAATTGATCCCATTGGTTCCGCTTGGGACGTTAGCTAGCGCATCGCTAGGCTACGTAGCATGGAGCTCTGAAACAGCACTTCGATCAGCGTTTTTCTGAGTGGGGTTTGGAAAACATTCGTTTACCAGTTTGGCCACAGTGATATCCTAGCGCAGCGTCGATCGGGCTGCAGTAACGTTAGAGTATTTACAAGTATGGCCGGCAGTAGCGTCTCTGAAAGAGGCCTCAGTATTCTTAGCATCAACCTTTACAGGCATGTGCACTCGCTGGGTGAGAGAGTTCAGGGAATGCAGCCAGAGAAACACAGGCAGGGAGATGGAAGAGGGAGGGAGGGAGAGATTGCTGGAGAGGGAGACATACACAGTAGTTCTACTGTATAGCTTTAGACAAGCCAAGGTAGAAAGAGAGGGAGAGAATAGAGGGACACTGAGAGACTGCGGAACGCAGACAACAATAAAAGGGGAAAATGGAAGGAGAGACACTTGAAAGGAAGTAAGTGGTCACTCAAAGCTTTACACGGAGAGGCAAAGGGAGGAAAAAAAAACATTTTATCCAAGGTCCTCTTGAATTGTATATTCATCGCGACTATCTGAATTTTACATTACAGTCAATCTTTGATGCATCAGTCTCTCTCTAAGTATTCCATTCAATATTGGGTCTTTCAAAAATGGATACGACCCTGACTAGCAGTAAGCGCAGAGCGCTGCACATTCTCGGCGGTGTAGCGTTACGACTCAACACCATGGGATTTCACATGGGAAACACGGCCGCATCGGGATTCTGCTCCAGCGTGCCCCGTTCCTGGGTCCTCTGAACG
>JAPMUY010003323.1:220000-227500 GCA_026901105.3 Galaxias olidus
GACAGAGACAGTGGGATTGTGTGTGTGTGTGTGTGTGTGTGGGGAGGGGCACGTGACTTCCCCTGGCTGTCATGAGGGGCCTGACTTTGCTGGGAGGGGATCAATAAGCACAGTGGGGTTAGCCAGAGAGCAGCCACGGCTATCACACACACACACACACACACACACACACACACACACACACACACACACACACACACACACACACACACACACACACACACACACACACACACACGACCTCATAGACACTGGACGGAGGGGTAGGTAAGACAGTCAGCCAGGGGGAGGCTGAGGATTGTCAGCGATTTAGAGAGAGAGAGAGAGAGAGAGGGAGAGAGAGAGAGAGAGAGAGGCAGATAGAGAGAGAGAGAAAGAGAGACAGAGACTCATGAGAGAGAGAGAGAGAGAGAGAGAGAGAGAGAGAGAGAGAGAGAGAGAGAGAGAGAGAGAGAGAACATGTTGCACGCTGAATTGAACTGTGAAGTGGAGTGTGTCGGGAACACAGGCGGCCTCGGCACGTGATCCGGAGCGTTCCCAGTTACCCAACGTAGCGCTGTTTACGTCTCCGAGTCGCTCCGTCTCTTTTGTTTCTTGATCTGGCTCTGATCTCCCTCCCTGTCTAAACTCATCCGGCACCGACGCGCCGGAACCCGACACGGCCCCGTATCGCCTTTCAAAGGGGCTGAGCGCCGGCGTTCAGGTGTGTGAGGAGGACCAGGGTCACCGGGTTCCCTTCACAATGCCTGCCCCCCCCCCCTCCCCCTCCTCCTCCTCCTCCTCTGTGAAACCGGCCTCGGGTTTCATCGCCGCTCCCCTCCGCTCTCCCTCCCTCGCCATCGCTCCGTTCTCTCTCTCTCCAGCCGATCCACCCCACCGAGCACCCCCCCCCGCCTCCAATCCAATAAAGATTAGTTCCCGCCCGGTTCTTGTACCCCCCTTCTATCTCTCCCGTCTCAATCCATTCTGCAAGCCCTGTCTGACCCCCCTCCTCCTCATCCTCTTCGCCTGTTCCCTTCATCTCCAATCCCTTCTCTCTCTCTCTCTCTCTCTCTCTCTCTCTCTCTCTCTCTCTCTCTCTCTCTCTCTCTCTCTCTCTCTCTCTCTCTCTCTCTCTCTCTCTCTCTCTCTCTCTCTCTCTCTCTCTCTCTCTCTCTCTCTCTCTCTCTCTCTCTCTCTCTCTCTCTCTCTCTCTCTCTCTCTCTCTCTCTCTCTCTCTCTCTCTCTCTCTCTCTCTCTCTCTCTCTCTCTCTCTCTCTGAGATGACATGGTTGGCAGAGGGTCCTGGGGAGCGGCGTCTTGCCTTCTGCACTCTGATGGTGGAGTGGCACAGCAGTGACAGTGCATTAACATTACTGTGAACATTGTGATTCAACCCCCCGGCCCCCCTCAGCAATCAGGCAACTGTTATGTAACCGCCAGCGGAGGGCCACACACACACAGGCGAAGAGAACAGAGAACAGGGAGAGAGAAGGGGGGGGGGGGTGGCTGTAGCTACTGGCCAGCAAAAGCTAGTAAAAGCAGTAGATATCTTGCCTTGCTTCATGTTAGCTCCTAGCAACAGGCAATTGTGCTGATAGCCGAAATCGACGGTAGCTCGCTAACACCAGCTAGCATTCTGTTGGTATTCCGACCGCTAGCGTTCTGTTGGTATTTAGACCGCTAGCGCTCTGTTGGTATTTACACTGCTATCTGGGATAGAACACGCCAGGGGCTACAGCAGTTCCTGCCACATTCACTTCTGTGTCTGAACAGCTCATGGGTGAAAAACTGTCCCAGCACAAAAATAAAAGCTTCGGATAACGTGTATATTCTCAGGAGCCTTTCAGAGGTTTCACCTTGAAGATCTGGTGAGGGGGCACAGCAGTCTCGTGGTTATGGTTAGAGGAATTGTTAAGTCAATCTATAAAAAGGTATGCCAAAGGGAAAACCAAAAAGTCCAATTTAAAAATGTGTGTAAAAAAAAAATCTAATTCACATTCCCTACCGGAAGTCACACTTTGTAAATGAGGAATAGGGTTAAATTGGCATGGACAGGTGATAGTTATCCGTAACATTCCTGGTATTCCGGGTCACCTATGTGCTTTCTGTATGACAGGGAGCCGCTAAGCAAACTGGAGGATCCTCGTGACAATGGTCCTTCCTTAAAAACAAAGAACTCCTGTCCTCTAAGCTTAGCAATACGTTTTGCTTTATGGTGACACATCAGCAATATGAAGTAACACACGCTAAAACGACACACCAACTACAACGGCTAGCAAACCACTGTTTTTTTACACACACACACACACACACACACACACACACACACACACACACACACACACACACACACACACACACACGTGTCTTCCTTTAGTGTGTTACCAAGCAGATTACAGTTGGAGGGGCTTTAAGCGGAGCAGCAATATTTTTACCCAGAATGCCACTGAATGGCAGCTCTCCTCATGTTTAATGAGCTCAGCTGAAGGCCCGAATGAAAGTTTGATGAAGCCCCAGATGCAGTACACACACACACACACACACACACACACACACACACACACACACACACACACACACACACACACACACACACACACACACACACACACACACACAGACCTTCCGGCAGGGCTGAGTAACATGTATGTAACAGCTTGCTCATGAACCTATCCCAAGAAAGAATCACATGAATGTGCACCTTTTGCAAAACCCCACATTGTTCCTTGGCTCCATTTGACACACAGGCGTGCGCGCGCACACACGTGCGCACACACGCACACACACACACACACACACACACACACACACAACCCTGAGGGGCTCAAACTGGCTCTGTGTGACCAATGTAGTCCACTCCTTCCCGGGCCTATTTATAGCTGAGAGGCCACAACACAGCAACGCTGGTCTCCTGCCTGATAAAAGGACACAGGCCCAGGGCATGGAGCACCACGTGAGCCTCTATCAGCAGAGAGAGAGAGAGAGATGTTTTCGGTTGGAGGGGGTATTTCCAGCTGAGAGTTAAACCAGCCCGAAATATAACGCTGACGCACGCTCAATAAAAACAATGTATGCGCGCATGACTGCACACGTTGGAAACACACACACACACACACAGGTTACCGTAGCGACCCAAAACTCAAACAAAGGCTGACCCGATGCAGCCACAGCCCTCCGTGGCGTGGTCCTTCCATGTTGCGTGCGTCCCACAAGCGCTCCGAAGGCACACACTGTGAGCGCGAGTTTGTCTGGGGGTCGCGTTGGCCTTCGCCCGCCCAGCTCTCTGCCCCAGAGGTCCATCTGAAGCGGCACCACGGTGGAGTCGGTCTGAGTGCTGACCGGGTCCACACACACACACACCTCATAGACAGACACATGGACACCCACACAAATATTCCCCCGCCCTGCGCTCTGGAATGGCAAAGGTCCCTACCCCCTGAGGAGGGGTGTGTGGCCTTTGGCGGACAGGTAATGTAGCACCCTACCCCCTGAGGAGGGGTGTGTGGCCTTTGGCGGACAGATAATGTAGCACCCTACCCCCGAGGAGGGGTGTGTTGCCTTTGGCGGACAGATAATGTAGCACCCTACCCCCTGAGGAGGGGTGTGTGGCCTTTGGCGGACAGATAATGTAGCACCCGCCACCGGGGGGCAGGGCCCAATAATAGACCCACTTCCCCAGAAAACACGGAGGCATTTGAAAAACACCTCGCTCCGCCAGCCGAAAGGCTGCCCACTACAGAGAGGAGCCGCGGAGGGAGGGAGTGGGGGAGTGAAGAAGGGGCTAACACGGAAAAAGAGAAACGACACCAAGCGGGGGGACAAGATAATGAGCGGTGAGCGAAATAAAAAGATAAGGGAGACGGAGAGTGATAGAGGGGAGGGAGAGAGAGAGACGGAGAGAGAGGGGGGGGGGGGGGGCACGGAGGGGGCACGGGGTGGGGGGGGGGGGGGGGTTGGCGAGGCCCCCAGAGTAATAAGCCCTGTGCCTGGAGGCTGACTCCATGACCAAGCCTCTGGGCTGGCCTCTGGTCCCCGCGACGCCTCTAATGAACTCGGCCTCCCTCCTCGTCCCCACAGCCGACCTTCACACCATTAAAAAGCCAGAGAAAACACTAACCGTGGCTCTAGAGATGGGAGGGAGAGGAGCGAAATGTTTGGCACGCTCTTTCGCTCTCTCGGAACACACACACACACACACACACACACACACACACACACACAGTAAAATAAACGCTGCTCCATTAAAACTGGTGTTGACCTCATGGCTGGGTCGATTTAGGTTGAGGGTTTTCCCCAAGACAGAGCAACTTTTTATGGTCCACGGTGAACGGCTGGATTACCCAATGCAAGTAGCGGAGAGGGGTCACACCAGTTCAATGAGGCCCTTTGAGCAGTATTTGAATGAGTGTGTGTGTGTGTGTGTGCGTGCGTGCGTGCGTGCGTGCGTGCGTGCGTATGTGTGTGTGTGTGTGCACCCCTAGGGGTGTTAACGGTGTGGGGGGTGGGGGCAGAGAACTAAACGCAGCGTTTAACCCACAAACCAGCAGGAGAGCCTGAAACCCCCCCATCACCTCACACCTCGCCTAAACTCACAATGACAGCACTGGATCCCCTCCTGGCACACACACACACACAACCCTACAGTAACACACAAACACACACACACACACAACCCTACTGTAACGCACAAACACATACACACAACCCTACTGTAACACACACACACACACACACACACACACACACACACACACACACTCTGAATGCAGCACCTTGGGTGACCAAACACCGACTAAGCTTTGAACCCGGCAAATAATCGCTGGCACCTAATCTCCACCCTCCCCTTTCCGCCTCACTCTCCATACAGCCATGCAGCGTTCCCCTCTATTATATGACCCATTCAAACTCTAATAAACAACCCACATGGTGACGACCCAATGTCGCCTGTGTCTCTAAGACACAGCATCCCAGCAGAACGAATTCAAAGTGGCCAGGGAATCCCAGCCAGCGGCGGCCCTCTGAGTGGGGTCGTGGTGGGCTATAAAGCCACGGACTTTGCCATAAATTGGATGAGTTTGGCGGTTAGAGACTGTTCATAGAACAGGCCGGAATGGAAAACAACAAGCCTTCAAAGAGGACGGAATGCTTTCCACAGAAATTAGAAGGGTTTGATTTTTTGTTCCATAAAGTGGAACTGTGTGTTCCGGTATGTGTGTGTGTGTGTGTGTGTGAGTGCTGTGGCCGGCGACGCAGTGGAGCGGCGGACTAAAAGGCGGGCGGATTCAGTGGGTGACGCAGAGGCGGAACAAAAGGCCCGTGGAGTGGCTCCCATGGCTCCCTCAAGAGGCAGAGCACCCAGTCCCCTCGCTGGACTCCCATTTCCCGCTCCACGACTGATCCACTGGGAGGGCCTTTAATGCACCCCCAGTGCTGAGGCCTAAGAGTCCGCTGCCCATCACTGGCTCTCCTCGTGCCGCCCTCCTCCTCCTCCTCCCCCTCCTCCTGGTAGCGCTGCCTCTGGGGGGCACGTCCAGGTGTGAGCCGGCCATCTGTCCCCTCAAGGTCTCCTTTGTCCCGGGGAGCCAGGTGCATGGCGGAGGATGAAAAGGTACCAACCCCCCCCCCCCCCCCCCCCCCCCCCCCCCCACCCCCCCCCCCCCCCCCCCCACTCCCTCTGACATGGACACCGCGTTCTTCCTTCATTTGTCATTTTGTGACAGCGGCGTCCACAGAACCGCCACTGTGGACTGGCGCCCCCGCTTTCTATCTGGAGGACAAAGCCGGAACTGTTGCGGAGCACGCTTGACGTCCCCCAAGACAGCTTTTATTTATAATGACCAGACGCAACCACCCCCGGGGCACGGCTATTTGGTTTACTCCTCGTAGGGCCGCGCTAGGACTGAACTACTGAGAACATTCAAACAAGGGGCCCATTTGTCGGGGTTTATTACCGTTGAGAAATATGAGACCATCAACACAGATGGAGCAGACTGTACTGGCTTTCTAGACACTTCGGTGCTCACAATGGCCAATTCAGGCCCCTATAAGAAGACAGCAGTGTATGAAAAGGAACAGCCGGAATTGTTCATCGGGCGAACCAGAATATAAAAGACGCTACGAGGGACTCAGTTCCTTCAGCAAATCTAACTTGCACTTCCCTTATTGGTGGCCGTTGGTGTCCGTGGCGTCCATGTGAAGGCCTTGGCATGGCTTCCCTAACAACATCATAACACCACGTCATGCTCCTTCCTGCAAGTGGCTGTGTGTATTTTCTGACTTTGGGAACCCCTTCCATTTGCTCTGTGTAATTATTTTACCGAATCGTCGCAAAAGAAGACACGCGGAATTCTGGTCACCGCGTGTCGCTAGCACGATCAACGACTGCACTCCAAGTATGATATTCTCCTCCTGATTTAGTGACGCACGTCCTGGTGCCATAAAGCAATTCCTCACAGTTTCGCGGGAGTTCGTAACCGGTGGCAGTCAAAATGAGGTGTTAAATATTGAGACTTCAAGTGGACTGATCTGAACGGCGATTTTTTCACTCCCCCATAGACATTACAATGTGCAAACTACAGAAAGGTATCGATAACAATCCGTTAATACAAAAAAGTTGCATAAAGCCACTATAAGATCCTAGCTCAAACCAGCATCTCTTATTGAAATAGCAGGCAGCCCTGATGACAGTAGCCAGCGGCCACCGTGACAGTAATTCCCCTATTAGCAGCAAACAGCCACAGGT
Organism: Galaxias olidus; assembly: GCA_026901105.3. Taxonomy (NCBI): domain Eukaryota; kingdom Metazoa; phylum Chordata; class Actinopteri; order Galaxiiformes; family Galaxiidae; genus Galaxias; species Galaxias olidus. Next base: position 226,725 of record JAPMUY010003323.1, read on the forward strand.
CGGTTGTGTCTGTCAGCGGGCTGCCAAACAGGATGTGGACCGCAGCGGTGCTCCCGCCCGACCCCGCTGTCTCCGTGTCCGCCACACATCAGCCGCTGTGGGAGGGAGGCTGTGCAGCTGGGCACAAGGGGCGCGGAGGGCACGGGGCAGGCGAGGTCCAACGTGGAGACAGCGCATGAACGTGGCCTTCCCCCATCCATCCCAACCCTTCCCGTGCGGCGCGTATCTCCAACAGGGGGTCCTTTCCAGAGCATGCCTGGTGGTGAGCAGGTGCTCCAGAGACGGGCCATGGCTTGTTTTAGGCTCAGAGGAAACACATTGTAGAGACGCTCGGTGAAACCTTCAGACGGCCGATGGCTAGATCGCGTAGCGAGGGTTTCGGGACAAGTCCTGCCGCAAGCTATCGGGACCCGAGCCCGGAAACCCTTCCACCAACACCCTCGCACGGTTTGTACGGCGCTTCACACACACAAGTAAGCTTTTTCTGTTCCACACACACGCGCAACCCCCCTTACTGTGCTCGTATTGACACACACAACCAGTGCCCAACACCTGGCCATTTTTTTTTAAAGCTTTATTTAAAATAAACAAAAAAATAAACGAATGGAGAACTTCCTGATCTCCGCGTCGAATCGCTCCCCGCGTGAGCCAGAGAACTCCCACACTGCTCGAGGGCCTCGGGCGGAATCGGAGGGACCAGAAAACCAGGTTATCAGGCCAAGGAGATTAGACTTCCCAGAACAGATAGTCACACACCAACGCACTGCCAATGGAGT